>CM059582.1:217592500-218192500 GCA_030407085.1 Trichopria drosophilae
TCGCAATATTTTGATATTAACGTTGACTGCAATTATTTTGCAACCGCTCGTGGAAAACGATCAAGCGGAGGACTTGGCGGCCTAATAAAGCAGCTTGTAAGACATGGGTGTTTAAAAATGACAACTAGTAACATGTTGAATGGTAACGATATGTTCGAATGGTGCGAAAAAACATTATTAATTTAAAATTTATTTACTATACTGCGTAGGATTATGCGACCTGCGAACAAAAGGTACCAGCTCGATATTCGAAAGCAGTAACGCGTTTGCTTGTCGACGAAACAAGTCATTGTAATTAGCGGTTGCGATACAGGACTTGGTTTTACTCTGGCCAATTACAGTGACAGAAGTCTATGTGCTAATGTGATTGCCGGAGTTCTGGAAGAGAACAGCGAAGGCGCAAAAATACTCAGATCAGAGGGAATCAAGGTTTTTCCACTTGATATTACCAATGATGGCAGCGTAGAAAAGTTTACAAAATAGATTCATGACATTATACGAATCGAAGGAGATGGTGAGTGTAAATTATTGTTGACTTTTCCTACGGTATGAAAATATCGTACAATTTTGGCCCTTTGGCTTCACTATCGATTGACCATCAATACATTTCTTTAAAAAGAATTTTAATATAAACAATTACCAATTTTTCTTAATGGACAGAATTATACGCATTAGTTAACAATGCGGGCATCTTGGTTTTCTGTGATTTTGAATGTCAAACGGCGAACCACATCAGAAGCCAAATAGATGTAAATGTGTTCGGAACTATGAGGCTGAACAAGTCGATGATGCCATTGCTTAGGAGAAACTGTGGTAAAATCGTTATTGTTACCAGTCACTGTGCTACAGGACCTCTGCCAGGACTATCGGTACATGGTGCTACAAAGGCAGCTCTTTCAGCATGGGCAACGGCGCTGAGGACTGAAGTCAGAAAATTCGGGATACCAGTTGTCCTCCTAACTCCTGGTACGTGAAATGAGCAACTGATTTATTAGATATAACTTTTGTCATGTTTTCGATATTCGACGCTGCAGTATAAAAAAGTGATTATTTAAGGTTCAAAGTATTGTTTCTTCTATCCCATCTTTTGGAGAATAGGCGAACCATACGACCATTTAAGAGTCGACATAATCTTGTCTTATTTTGTACTAATGAACATCCTGCGTGTTATGGGTATGGATGATAAGTGACAATCACACGGAGTAATTTTTGTAGATTACTGAAGATGAATCAATGCTTGACTCGAACTTTTAGCCCAGATGACTAAACAGCAATGGTTATTATGTTTAACATATTTTGCTTGGCTAATGACATGTAGAGAATGAATACATTTTGCGTTTTCTGTGACTAGATTATAATCTGTTATTACAATAGTGATAATTACCGTTTTCTCTCACGTATACACAATGTTTCCATACAAAATGTAGTTCAACTGCTTTCGGCTTCAGATTGCACCCAATTTTCATGTTTCTGAACAAATCTTATTACCGCTTTGAAACGTCTTATTGAATAACTCCCAATGAGTCTGATCATTCTTCTTGTATTTGACAAGAATTTTCGTTAAATAATTTTATTAATTCTGCATCTTTGAATATCTATTCTCTTCTAAGCTTGGCATAAAAGAAAGAAAAGTACGTATCGAATATAAGAAAAGTCATATAAATTTTATTTTGTGCAAACCATAAATAATAACCATAATTTATAAATTTTCGCAATTATTAATGTTTTCTTCCATTTCAGGTGGATTTTTCATGGAGAGTAATATAACTGCACGGCAGAAGAGCTATTTGAAAGATATGAATGATGAAATGACTACAGAGGAGTCAGTTACATATGCGGTACATTTCGTCAACTACAAGAATGGCATACTTCCTGTATAATCAGTAATAAAAAACCTCGGATGCTAAGTCAACAAGGAATTTACAACATAGTTGACAGCGCTTTGCTTGACAAGGACCCAGATAGCCAGTACCTGTTAGTGCACATTTCATTTTACTTTCTACATTTAAATGTTCTACTATATTAATGTATTCTACATTAATGTATAAACTTTTATAAGTCCTTGGTGTACACTATCAATTCTTTAAAGGTTCCTATCTTTGCAATTACCTTATCTATATTTTTCTCAACGCAAACGTCAGTTTAAAATTTGTATTCCCAAGAAACAGTTTTTTTACTATTTTATAAGCAGTACATTTACGTACTTAGTTTAAATATATTTTTCATAAAAAGGCTACAAACTAGTGTCACCCATAGCAAGGAAATTAATAACTTTATAAGAGAGTTTTATAAATGCAAAGAAATTACAATTTTAAACTGCTAAGTTTTGAACGCTGCGAAGTATTTTTTTAATCGATAAAAACTTCTCACTTACTTGTCACCAGAGAGAAACTGATCCTGAAATTAAATGCATATATACACGAGACTGTTAAATTAAACTCTCCTGAACAATGCAATCCTCGGATATACAGTTCGTTCATATATTTCGAGGTTGATATTTAGATTCCCGTTTAAATTAAATCATCCTTGCTTAGCAATTTTATTCCATGGAATTAGCAATAACCATATTCAGCTCACATTTCATGAGGATGTTTAATAAATTTCCGTTAAGGCGGTTTTAAAATGCTCAGCTGATAAGGTGAATTTTCACTAAAACCGTAAATAAATACTGACTGAAACGATTTTTCAAAATTCAGGCTCTTAAGGGCAATTCTAATTATTATACATAGTTTCCTTAAAAAATACTTTAGAAATAAATTGAAAACTGAAAGAGAATTTTTGGAAATAAGTGTTTCTTATTTATTTCTGAAAATTCTCGGGTAGTTCTCAATTAATTACCCTGGAAATTTCTAGGATGCCGTCTACAGTAGTTAAAATTGCCCTTACAGAGGCCCAATTTTGAAAAATCGATTCAGTAATTTTTTATTTGCGATTTTTAGTGAAAATTCTTACTTTATCGGACGAGCACTTTAGAACCCCGTTAAGATTATTGTCAATAATATTTCGTTATAATGAAAATTTTGTTAAAAAATTTCGACATGCACGTTTTATATTATGTAAAATGCAAAACATTAACAAGAACTTAAAAAGTAGGGATCAATAATAACAAAAAATATTTTTATTAACAGGTACGCATCGTGGAAGTATTGGGTGTACCGGGTCCTCTTCGCACTGTCAACGAGTGTAAAAATTCAAGATGCACATTGAGTTAATTTAACATATTACTCAGACAAACTCAGTTCATAGGTTTGTCCAACAAATAACTAAGAACCAATAAAAGATTACGTATACCATTAAATTTTCGTAAAGTCGACCAAAAATTGACCAGAAAGAGATGGAAACGTGTTTTATTAAATTGGTAACAATTTGCATGACCAACGAACATTTCTATTCAATTACATATTTAGTCTTTGTATATTTTGTTCAACAATATTGATTTAATAAAACATTTTCAATAAGTGGAAATAAACTGATAAAATAATATTTTTTCCTGTTAAAAATAAAATGGTATCGAGAAATTTTGATGATATGTTCAACTTCTATTACTTTCTAGTACTTTATCAGCTCACAAAGAAGTGTCATAGATGTAAACAATTGAGCTTTATTCAGAAAAGATACAATATTAGAAATTGCTGGAAAAAATTTCACCAATTTTCAAATTTTCAAATTATAGATAAATTTGTAAGTAGCCTGTTATTTTATTATTATTTATTATTTTATTTATATATTTATTGTATTATTATTTTAATATATTTATTACTTACAAATTTATCTACATTTTTCGTGCTTGATTCATTTATATATATCAAGTCCACCCGGTTTCCTGGGACGAAACGCGCATATTGTAAACAATAGGCAAATGTTCTTTCTACCACCGCTAGAGGAAAACATAATTCCATATTAAAAACAAACCTTTATTTCAGATTTTTTGACTGTGTAGCTTCAAAATGTTTAAATTTAAGTCGAACTATTTTTAGTGAAACCAAAAACGTAAAATATTGAAAGCACAAACTTATTCGTTGGTTGAAGGAAAAAACAACTGTAGAGCTAGTTGTCCCTATGTAAATATATATATAATATATAATATATAATAAATTTATATAATATATATAAATTTAAACATTTTGAAGCTACACAGTCAAAAAATCTGGTTCTCGTACTGGTTTTACACTTTGGAATTTTTAATGTTTCTCTTTTTTCGCTTCTCGTATTTTTTGTGTACACTAAGTTTCAATCGAATCATTAATTCGCTCTTCTACGTTCGATAATTCTGATTTAAATTTACTCCATATATTTTTCATAGCAGTCTCAAGTGCGTTATTAATCTTACCCATTGTAACTTGTGGTACAGGAGATTTGGGTCGGTTTTCAGGCTTGTCAATATTTTTTTTGTCCACTGCAGAGGACATTAGATCCTCCATTAGTATTGTAAAAAAAATTGATAAGTAATGGCTTTTTGAACGCTTAGCGGATGATCACTATTTAAAGGGGAAGTTAAAGGGTATTGAATTGAAAAAATAAACAGGGTCCAATATCGTTGCAAAACACAAAAAGTGTGCTTTGACCTCGAAATACTTTCTGAAATAAAATAATTAACTTTTTTCGAAAAATTCAGGCTTTTCCTACAAAATATGCCTTGGAATTATTTTCAAATTTTATATTCATGTATTTGCAAGTAAATCTAAAATTTTCGATAAAATCATAAAAATCTATAGACGGGTGCGCTTAGTTCATATTTTCATCGAGTACTACAATATATCAGATACCTTATCTTCGTAAATTAGGTTGGATGACTGTCAAAATGCACTGCATTGTAGCGTTCAAAATGTTCTCGACAAATATACCGGACTATTTACGGGAATTTTTTTGCGATGTTAGCGACGAATTGTGTAGGTCAAGATTTTATAATCATGGTATAAATAAAGATATGCATTACATACATATTTCTACAGCTCATGTGATATATTTCTAGTTATTTAATAAAAAAGTAATTAGTTTTTGTGTTTTATGAATAATTTTAATTATTAGGTAAAACATTGGTAAACATTCATTTAGTGAAGTTGTAAAGAATCTTTTATTCATTATATAAACCATCATTCGTTAAAATCTAGTAATAAATATTGTTTTTAATAAAACTGGACTGAAACTGCAAAAAAGTGTCCAGACAACTTTTAGGTTATCGTAAAACAGCATCTAGGTAATATGACTTAAATCCCCAGTTAAAAACTGGACAAAAGCTTTTAGGTTAACGTGTTAAATGTTTCGAGTACTTTATTGAAGAAATAGAGCACAAACTGTCCGCGATTTATATACAATTCATGATTTTATACATTTTGATCGCATTTTATTGGTCAAAAACTTGCTAACACACAAATTTATCAGACGAACACTGGCCAATCTTTAGACCGAATTTTTACCAGGGCTGCTGTGCATTAAATTAAATTTTTGCAGTGAATTTTTTCATGCGGTTAGATTTCAGATACACACATGACATTTTATGTTTACATTAAATTAAATTTTTGACATTAAGGGGATTCTTATTCTGCCCGGAAGGTAGACAATTTCACTAAAAATCGTAAATAAAAAAAACACTAAATCGATTTTTCAAAATTCGGGCTCTGTAAAGGCAATTATAATTATAATAGACGGATTCCTAGAAAATACCAAAGCCATTCATTTAAAACACACCGAGAATTTTCGGAAATAAGTGATTATCTATGTTATTTTTGTTAGAAATGGACTTTCCGATAAATATTACACGACTGTAATTTAAAAATGCATAATTTTCGGGAATAAAATGATTTTTCTTATTTCTAATAATTCTCAGTCAATTTTGAACTTTTGTATATTTTTAAAGGAATTCTCCTTGTTTATAACAGTCATCAGTATGATCGGTAAGTAAAATCCCAGCTTAATGAATATTTGGCTTAATTTTTTATCTTCACTGTATGGATAGCTTCACATTTTTTAAAACCTTTGGGCATTGCTTGAGGTATACAAAGAGAGTAATCTCGACTCGATTAGCTTTCGAGATAGTAAGTGTCAGGCTGCTACTTTGACCAGGATACGAGCAGAATGATACGCATTTTGTTTTAAACAATTCACTTCCGACAATTTGAATTGCTTGAAAGTATAATTTAAACTCCATCTTTTGAATTCTATTGTTACTTTCTATACTTATTGTCTTTTAATTTATTTAAAAAAATTTGCTGCTTGTATATAAACAATCATGAATCACATTTTTAAACATTCATTCATTTGATTTCATAACCATTACCGATCAACTAGATTTTGGTGTCGGTTTTTGAACCTCGTTGACCATGGAAAAAATAAATGAACATTTGCTGTTTATGATTTGAATTCTCGTAAACTTTTGGCAGTATTATTTTTTTCAAGCAAATTTGGACAATTTCATTTATAAACATTGTTATTTGAAGTATTCAACCTCACATTTTAATTTAACCTATTGCATGTTGAAGTAAATGAAATAATATTTATTAATTCACATTAAAAAAACAGACGGAGGGAAAGGTATGTGACGATTTACTATACGTATCGTATTATTTACAAAAATGACTGTAAACGTTACAATACGTATTGTTCGAACCAAATACATACCAACATTTTTAATATGTATTGTTAAATTTATGATGTGTATGGTAATATGAAAAATATGTTTCGTATCTTTTAAAATAATTATTGTAATTATTACAATACATTTTGTATATCTTAATATCGACTTCTCTCCGTATAGTGATTATTTATGGCCAAACAATTTTGACCAAACGAGTAAATTTGTTACAATTATAGATATAATACATACATTTTTATATCTAAGGCCTACAATTCTTCGAAAATAAACACATATTTATGTATTAATATCTAATTACCTTCTATTCATAATGAGGTGATGATCACTTTACAATTATTAACTTTTATTGGTATGATAAAATGCACTGCAGTTAGGCTATGAAAATGTGGAGTATAGTAAACAAATTATTCATACAGAAGGTGCTACAGCTTTGTAAAAGTATTTTAAAATTACAAAAAAGAAATATAATTAATCGTATGATGTATAGAATTGACGTAAGGAAAATATAAAATGAATGCTGTGATTAGTAGAAAGTCTTTACATGAAACTGTATTGCTTAGTATGCGAGACTTATGGTTTTTAAATGGTAGACAATAGTATTCTGAAAACACAAAGACCTACATTAATTTGATAAAAGTGTCTTAAGTTATTGAGGTCGCATCACCTGTGGTGCGCATCCGTTAAAATATTTTAGCTCCCCTTAAGATGAAGCAGGTATGCTTTCCAAATGGACGAAAACTTGTAGATAAAAATCATGTTTTCCATATATTTTGTAAGTTTGAACCTCACAAACGAACATTTTTATGCAAATGAAAATTTTTACTCAAAAAGTTAGAAGTTTCCAGTTTACGGATATAAACGAAACCATATTGGTGATAATAATATATAGAATAAAACCACTGATGAAAATAATGATACGATTTTGGAATTCATTATACTTATGATAGTTTATTCCGCTGTTTGTATCATGTTTGCATAAGTTCCTCTAGCTGATTCTTTTTCTTTTATTCGATCTTGCTTACTGTGCCAGTCGCCATCAATCCAACATTCTGCAAATGAACCATTAAATCCGTATTGCAAAAAAAATTGTCGAAATAAAGGTGACAACTCTTTAATTTGTTTAGAACAGTAAATAAAAGTAGATGTTTGATAATTTGCTTACAACTCTACTTCCTGGTGCACACTGTAATAATTTACTATCTGTCGTTCCATTAGTGTCACAATAATTGTGCACCTGCATAACTCCATCGGTTCCGCATAGTCCCCCCCCCCCCCCCCATTTTTATACCGAACCGGATTGGATTATTTAGAATATATTATTTTATTTTTAAACGCCCAAAACACTTAACCATCATTTCACCAACTGAAAGTTCCGTTAAAAAAAAAAAAAAAATAAATGAACATTTGCTTTTTATGATTTGAATTCTCGTAAACTTTTCGCAGTATCATTTTTTTCAAGCAAATTTGGACAATTTCATTTATAAACATTGTTATTTGAAGTATTCAACCTCACATTTTAATTCTACCTATTGCATGTTCAAGTAAATGAAATAATATTTATTAATTCACATTAAAAAACATACGGAGGGAAAGGTATGTGAAGATTTACTATACGTATCGTATTATTTACAAAAATGACTGTAAATGTTACAATACGTATTGTTCGAACCAAATACATACCAATATTTTTAATATGTATTGTTAAATTTACGATGTGTATGGTAACATGAAAAATATGTTTCGTATCTTTTAAAATAATTTTTTCCAATTATAGATATAATACATACATTTCTATATCTAAGAAATAAAAATAAAATTCTACGAAAATGAACACATTTATGTATTGATACCTAATTACCTTCTACTCATATTGACGTGCGGATCAGTTTAAAATTAACTTATTAGTATGATAAAATGCACCGCAGTTAGGCTATGAAAATGTGGAATATATTAAACGCATCATTTATAGGGAAGATGGTAGGGTTAAGTGGGACGAAAAAGCCACTTTTGAACTTTTTACGCTATAAAATTTAATGCAAAACTCTTTTCAAATTTTAAAGTGGTTCTGAAAGGACGAAAAAACTATTTACAGAACGATAAAATTTAATTTATATGAGTGCAAATTTTTGAAAAATAAGTAACACATTCGTGTTAAGTTTAGTTTTTTCTTAACGAACAAACGATTACTTTGATTTTACATTCAGTACAAGGGCTCGTAATATATTTAACATGTTCACAGAAATATTTTGCGGAAGACAACACAAATAAAGTATTACAATAAATCCAGACCAAGTCTGGATGAAGTATTGAATTTGGTCACTTCGGGCATAAAAATGACCCTTTAGTTTTTCATCAAATTTCGACGTTTCGACCCCCTACCCCCAGGGGTAGTCTTCGGCAGCTCCTCGAGCGCGGTGATCACCTACGGGCGCATAAGTTCTTTTACGCCCTTAATAACTATTTCGATTTATCTAAGAGATGTCTTATAGATATCTAAAAGATATTCGTCAGAGATCTTTTCGACACTCTCAAGATATCTTTGACGAATTATATTATTATATATTGTATATATAAGATCATAATAATACAGAAAGTAATTAGTACAACCTAGTAAACATGTAATATGCATCGAATAGTCTATTACAATACAAGTGCATGAAGTAAGTGTTTTGCAACTTTTATTTATTAATACTTCACCTGTCCTGTCATCGGGGTCGAAGTTTTGAAAATGCTCATTTTCAATTTTACGTCGACTCAGGCCATAGGTCATAGTTGTAAATCATTTTCAATTTTCATAGATGTAAGAAATATTGTTGTAACTTATCTATCGAAGCCACTTGGACATAAATATGATTGGACGCCCAAATATGGATATCATTTTATAATATAATTGAAAGCTCTTAGTAAACTAACGAGTATTAAGGAATATCTGACTCTCCACTGGATCGAAGGTTCTAAGCGAGCGAAGCGAGCGAGACACCATGCCAACACTAGTTTCAATATACAATCCAAATAGCTTTTTCACCCCGCTCTATTTTTAAAATTACAAAAAAGAAATTAGTGTTGGCGTCGTGCCAATAAGTTAATTTTTAATTTAAGATATTTTCAGTAAATCCCAATATCAGGTTTGCAACCACTGGTGATCCTATTGGTACACCATCGATCTGTTTGTAAAATTTATTTTGAAAAGAAAATAAAGTGTTATTAAGGATTAAACTAAGGCCATATTTAAATTCATTTTTTGGAATTTTCAAAGTCACCGCCGCTCCTTGTTCGGTATATTATTTGATTTAAATTTTTTTCGGCAATCCCAACTGCCTTTTACGTAACTTTGATTTTTATCAATAATTTTTTCTAGTATGTTAGAATTAATTAATCTCAGAAGTAAATCATCTTTGTGAAATTTTGGAAGGCCATATGCTCTAGGAATCACACCATTATGGGTTTTCAAACGTTTTCCCATAATTGTATTGATATACTTTGCTCTTTCCTATTTGATAATTAAACAGTTTTCTTTTTCTGATATTTTGAGGGTATATTCATATTTAGATGTAGTATATGTGAGGTATCATTTAGTAATGAGAACGGTTTGTTTACATATGCATTGTTGTCCAACATAGCTGTTGTATTTCCTTTCTTGGCATATAAGCGTATTGTTATTCTTTATAAATTCATAACAATTATCTATTGTGGATTTAGGGAATGAAAAATTACCATTTTTATATTTGTTTAAATTAAACTGTTTCATTATATTAACACAATCTTGTCGAATAATGTTTTTTTATCTATTATGACATTATCGTCTTTATTAACTATATTATTTACCCGCCTTAAGCCATCCTCTACAACCGCAATAAAATTTTGTACAGGAAATTGTTTTATATTGTTAATAAGAAAGGAGTATTTTTCTCGAAGACATAGGACATCCAAGACATCATTTGGAATGTGTACATCAGAATAATGTTTAACCCATTTATAGTTAAAATGAGTTCTGAAATTATTATGCATACTTTCAAATTTATTTTTAAGCTTATTAGATTTATAATTTATTCTTTTTGAGTGTAGTTTCATCAATCTATTAACATTATATTCTTGGTAAGGAAAACATTATCATAAATTGTGAAAGAAAGAAAATAGACAATTTCATGGAACAATTGAATTTTTGTATGCACACAGTTGTTTAATTCTTAGATTTACATCAGAAATTTTCATATTCAGAAAAGTTTGTTGTATTTGCTTACATATGTATATTTGTGAATTTGTTAGACATTTAATATGATCAACCGGTTCTTCTGTGTTTAAAATTAAAATTGTGTAAATGATTAAGTAGGATCTTGTTGCTTCTGCAACGTAATAATAATATAACTTCCGTGTTATTTTTCTTTCAAAAAGTTTGTAGTTCTAATTTGTGTTTCGACGGACTATTTTCATTCCATAGCGCAACTTGTAGAGTTTTACCTCTCATGCCATTTTTGAGACGAGAGTGATGAGCAAGAAAAGTTGGGCATGATGCTCATCTACTCCGGAAGCGTTTTCATCAATCTGCGTTCTTGTTGCTTAGTAAGGTGTTGAAGAAAAACACCGTTATTATATATATATATATTACCACTTAATGGATGAGATGTTCGTCCTATTGGCGTGTCAAAAAGTTATTATAAAATTTAAATGTCGATAGATTTTAACGAATGATTATTCATTTGAGAAAAGGATTCTCTACAACTTCACCCTTTCACATATTTCTAAAAGTAATGCGAAATATTTCTATTTATTAAAAAAAAGTTATTAGTTTTTGCTTTTGATGAATAATTTGAATTATAATAATATATTTAACAGGAATAAAAATCTTACAGTATTTTTTACAATTTCATAAATCTTGTAGGTTTGTACTAACATGCATAAATAAGTGCAAGGCTTCTCGAAAGCCTGTCTGCACATTAAGTCGTATCGAACTTCTCCAAAAAGGAAGTGTGTCAGCTCCCCTTCCCCATCCCCCCAACCCCTTACTGTCTTGATTTTTGTAAAGTTTTACCCAATTGACAAGTTGATAGAGTAATTTTGTAAGACATTATTTGATTTTATCGAAATAGTGAATCACTTTCGTTCCTAGAGATCTTGGATAAAACAGAAAGAATTCGTTTGGTGGTACCATTTTTCACATTACAGTCTCTTGTCAACGGTAGGTTGTATCCTTTCGCTCCTATGTAGTCATAGCATCTCCTGGTCGATGTCTTTTTGCGATAAGGCAAAACCGCAGTCTGGAGTGAAACATTTCTGGTTCGATGTTGATGATGATGCATAACCCTAAATATTGTTCTTGACACAAAACATTGTTGCAACATATATATCTATTTCTGGCGAATATTAAGAACACCGCTTTCTTGATAAAGATCAAATGCAGGATAGTATCTGATTTTATTCATGATAATCCTTAAGGCTGCTTTTTGGAGTATATTTAAGTTATGTACGTGTTTATCGTAGGCTGCTCCCCAACCTATAATACCATAGTACAGGATAGACCCAAACAGTGCGTGGTAAAACATTTTTAACTGGTTTACATCTAGTGCTCTTTTCAGTTTTCTCAAGACAAATAGTAGGTATTTCAGGTTATTACCTATGTAAATGGAGTGTTTGTCCCACATAAGATGATAATCGATTTCCACTCCTAGGTATTTAGCATGATTTTGCATCTTTATTTTTTGGCACTTACACTGAATCTTCAGGCATCCTTTATTATTTTTCCTTTCCTTAATTATTGGGTAACAATTTTGTAAAAATACATTTAGTTAAGTTTGAAAGAGTCCTTTACTCATCAATATACTATTATTCATTAAAATTCATTAACAAATATTGTTTTTTAATAAAACTGGACGGAAACTGCAGAAAAGTGTCCTAACAACTTTTAGATTGTCGTAAAACATCTAGATAATGTGACTTAAATCACCAGCTAAAAACTGGACAAAAGCTTTCAGGTTAACCTGTCAAATATTCTGAATCATTGCAAAAATAGAGCATAAACTGCCCACAATTTATCTAAAAAGGAATCAAAATACAATTCATGATTTTATACATTTTGGCTCCATTTTATTAATTTATTGCACAGTAAATTAAATTTTCACAGTGAATTTTTTTATATTGAAATTCTTTACAGTGAATTTTTTCATACGGTTAGATTTAAGATACACACATGACATTTTATGTGTACCTTAAATTTAATTTTTGATATTAAGGGGGTTCAGGTAAGTGCTCTGCCTATACGGTAGGAATTTTCACTAAAAAGGGCAAATATAATTGACTAAATCGATTTTTCAAAATTTGGGCTCTGTAAAGGCAGTTATAATTACTATATTAGATGGATTCCTAGAAAATACGAAAGCCATTAATTTACAGACGGAGAATTTTCGGAAATAAGTTATCTGATTTTCGTTAGAAATGGACGACTTTAACTTAGAAATGCCTAATTTTCGGATATAAGCCGGCCGGCTCTTGAATTTCGTAGTCATTTGTGTTTCAAGTCGCGCAGCTTTCTTGTCTCGTTATACGTTTCGGTCACATCGTTGTTTTTGAACGGTCAAAACTTTGTTCTAAGTAAAATGTATTCCGTGTCGTGGTTCGTGAAAGAACATATTGCCATATTCAAGGCACCTTTAATTATTACCGCTATTTTGAGTTTTCTGCAGTATTGGACTTTTGCGTATTTTTTAAGAAATTCTCCTTGTTGTCTAATAGTCATCAGTATTGTCGGTAAGCAAAATCTCAATTTAAAGAATTTCCAGCTTTTTTTTATGTTCACTGTATGGAGAACTTGACATGTTTTCAAACCTTGTGCATTGCTTTTGGTATACAAAGTGAGTAATCTCGACGCATATTAACTTGACAAGGGTACGAGTAAAATGATACGCATTTTGTTTTAAACAATTCACTTTCAAAAATTTGAATTGCTTCAAAGTATAATTTAAACCCCATCTTTTGAATTCTATTGTTACTTTCTATACTTATTATCTGTTCATTTATTTGAAAAAATTTGCTGCTTATATAGAAACAATCATGAATTACATTTTAAACGTTCATTTATTTCATTTCATAACCATTACCGATCAACTACATTTTGGTGTTGGTTTTTGAACCAGGTTGACCATGGAAAAAATAAATGAACATTTGCTTTTTATGATTTGAATTCTCGTAAACTTTTCGCAGTATCATTTTTTTCAAGCAAATTTGGACAATTTCATTTATAAACATTGATATTTGAAGTATTCAACCTCACATTTTAATTCTACCTATTGCATGTTCAAGTAAATGAAATAATATTTATTAATTCACATTAAAAAAACAGACGGAGGGAAAGGTATGTGAAGATTTACTATGCGTATCGTATTATTTACAAAAATGACTGTAAATATTACAATACGTATTGTTCGAACCAAATACATACCAATATTTTTAATATGCATTGTTAAATTTACGATGTGTATAGTAATATGAAAAATATGTATCATATCTTTTAAAATTATTATTGTAATTATTACAATACATTTTGTATATCTTAATATCGACTTCTCTCCGTATAGTGATTATTTATGGCCAAACAATTTTGACCAAACGAGTAAATTTGTTACAATTATAGATATAATACATACATTTTTATATCTAAGGCCTACAATTCTTCGAAAATAAACACATATTTATGTATTAATATCTAATTACCTTCTATTCATAATGAGGTGATGATCACTTTACAATTATTAACTTTTATTGGTATGATAAAATGCACTGCAGTTAGGCTATGAAAATGTGGAGTATAGTAAACAAATTATTCATTTACTTTTATTTCTTTTTATTTAATTTTATTTCTTTTACAGCTTTGTAAAAGTATTTTAAAATTACAAAAAAGAAATATAATTAATCGTATGATGTATAGAATTGACGTAAGGAAAATATAAAATTAATGCTGTGATTAGTAGAAAGTCTTTACATAAAACTGCATTGCTTAGTATGTGAGACTTATGGTTTTTTAAATGGTAGACAATAGTATTCTGAAAACACAAAGACCTACATTAATTTGATAAAAGTGTCTTAAGTTATTGAGGTCGCATCACCTGTGGTGCGCATCCATTAAAATATTTTAGCTCCCCTTAAGATGAAGCAGGTATGCTTTCCAAATGGACGAAAACTTGTAGATAAAAATCATGTTTTCCATATATTTTGTAAGTTTGAACCTCACAAACGAACATTTTTATGCAAATGAAAATTTTGACTCAAAAAGTTAGAAGTTTCCAGTTTACGGACATAAACGAAACCATATTGTTGATAATAATATATAGAATAAAACCACTGATGAAAATAATGATACGATTTTGGAATTCATTATACTTATGATAGTTTATTCCGCTGTTTGTATCATGTTTGCATAAGTTCCTCTAGCTGATTTTTTTTCTTTTATTCGATCTTGCTTACTGTGCCAGTCGCCATCAATCCAACATTCTGCAAATGAACCATTAAATCCGTATTGCAAAAGAAATTGTCGAAATAAAGGTGACAACTCTTCAATTTGTTTAGAACAGTAAATAAAAGTAGATGTTTGATAATTTGCTTACAACTCTACTTCCTGGCGCACACTGTAATAATTTACTATCTATCTTTCCATTATTACCACAATAATTGTGCACTTGCATAAATATCCATCGGTTCCGCATAGTCCCCCTCATTTTTATACCGAACCGGAATGGATTATTTAGAATATATTGTTTTATTTTTAAACGTCCAAAAAACTTAACCATTATTTCATCAACTGAAAGTCCCGTTAAAAAAAAAAACAAATTTCTTTATATTTTTTCTAAACATATTTAAAATAACACGAACTCGCCAAGCTGCATCATTTTCATCTTCATCCTTGTTTTTAGAATATTTTAAATTTCCCTTCATATCAAGAAATCGATCACGAGTCAAAGCCGATCTAACAATCAGACACTCTAGCAATAAACTAGTAGTCCAATAGTCTTTTTCGGATGTTCGTATATTGAAGGTAATTAGAATTATGATACCTATAGGTATAGGTATCATAATTATATTATGATATTTCTATAGAAATTTATTTAGCACGATCATTGTAATATGGAGATCGCTTTCGGCAGATGCTTCAATTATATATTGCTTCATGTCCGTAGAGAGAAATATCTCAAATAACTTTGTTGACGACATATTGCGTATCGCGTTCTTTTCTTTGTCATTTAATAAATTCTGATTTTCGGGAAAAATGTCTATAGGATTCTCACCAATAATCCAGCTGAAATTTACTTATCATCCGAAAAACGGCCTATAAGACAATGATTGGTACCATAAAAACACACGGTTTGGTCGATACCTCCACTTTTTATCAAACCGTCCTGTAAATTGCAAGAAAATTGTTGCTTTTGGTTTGATAGACAGAGCAAGCTAATTTTCGGAGATAAGATTTAGAAGAAAAAAACCTGAATTTGGTCAGACACATTTTTTTCCAAAACGGTTTCCCAACTGATATTATAAATGAATGTGTTAGTTCAAGAGTAGATAAGTTTTATAATTCTCATAAACGCCATAACAAAAATAAGGAAACAAATTACTTAAAAACAACATCAATTCCTTATAAGTGGTATTACTGAAGGGTTACAAAAGGGAAAAGCTGAAAAAAGAAAATATCAGACTAGTATCAAAACAAATACATAAAAATATTGATGCAATTAAACCTGACAAAGATCAACTACCTAAACTGAAACACAGTAAAGTAGCTTACGAGATACCACGGGCATTTTGTAACCTTGTTTATATTGGAAAAACGGTTCGAAAATTGGAAACTAGACCAAAAGAACATTTATGGAGACGAAAAACACTATACACTCTTAACGATGCATATATTTAATACTAATCACAATTTTCACTATAATAAAGTAAATATTTTAGCAATAGAATTTAATAAAACAAAAATCAGAGAATTAGAGAATTATTATATCAAAAATATAAAAAATAGGGTAAAAATTAGATTCGAAAAATCATATTTATTAGAAATGTATAACCCTCCACTTAATGTACATTAACGCCTAAATAATAGTATAGATTATGAAATTAGGGGGCTAATTCTTACCTAAAGTAAAATATGTTTTAACAGTTTCATATATTTTCTGCAGATCGTTCTAAACTATTGCAAACACAAAATCATTGCGGTAGGTT
Source organism: Trichopria drosophilae (assembly GCA_030407085.1). Classification (NCBI taxonomy): domain Eukaryota; kingdom Metazoa; phylum Arthropoda; class Insecta; order Hymenoptera; family Diapriidae; genus Trichopria; species Trichopria drosophilae. The sequence continues at coordinate 217,609,296 of CM059582.1, forward strand.
GAGTGGGTGCGATGACAAATACATTTCCGCTTGATTAATGAAAACCACACCAAGAGATATGTTTCTTATTTTTGGTTTTGTTAAATCTTAATTTTTTCTGAAGAGGACCTAGAAAAGGTCTTAAATAAACAATTAAGTTTTTCTTGGTATTACGTTCCTCTAACCGTTTCTGAAAAAAGTAAACAAATAAAAATGACGTAACTGGGATATCAGTTAACGTCGAGCGCATTAAATTATTCAGTACTTATATGTAAAAATTTTGAATCGCCTACTATTGGATTTAATATTAAAAGTCATCCCTCTAGCGCTTATAATTAGAACTATTGTTAAAATGCGTTTCGCACCAGGATGCCATGTTGTGCTCTTCAGCAGGGCTTATGGCATCCTTGCCCTGGACGCGATATTCAATTTTAAGTTTGTAAATCTAATTTTCATTTTATACTGCATAAAGTGCCGGGATATAATACTTAAGCAGTGATAAAATGAAGAATACATTCGAGACTTAAATATTAGTACTAGAACGTTAGTTTGTAACCGTTTATAGCAAATAAGTAAATAAAGGTATATTTCTTGACAAATGAAAATTAGATTTACAAACTTAAAATTGAATATCGCGTCCAGGGCAAGGATGCCATAAGCCCTGCTGAAGAGCACAACATGGCATCCTGGTGCGAAACGCATTTTAACGATAGTTCTAATTATAAGCGCTAGAGGGATGACTTTTAATATTAAATCCAATAGTAGGCGATTCAAAATTTTTACATATAAGTACTGAATAATTTAATGCGCTCGACGTTAACTGATATCCCAGTTACGTCATTTTTATTTGTTTACTTTTTTCAGAAACAGTTAGAGGACCGTAATACCAAGAAAAACTTAATTGTTTATTTAATTCCATTGAAACGGTCAAGAAATATACCTTTATTTACTTATTTGCTAGAAAAAGGTCGTAATATTGAAGTTTTTTATTTTAATTTCAATGTTATTTGTTAATTTATGGTGTATACGTTTAAAACAGCAATATAATATTTAATTGTATCTGTTTCTATAGTGACTGTTCACAAAAATACTTAATAATTATTGTTTGTTTATTTTATAGCAAGTGTCTGTAATTACTGCGTCCTTCTCCATCTCTGGCGAACAAAATGGCGTGTACGCGTTTGCTTGACGACGAAACAAGTCATTGTAATTAGCGGTTGCGATACAGGACTTGGTTTCACTATGGCCAATTACTGCCACAGAAGTCTATGTGCTAATGTGATCGCCGGAGTTCTGGATGAGAACAGCGAAGGCGCAAAATTACTCAGATCGGAGGGAATCAAGGTTTTGCCACTTGACATTACGAATGATGACAGCGTAGAAAAGTTTACGAAACAGATTCATGACATTATACGAATCGAAGGAGGTGGTAAGTGTAAATTATTATTGACTTTTCCGACGATATGAAAATATCATACAATTTTAGCTCTTTGACTTCACTATCGATCGACCATCAATACATTTTTTTTAAAAAGAATGTTAATATAAACAATTACCAATTTTTCTCAATCGACAGAATTATACGCATTAGTTAACAATGCGGGCATCTTGGTTTTCGGAGATTTCGAATGTCAAACGGCGAACCAAATCAGAAGCCAAATAGATGTCAATGTGTTTGGAACTATGAGGCTGACCAAGTCGATGATGCCATTGCTTAGGAGAGACTGTGGTAGAATCGTTATTGTGACCAGTCACTGTGCTACAGGACCTCTGCCAGGACTCTCTGTATACGGTTCTACAAAAGCAGCTCTTTCAGCATGGGCAACGGCGCTGAGGACTGAAATCAGGAAATTCGGAATACCAGTTGTCCTCCTAACTCCTGGTACGTGAAATGAGCAACTGATTTATTAGATATAACTTTTCATGTTTTCCATAATCGACGCTGCAGTGCGGAAAAGTCATTATTCAAGGTCCAAACTCTTCTTTCTTCTATTCCATCTTTGGAAAATATGCGAACTATGAGACCATTTAAGAGTCGACACAATCTTGTCTTATTTTGTACTGATGGTTATCCTGGGTGTTATGGGTAGGGATGATAAGTGACAATCACACGGAGTTATTTTTGCACATTACTGAAGCAATGGTTATTGTGCTTAACATATTTTGCTTGGCTAATGACATCTAGAGAATGAATACATGATATAATTTGTTATTACACTAGTGATAATTTCCTTTTTATCCTGCGGATACGCAATGTGTATATCCAAAATGTCGTTTAACAACTTTCAGCTTCAGATTACACCCGTTTTCATGTTTATGAACAAATCCTATTACCGTTTTGAAACGACGTCTTGTTGAGTCACTTCCAATGAGTTTGCTCATTCTTCTTGTATCTGACAAGAATTTTCATTAAATAATGTTATTAATTCTGCATCTTTGAATACTTATTTTCTTCTAAGTTTGGCATAGCAGTATGCAAAGTGCGTACAGAATATAAGAAAAGTCAGATAAACATCCTCCGACCAATTTATTTTGTGCAAACCATAAATAATAACCATAATTCATAAATTTTCGCAATTATTAATTTTTTCTTACATTTCAGGTGGATTTTTCATGGAGAGTAATATTACTGCACGACAGAAGAGCTATTTCCAAGAGATGAATGATGAAATGACCGTAGAGCAGTCAACTACATATGCGGTACATTTCGTCAACTACAAGAATGTCATACTTCCTGTAATCAGTAATAAAAAACCTCGGATGTTAAGTCAACAAGGAATTTATAACATAGTTGACAGCGCTTTGCTTGACAAGGATCCAGATAGCCATTACCTGTTAGTGCATATTTTATTTTACTTTCTATATTTAAATGTTCCATTAATGTGTAAACTTTTATATACTTATACACCTTGGCGTATAAGATCATTTATTATTTAAAGGTACATATCCCTGCAATTACCTTTTCTATATCTTTCTCAAAGCAAACTTCATTTTAAAATTTGTATTCCCAAGAAGTAGTTTTGTACTATTTTATAAACAGTACATTTACGTACTTAGTTTAAATATATTTTGCATAAAAAGGCTACAAACTAGAGTATCACCTCTAAACTCTCCTGAATAAAGGAAACTTCGGATAATATACAGTTCTTTCATATATTTCGAGGTTGATAATTAGATTCCCGTTTTAATTAAATCATCTTTGCTGAGCAATTTTATTACATCGAATTAGCAATAACTTTATTCAGCTCATATTCCATGAAGACGTTTAATAAATTTCCGTTAAGATTGATGTCAATAATATTTCGGTAATAATGAAAACTTTGTTAAAAAATATCGGCATGCACGTTTTATATTATGTAAAATGCAAAACATTAACAAGAACTTAAAAAGTAGGGATCAATAATAACAAAGAATATTTTTGTTAACAGATACGAGTCGTGGAGGTATTGGATGTACAGGGTTCTCTTCGCACTGTCACCGAATGGAAAAATTCATGACGCTCATGCCGTGAATTTAACATATTACCCCGACAAACTCGGTTCATAGGTTGGCCAACAACTATAAGAAAAAATAAAAAAATTACCCATGCCGTTAAATTGATAAATTCAATGACATATTTAGTCAAATGTCATATTTTGTATATTTTGTATATTTTGTTCAATAATATTTATTTAATAAAACATTCTGAATAAGTGGAAATTGACTAGTAAAATAAGGTTTTTTTCCTGTTAGAAATTAAATGGTATCGCGAAATGTTTATGTGATGGTCAAATTGTACTACTTTCGTACTTTATCACCTCACCAAGAAGTGTCATAAATGAAAACGAATGAGCTTAAGTGAGAAAAAATGCAATATTAGTAATTGGTATTATTTTAACAGCAATATATCGGTGCACTGTAAAACTGCTGGAGTAAATTTCACCACGTACGGTGAAAGTAAGAGTGTTCATTTGGAGCGGTAATTTGTATCATTTCTACACTACTACTACGTCATAAGTGTGAAATTTGTATTGTATCCGAAAGAAAAAAGTGCAAAAGAAAAAAGCGCTAGAACATTTTTAACGTTAGAACCAGATGTAATTCCGCGCGGTTACTGGGAACATTGGTGAACATTCATTAAACGTTTAGAAAATAAAAGTTACAACACCAACGTTGCTTTCAGTACGCTATAAATGTCGATAAACCTTTACAAATGAAACGTTTCATAAGTGAAGAAAACTAGTACTTATTAACTGTTGCATTGATGTTACTTTTGCGTCGTAACATGTTAAAAGGTAGTATAACGTGGCATTACCGTTTCCTGAATGTTGCAAACGACGTTACAAACATAACGTTACACGGGGCATCGTATTTTGAGGACATTTCGGGTTACCGAGTTGTTGCTGGAATGTTTCCGCAACTTTTCATCACGCGTTGATGCTGTTTTCATCTATGTTCATCACATTGCCAATGTCAGAGGTTGTAAAGATGTTCCCTGGAACGTTATTTCGTTTAGCGGAAGACCGACAATTTTCGGAAATAAATGATTATCTACGTTATTTATGTTAGAAATGGATTTTCCGATAAATATTCAACGATTTTAATTTATAAATAAATGACTTTTTCTTATTTCTAATAATTATCTGTCAATTTTCAATTAGTTTTCAGCGGTTTTTTGTGCAAATTTCTACATTATCGGCAGACCACTTTAGACCCCTACAAGATGCAGATATATGTTTCAAGGTTTCAAGCTCTAGCTTCATCGTATAGTGCGCCGACGCCATTGTTGTGATGTACGGCCATGCTGCTGGTGTAAAAACGGGAAAGTAAAATTTGGAGGGAGTAGTCAGCCGGCCGGCTCTTGAATTTCGGAGTCATTTGTGCTTCATGTCGTGCAGCTTGCTTGTCTCGTTATACGTTTTCGTCACATAGTTGTTTTTGAACGGACAAAACTTGGTTTTAAAAAAAATGTATTCGTTGTCGTGGTTCGTGAAAGAACATATTGCCATATTCAAGGGACCTCTAATTATTACTGGAATTTTGAGTTTTCTGCAGTATTGGACTTTCCCTATTTTTTAAAGAATCCTCCTTGTCGCATTCAGTATTAATGGTAAGTAAAATCTTAGCTTAACGAATTTCTAGCTTTTTTTTTATGTTCACTGCATGGAGAGCTTAACCTTTTTTAAAACCTTTGTGCATTGCTTTAGATATACAAAGAAAGTAATCTCGATGCAGATTAACTTTCGAGATAATAAGTGTGAAGCTGCTACCTTGACAAGTATACGAGTAAAATGATACGTATTTGTTTTAAAACAATTTCCTACTGAAAATTTGAATTGCTTGAAAGTATAATTTAAACTCCATCTTTTCAAGTCTATTGTTGCTTTCTATACTTATTATCTTTTAATTTATTTGAAAAATGTGCTGCCTATATATAAGCAATCATGAATCACGTTTTGAAATGTTCATTTATTTCATTTCTTATCCATTACCGATCAACTAGATTTTGGTGCTGGTATTTGAACTACGTTGGCAATGGAATAAAATAAATGAACATTTGCTGTTTATAATTTGAATTCTCGTAAACTTTTCGCACCATCATTTTTTTCAAGCAAGTTCGGAAAATTTCATTTATAAATACTGTAATCTGAAGTATTCACCATCCCATTTTAACTCTACCTATTGCGTGTTCGAGTGTTTGAAATAATATTTGTTAATCCACAATAAAAAACCAGAGAGAAAGGTATGTGGAGATTTACCATATGTATCGTATTATTTACAAAAATGATCGTAAATGTTACAATACGTATTGTTCGAACCAAATACATACCAATATTTTGAATATGTATTGTTAAATTTACGTTGTGTATGGTAATATTAACCATATGTATCGTATCATTGAAAATAATTATTGTAATTATAATTAACTTCGTTTATTAAAATGCACTGCAGTTAGGCAATGATAATGTGGAGTATATTTAACGAATCATTTATACAGAAGATGCTACGGCTTTCTAAAAGATGTATTTTAAAATTACAAAAAAGAAATATAATTAATCGTATAATGTATCAAATTGACGGAAGGAAAATATAAAATTAATATTGTGATTAGTACAATGTGTGTACATGAAACTGCATTTCTTACTATGCGAAACTTATGGTTTTTTATATGGTAGACAATAGTATTCTAAAAACACAAAGACCTACATTAATTTGATAAAAGTGTCCTAAGTTATTCAGGTCGCATCACCTGTGGTGCGCATCCATTAAAATATTTTAACTCCCCTTAAGATGACGCAGGTATGCGTTCCAAATGGACGAAAACTTGTAGATAAAAATCATAGAGAAGATGAAGTCTATCAGGACGACTCCCAACGTGTAGTAAAAATAATCAAACACTTTAAAGGAATTAACCTGAGCAACATGTCCACAATTAGAATCGGAAAGCATGTGTCTCATGATAGACCTCGTCCCCTGGTAGAAAAATTCATTTATAATGATTCTGTTATTAAGATTCTTCGTCAACCTAATTGAAACGCAAACTGCAGAAGTTGAACTCTGAAAACCCAAACAAACCGAATTTCGCAATCAAATATTTCAACGGAACCGCAAAATTAGTGGACGTTAATTCTTTGCACAAAAAAAAACTGATTGATTCCACACCGCTAACCTTTTACTATTAAAACACTAGATCCATTGTAAATAAAATTACATCTATAAAAGCTCATCTCCACACCTTGAAGTATTTGCCACATGCTTTAATATTTACTGAAATCTGGCTTAACAATCATATAGAATTACCAGAACTAGGATTTGAAGCTTTCAACTTATTTAGAAGAGATCGAACCAGTAGCTCGGGCAACGTGGGGGTGATGTCTTAGTGGCTGTGAAAAAAGATTTAAATGCGACTATATTAGAAAACAACATTTTACGTGAAGCTCTATTTATTAAGGTTCATTGTTTCTATTGTAAATTTGTTCTGTGCGTAACGTATGTCCCACCTCAAGCTAACGCCGATTTGTTACTTGAGTTTGTAAATAAAATTTAGTAGTTCTGTATCATATATTCCAATTTTGAGTTAATTATAAGCGATAATTTTCTAAGGTATATACATTAGATTTACTTTTTGCTAATTCCAACTCAATTAGAATACTGGGCATTCAGGAGCAATTGTTTGAGTGTGACCAACACCGCTATCGGGTTTATTTTGAGTTCTATAAGTATCAACAATCTTTCGGTAATGCTAATTTAGTTACTCGAAGAGATTTTACTAAAACGGACTGTAACTTAATTAATCAATATCTAGTCGATATTACTTGATCCGAGATATTCAACAATATGCATATTGATGCTTGTTTGTCTTATTTTTTATAATGTCATTATTCACAACATTTGTAAATATGTACCCATTAAGAAATATCGACAGTACAAATTGCGGTATGACTCTAATCTTATCAAATTGTTAATTCGTACCCATGAATCGAAAATAGAAATCCTCATTGTTAAAGGATGATTATGTTAAATTTAAAAAAACTTCGGATTCCGTGCATAAATAAATCGCGAACACTATACAAAAACCACATCGAAAATGTGGAAAACAACCCAATAAACAATATTCATTCTTTCTGGTCCTATGTGAAATCCTTAAATAATGACAAGACCTTGCCTTCAAATATGCACCGGCGTGATCAACTTGCCTCAAATAATAACGATACCTCAGACTTGTTCTCTAGATATTTTTCTTCAGCGTTTGACAATAAACCCAATCGAGATATAACTATTTGTTAACGACACTTTATTTTTGGATTTCACTGTTACGGAAAGTGTGTATGGAACCTAGAAGATAGTAACTCTGGACCTGATGGCATTCCACCTTATTTTATTAAAAGCTGTTTTGCTTCATTGAAATCCCCTTTGTTATAATTATTGTTTGTTCATAGCAAGTGTCTTCACTTTCTGTTTCGTATACAGGCTCTGGCGAACAAAATGGCGTGCACGCGTTTACTTGTCGACGAAACAAGTCATTGTAATTAGGGGTTGCGATACAGGACTTGGTTTCACTCTGGCCAATTACAGTGACAGAAGTCTATGTGCTAATGTGATTGCCGGAGTTCTGAAAGAGAGCAGCGAAGGCGCAAAAATACTCAGATCAAAGGGAATCAAGGTTTTGCCACTTGACATTACGAATGATGGCAGCGTAGAAAAGTTTACAAAATAGATTCATGACATTATACGAATCGAAGGAGGTGGTGAGTGTAAATTATTGTTGACTTTTCCTACGGTATGAAAATATTGTACAATTTTGGCCCTTTGGATTCACTATCGATTGACCATCAATACATTTCTTTAAAAAGAATTTTAATATAAACAATTACCGATTTTTCTTAATGGACAGAGTTATACGCATTGGTTAACAATGCGGGCATCTTGGTTTTCAGAGATTTTGAATGTCAAACGGCGAACCACATCAGAAGCCAAATAGATGTATGTGTTCGGAACTATGAGGCTGACCAAGTCGATGATGCCATTGATTAGGAGAGACTATGGTAGAATCCTTATCGTTACCAGCTACTGTGCTACAGGACCTCTGCCAGGACTCTCTGTATATAGTTCTATAAAAGCAGCTCTTTCAGCATGGGCAACGGCGAGGAGGACTAAAGTTAGGAAATTCGGAATACCAGTTGTCCTCCTAACTCCTGGTACGTGAAATGAGCAACTGATTTATTAGATATAACTTTTCATGTTTTCCATAATCGACGCTGCAGTGCGGAAAAGTCATTATTCAAGGTCCAAACTCTTCTTTCTTCTATTTCATCTTTGGAAAATATGCGAACTATGAGACCATTTAAGAGTCGACACAATCTTGTCTTATTTTGTACTGATGGTTATCCTGGGTGTTATGGGTAGGGATAATAAGTGACAATCACACGCGATTTTTACAGACTACTGAAGATGAATCAATGCTTGACTCACACTGTTAGCCCAGATAACTAAACAGCAATGATTACGATTCTTAACATATTTTGCTTGGCTAATGTTTACATGTAGAGAATGAATACATTTTGCGTTTTTTGTGACTAGATTATAATCTGTTATTACACTAGTGATAATTTCCGTCTTCTCTCACGGATACACAATGTTTACATACAAAATGTAGTTCAACAGCTTTCGGCTTCAGATTGCACCCAATTTTCATATTTCGGAACAAATCCTATTACTATTTTGAAACACTCCCAATGAGTCTGATCATTCCTCTTGTATCTGACAAAGGTATTAAATAGTTTTATTAATTTTGCATCTTTGAATACCTACTCTCATCTAAGTTTGGCATAGCAGTGCGCAAAGTGCGTGCAGAACATAAGAAAAGTCCGATAAACTTCCTCCGACCAATTTTATTTTGCGCAAACTATAAATAATAACCATAATTCATAATTTTTCGCAATTATTAATTTTTTCTTCCATTTCAGGTGGATTTTTCACGGAGAGTAATATAACTGCACGGCAGAAGAGCTATTTCCAAGAGATGAATGATGAAATGACTGTGGAGCAGTCAATTACATATGCGGTTCATTTCATCAACTGCAAGAATGATATACTTCCTGTAATCAGTAATGAAAAACCTCGAATGATAAGTCAACAAGGAATTGACAACACAATTGACAAGGAGCGACAGAGCCAGTACCCGTTAGTGCCCATTTTATTTCACTTTCTATATTCAAATGTTCCAATAATGTGTAAACTCTTTTAAGTCCTTGATGTACACTATCAATTATTTAAAGGTTCATATACTTGCATTTCCTTTTCCATATCTTTCTCAAAGGAAACTTCAATTCCAAATTTGTATTGCCAAGAAATAGTTTTTTACTATTTTATAAGCAGTATACTAACAAAAACTTAAAAAGTAAGGAACAATGTTAACAAAAAATATTTTTGTTTACAGATACGAATCGTAGAGGTATTGGATGTGCAGGGGTTCTCTTCGCACCGTCACCGAATGGAAAAATTCAAGACGCTCATGTAGTGAATTTAACATACTACCCCGACAAACTCAGTTTATAGATTGGCCTATATATTAACAATAAAAAATCACCTACTATTGCATTGCTTAGTAAGTGAGACTTATTGTTTATTATACGGTAGGCAATAGTATTCTGAAAAGCACAAAGAACTACATTAATTTAAAAAAGTGTCCTAAGTTATTTTTCATCGTACCAACCCAACCAACCAAGACGATGGAAAATAATTCTTCTATTAGCTAATACAAAATTATTCCCCTATACTACATCTTGTGGGTGCTGTCTTCCTTTTATCAATCTCTCAGCCCACTTTTTAAGCTCTTTATGTACCAAAAAATGTTTACTTGGAATATTAAGAAATAATAAGTATAAGATTTAATTTCTTGGTAAGTACGGTCCTTTTACATAAATAAACAAACAATAACATTAAATACATGGGTTGTCGATTTCAACCACTAAGTATGTCGTAAAGTGACATAAGTGAGCATTGCCGGGATTTGTAGTATAACCGCTCAGAACTTTTGATTTTACTGTTCGGAATATAAGGAATTTAAATGACTTGACTATTAATAGGTTCCGTGTCCCTCTAGCGGCGATAGAGGGAACAAATGTCTATTGTAGAAAATATACGCTTCGTCCCAGTTTTTTCACGTGGACTCATCAGTAAAACCGTGAAAAAACCTGTCTTATACGTATATCCGGTTTTATTTATAAATAGGTGATAGAGGGACAAAGAACCTATTAAGAGTCAAGTCATTTAAATTCCTTATATTCCGAACAGTAAAATCAAAAGTTCTGAGCGGTTATACTACAAATCCCGGCAATGCTCATTTATGTCACTTTACGACATACTTAGTGGTTGAAATCGACAACCCATGTATTTAATGTTATTGTTTGTTTATTTATGTAAAAGGACCGTACTTACCAAGAAATTAAATCTTATACTTATTATTTATTAATAAGCGGTCGAGAAAAACATATGATGCTTGTACAACGATTATTATACTTTGAATATTGTTACTCGGAAGAGGGCCCGAATTTTGTAACGTCGCATCATACATGTTTGCACGCAATGCCGTCACGATTAGTGCATTTTGATGTGCATCACAGTGTCATAGATTTAAGATGAAACCAAAAGAGCTTAATTCAGGGAAGATACAATGTTACAAATTTATACTTCTTTAATAGCAAAATACCGGTGCACTTTAAAATTGCTGGAATAAATTTCACCGCGTAATTGGTTGCAACGTAAACAACCAAATGTGCTTTCTATACGCACTACGCAGCCACGAAAAACTGTAGATAAATTTTTACATAGCTGGTATATGTAATATCACCACTGATCGCCACGCCAAATTTTAATTTCATACAGATCGGTATATAAGGAAATGAAGGTTTGTTTTTAGTATGGAATTACGTTTCCCTCTAGCGATGGCGAGAAGAACCACTGCTTATTGTTTACAATATGCGCGTTTCATCCTAGGAAATACAAATTTAGAAATTATATTTCGTAAGAATGTATACGATTGAAAATATGCTAGTTATAACACGGCAGTGTTAGCCATTTTTGTATAAAACAGCAATGTAGATATTAGATTAAGGGGGTTCTATAGTGGTCCAGCGATAAAGCATGAAATTTCATTAAAAATCGTAATTTAAACATGACTGAATAACATTGTCAAAATTCGTACTCTGTAAATGTTATTCTAATTACTACAGACAGTATCGTAAAAAATACCAAAGAAATTAATTGAGGACTGACCGAGAATTTTCAGGAATAAGTGATTTTTTTACTTATGTTTAAAGAGTCTTACTTTGGGGCTTATTAATGACATCCTAAATATATCTCATATTGAATCATTTTTTTTGACAAATCAATCCAACCTTCTTCTAGAGACACTAGATGGAAGTCGAACCAATCAATGTATTTTCTCGAGATTTACTTATGAATGATGCACAATGCACTTAGAGATATGTGTTTAAATTATTATTATTACTATTATTATAAAACTAGTATAACGAAAGGAAGTGAAATATAACTTTAAAGATTCGAAGTTTGATAATTTTTGCCTCTTGTACAGCGAAATTCACTCCAACACTTTATTTTCTGTATTGTAATTTAAAAGGAAATACAAAATTCAAAAACACTAAAAACAAGTGTAACATGTTTCACTTATCTTTCTGTCTGAAAAATCATATTCTTTTCTTTTAAAATAATACAAAAACAACAATATATAGTGAAATGGTTTGTTTATCAAAAGAGTAACTTAAGCAGAATTATTTTCATCATAACGTAACCTATATTAAATCTGAGATGTTAAAAAACTTCTTAATTTCTTTCAATGTTAACTTTCTAGTCATTAAAAAGAAATATTTAAAAGCACTATCACTACGAAACCACTTTTTTAAAAGTATATGTAAATACTCTTCGTAAATACGATCATAAATAATAATAATACAAAACAATCAGTAATAACACAGAATCCACTTTGGTTTCAACCTGCAACAATAGGAAAAAATTGTCAGAAATGTTATCAGTAATCCCGACAAAATTTGAACTTCTATTAATTGAACAACATAGAAAGACAGATTTATTATTACAATTATTTTCTTTATTATTATTTCTTATCCAGTGTATCCAGTGTATCCAACCATAATTATACCGACAAGTTTTGATTAATATAGGCTAAAGCTATATTGTATCCCATCAGAAACGATTATATTTTTATTTATGAAATGTAAACGTGTTGTTTATATGAATCAATAGTTTCATGTTCTCACGTGATTTCGGTAATGATCGAATGACCACGATAGCGATGCCTTAACAATACAATCTAAACTGTTACACCAATAATTACATTCTTGATAGAAAGTATCGTTCTTTGACATGATATGCTTAAGCTAAAGGGATTAAGGCTCAATGATTGGAAAGTTGTCATGATTCATGAAATCAAAATAAACATCGTCTGTTTTTTAAATTATATGCATTAGGAAAATTAGTCTATTGTTTGAGTTTTTAACATTCATGGAACAAAAATGAAATAAACCATTATTCCATACATTGATATTAAGAAATAATATTGAAAATATTTTTATTGCATTGCGCAATACAAGGTAAGGATGAAAATCATTACTGAGTAATCAACATGGTTCATCCAAAAGTATGGTAACGCCAACAGAACTTTAAAGGAAAATACTTTGAAAAAAGTTTTAAACAATAGTTTCGGTGTTTTTCCATGACTACTCAATTGTAGCTTTAGATTTTATTATGATTATGACGTTCAATGGTATTTTAGGGTGAAACTGAACTTATTAAATCGTCATGACCAAGGGCAAGGTCATTTTATTCATACGGTCGAAAAAACGAGTTTCTACTCTATTTGGTGTACTTCACCTTGAAATAACCTTTAAGATCATGCACGTTTCTTACCATTTATGTGGCAAAAAAACGAGTCTCCTCGTTAAAATGACCTTGAAATGTCCTTCGGGTAAAAAATCGTTTAATTTATCTTTGTCAATTTGACCTTGGTAAGAATAATGATCATAGTGAAGGTCATCCTGAAGGTCACCAGGGGAAACTAGAACATTTATTCCCAACTTTTTCTGCAAAATACATTCCTGGAAAGCTACTAAGGAACATTTTTTAAAAAGCTTAGTGAAGTTTTAAATAGAAACTTGAGTACCCAAAAATATGAGTACTTATTAAAAGTTGATGCAGTTTCATAAGTTAAATATTGCCTTTTGCGTATTTCTGTCGCGCCCTAAAGAACATTGAGTACAGTAGAATGTTGTGAATGCAATGAAAACATTGGTAAAAAATTGTTCAGTTTTGTGTTCCTCCTCAAAGTGTTTCAAATTCAAACTGGGCATATATATTGACTTATTATGTTATAACTAATGATTAAAATTAGTCTGAAATAAAGAAATATTTAAATTTATACAAAAAAGTGTTGGATGGGGTTAGGAAAATTTGGTTTATTTTATTTATCGTGTGTCTGTTTGAGGTTAGGTACTCGAAAAACTGGATTTTCTTACTATTTTTGAGGTTATGTTGATTAAATTGGTGCCTTTTTTTACTGTCTATATCATTTAGTATTACGCCTTTCATTCCAAATGAGCAATTATTCGATCACCTAAGATTTTTTGCCACAAAGTTACGGCCATTATTTATTAACATTAAATTATGACATTTAGAGCTCTGAAAAACAGACCGTATTCGTCCAATTTGTATATCAATGTTTTATACATTATGTGTATCCAATAATAAAAAAAAGGATATTTACTTTACGCTTTGAAAAGTATATTTAGGAGTTTCTGAATTTGCTAAGTACGAATCGGACGATAAGAAAATTAATATCGTAAATGTGGATTCAGAATGGTGAAAAATGGGTTGTTGTTGAGATAAATGTCATAATCTAATATTTCTGTAACTTTGTTAGAAAAAATCGTAGGTGACAAATTCTTAGTGTGTAATATGAGAGTAGTGCTAAATGGTGCAAATAGTAAGAAAATCTACTAAAACTTCTTCTGAAAATTCTGTTGGTTCTGAATAATTTCAAAGTGGCCTAAGTTTTACTCTTCAAAAAGCAAAAATTTGAAGAGTTCATCTGAGTCATGAAATTGAGATTTGTTATTGGACCATATTCTGTACCATTCGGGTTCCTGTTCATGGTTAATAATTGTCGATAAATTGAAATTAATAAAAATGTATATAATAATTTTAAGGACACTTAGTCCTAATTAGTCTTAGAATTATTAATTTATCAATTTTGTTTTTCTTTTATGAAATATAGATATTTCATTTTAAAACGATGAATTCCAGAAATAAATTGTGCAAGTTTGTAATATCTGATAAAATTTCTATGAATCGAATGTTGAATCAATGGGCAACAAATTTATCTACACAAATTAGTAACTTCGGCTGCTATAAAATACGTCGAGCTCACGTCACTCCACAGTCCATTGCGAGCCAGAATTGAGTGTCAGTCAACCGTCAGTATTAGGACAAAATGCAGTGTATTTACGGTAATAACAATAAAAATTATACATATAAAACTCCTTAACATCTTTAAAATTAAGTAAAATTTTGTCATATTTCATGGGATAAAAAAATGTTTACTGCCTTTTGGCATCATCTTTCGATATTTCACATAATTAATATGATTTTCACAAACTAACGATTTTCGGCTTTTATTTAAGAAATTTATTTTTGGATAGAAGACATACAGGTTTTTTTTAGTCGTACCAATAAATAACAACAAATATTTTGATTCATATTGTACGGTCTTATATTTCTTACCTGACAACACGAAACAATTTATTTTTAAATTCAAAATCCATTTAAAAATGTAACTTAAAAAACAATTTCTTCAAACGTTAAACCCCAAAGTTTCTCTTGCAAAAATTAACCATTTTTCGAAAACATTACATCATTTATAGTAAAAACTATTTTTTAAAGCCATATATTTCAAAATGCACAATAATATTTGACAATTCTTGTACATGTTTTTAATAGGTATTAAAATTTTAGGTATTACGATTGTGATCCTCAGTTTTGTAACGTTGATCGAATCGACTCCTTTTAATAAATGCTCGGGAATTCCTGCACCCACAACATTGGTAATTGATGGATGCGATAAGTTTCCTTGCGTTCTTAAGAGAGGCAAAAACGCCACTGCGGAATGGTCTTTTCGGCTTAGTAAGTGCAAACTAGAAATAGTATAGTATATCAAAAATTCCTTTAAGTATCTTAATTTTTTTTAAGTTATTTCGTTTACTTTTATCCTTATGATTTTGTGTACGTTTAGTAAACTTGATCTTAATATGACGAATTTTGCTTAACTGAAAAATCATATTCTGAATCATTAAATTCCATAATATTTGTTAGTTACGAAGTCATCACCGGCTAATATAGTATCTGAACGTAGTGGACAAAACTTTAAATATGACGGTTTTTCTTGGGGTTTCTTGTTAAATTCTAAACATGTTGAAAATTTCGAAAAATATCCTATAATTTTTATTATTTTAAAAGAAAATTTCCAATAACTACTAAAATATTAGCTAAAAAATTGTCCAATTTACCATTTTTTACGGTTAATAGCTCAATTAATTCAAAATAGTTGGATCACATGCAGTTTTTGATTGAAAAACTTTTTTTGAAAGATATTTCGAAATATCACCAAATCTATAACGAACCTCGATATAAGAACCATCTGTACTCTGAGAGGGGGATTGAAGCTTCCCCTTATTTTGGCTGAACTTTTTGGCCTGTCCGTTCCGTTCCGTGTTTTTCATACGAAACATACCGGCGAAAGGTGTGTAGAGGGGGATACATCTCGAACGTTCATAGTTACTATAGCGGTAGGTTCTTATGTCGAGGCTCTATCGTAGTAGAAATACTTTTAATAAGGTTTTTTTAATATACTGGAAAATACTGCCTGGATTGAGAAAAATATTCCTGAAGATATTTTTCCAAAAATTGTTTACTACTGTAGATTACTTATAAATGAGATGAACATTATTTTAAAGTATATACACTCAAGTTATTTCCAGAATCAGGATTAATAAAGTTTTATATTTTTATTTAGCCGAAGACACGAGATCGTTGAAGGTTAAAGTATTAGCTCAAATTATTGGACCTCTCAAAATACCATTTCCATTGCCGCAACCTAACGCCTGTTACGGTTTACAAAATGCAACCTGTCCATTAAAAGCAGGACAAGAAGTCACCTATAAATTGGAACTTCCAGTGCGACGATACTACCCACAAATTCAGTTGAATATTATATTTTCTTTCCTGGATGACAGATCTAATGAACAACTTTGTTTCGAAGTACTCGCTAGGGTTAGATAATATAGACCATCTAAAGCTTAGATTATAATGACCCACATCATTTATCGTAGAATTATATATGTAAAAAATATTAAAAAAATAGAAAAAATTGTGTACTTATAGGCTCAATGTTAATATGGAGCTTTTTCCTCATGTAAGTATAGGAAAACATTGTACTGTACAAGCTATGCTATAAAACGGGTGATAAAACATGACTGCCGTTTTTAAATTACTGTATAAATAAAAATTCCGAAATTTTCTTTTTACTTTTATTTCAATCCTTATAATGATGAAGTATCACCAAATCTACAACGAACCTCGATATAAGAACCATCTCTGCTCTGAACCTTGAGAGGGGGATTGAAGCTTCCCCTTCTCTTGGCTGAACGCTTTGTCCGTTCCGTTCCGTGTTTTTATATGAAACATACGGGACGGGATACATCTCGTAACATAAGATATTTTTCCAACAATTGTTTACTACTGCAGATTACTTATAAATGAGTTAGACATTATTTAATTTATAAGTAATCTACGGTAGTAAACAATTTTGTAACAAGTACCAATCGAATAGCCTTTTGGGTTATGATACGTGGAGACTTTAGGTTAATTAATTAAATACACAGGAAAAAATATATAAACTCAATTTTGTTGTATCGTATAACTCGAAAATGACTTGAGAACAAAATTTAATGTAATTCAAACTTTATTTATTTACTAAATAGGAGTCGATAAATTTTTAATAAATAGTTCAAACAATTTTCATTACATCATGGAATGTGTTGCTTAATACGATAATTAAAGTTCATCTTTTCCGTGCGAATAAAATGTGACCCTATTTTTAGAAGTATTGACACCACTAAACATACCATTGTGCTTTTTTTTGAAAATTTGGAGAGGTATAGAGATGCCGTACAATAACTAAACTAATATCAGAAATGAAAATCTGAAACAAGCCTTTTAAACTAGTTCCAAATCAGATTGAGTGTGTCTTTTACCGATTAATAAAATATATTTATCTGTCTGGTGCTAAGAAATCTACATAAAGAACGGATTTTTATAATCTGTCTGAGGACAATTAATCATCGACCATAAATCGATGGATGGTACGAAGCCGGGCATTACAGAATTTGCAGCGAAAAATCGGACATTTCAGAATTTGCGACGAAGAACCAGACATCTCAGAATTTGCGACGAAGAACCAGACATCTCAGAATTTGTGACGAAGAACCGTACATTTCAAGATTTTTTATAGCGATTTCTTATATCCTATAGCAACATTTGAAATGTCCGGCTTTTGTAGCACACCACGAAATGACAGCGGTTTCGTCGCAATGTTTTAAAGCGGCGAAACAGTACAAAAATGTTTTTGTATGCTAAATATCATAAAAACGCATATGAAGAAAATCTCGCATGATTTCAGTTTTGGATTCAATTGCCATCTACTGCCTCTGAAAGAAAATTAGTTTTCAACTCAGGACATTGTGTCGCAAAAAAAGAGATGGTCCAATACGAGATCCTAAATAAGAATTCTTTATGTACTACTTTTTCGGGTGATTACAAATGAAACCTCTTTATGATAGAGGAATTTTTGAAGGTACCTTTCGAATGAGCTCTAGACGATCTGTTTGAGAAGAATGTGCTGTTTGGGATGAATACTTTTTTATAATTACAACGAAATATACTTAAAATGAAAATAGGAATAATTAAGGTAGTAATTTATTTAATAGTATTCATAAATTCAAAAAGAAGTTGCGATTCTTTAAAAAATTATAGATACTAGAGGAATTATACTTCTTTTTGCAAAAATTTCAATGATTACATCAATTTCTGATTGAAAATTTATCAAAATCAACCATAAAGTAACACCTTAATCGAACACCTGGCATAATTATTTAATTAAGTGATCTTACTGCATAAAATTAATATTAATTTCAAAAACAAATATGAAGCTCTATATTATAAACAATTTCGATAGAGGTCGGTATAAATTAAACTTTTACGTATGCTAGAAAATAATAAACATTATGATAATATAGGAACTATTTATAGCCATGTATAATATTTTCAAAGTATCTTATCTATCCCTTCTTTGAAAAGCGATCGGCAAACGCATGGAGAAGCTGCTATTAAGATGTACGATCTCGATATAATTGCGATAAGTAATAGTTCCGTTATTGATCTACAATGTGCTTTCGAATCAAAAGCCGTCTGTCCACCTGCGTTTGCAGATCTATGCGATATAGAAGAAAATTATCATTTGGCGTATTCGTGATTAGATATCTATAATTTGTATAAATACTTGCAAATCCGCATGGTGCCATAGTAATTTGCCAAGGATAAAGTGACGACGAGGACAACTTTCTCAAAATGAAGATCATTTACGGTAATTCAGAAATAAGTCTTAAATAATTTAAATAAAAGTTATATATGTGGTAATATTAATAATATAATAAATACGACTTAAAAAATAATCATATTAAATTGAAGAATCGAGAGGGTGGCGAATTTCTTGCGAATTAATTAATTTAATTTAATGTTTATAATAAATATTTCTTTTATTATTTATATTCAAAATTACAAATGAGGGTGTAATAATTTTTGAAAATTAATATTACGCATGGCCTTGATGAATTAGTCTGTCGTTTAGTTTAAATACAAACATTGTTTTCATTTATATTTTTCACATCTGAATTAGTCAAAAACTACTAATGACAGAGAGGAAAGTCGCGGGTTGAATTATTAATGATTTGTACCAATTAAAATCTACCGATTTAGTACTGAAATTCTACTAATTACTACTATATGATTACTCAAATTTGAAATTGTATTTTTTCAGATTTTCTTACTAAATTGAATTAGTTACAGGTAGTGGATTAGTTTTTTAGTGTTTATTAGCCAAAATCATACTAATTTCATTATTAACTAACTTTACACTCCTTCATTAGTAGCTTTTTACTAATTGAAATTTAGAGAGTATATTTCTATGTTTTTATTCATTGATGAAAGCGGCAGAAACGGAAGCGACCTGATTTCCTTCTTGTCAGATTTTAATTTAATAAAATTTTAAAAATTACTCATAATCATGACTGATAATATTACCAATATTGTTAATATTAATAGTATATAATTAATTTTATCTGCAAATAAACCGCAAGCATTCAATGAATATAATGGATGATGTTCATGACTATTACAATTATACAAACGTAGAAAACGTATGAAAAATCGAAAAAAAACGACCGGCAATAGAACAAAAAAGAGCATTCGACCGGGAATCAAAAAGTCCCAGGTTCGTACCCTGGTGCCTCTTAAAAATATTCTTTTGAGTTCACCGGTTTTTTTTCGAATTTTCACAAGTTTTCTACTTTGTTATATTTTTCTACGATTTATGAACATCAATTTGTATTTTTAAAGATATATTTAAAAATATATTTTAAACCGTACAACATAGTATATGAATTACGAAAATCATGCAAAAGTTTAATTTTAGAAGTTCTCAGCTTAACCAACATTTACGATCTGTAATAGTTTGTGTACATGATCTTTAATATTTACTAATGTTATTATTACCCGATAAAAAAGAAGAAAAAATGAAAGTAACCTAAACATATCACCTTTTTACATCGAAAAAGAACTGAAAGATTTTTCAATACCACCTTGATTAGTTCCACTTGTTAATTATTTTTAGTAATTTGTGTTCACTAGTTATTTTGTTTATGCAAACATAAAAGTATACAACACATATTGTTAGTAAAAGGATTACAGTATCTAGTAATAAAAATAATGTGCAAAGTAATCTAAAATTCTAATACTAGAGTGTGCAAATTATTTTAACTTGAAAAATAATGTGCAAACACCTAGTAGATCTCATATTTAATAATTAACTGAAATTTAAATAATTGATTTTAAACAAACTTTCCTTTATTTTGCAAGGTTTTTCGTTAGTTTTTTTATTATTTAATTTCATGTAATAATTTGTTTTTCTTTAAATTCGAAAGTTACTGATAAATTTGTCATTGTTATTTATAAAATATATTTTTGGAAATATGAAAAAATAATTCCCACAAAAAATTTGTCAAGATTCTACATCGAACGCACAAATTATGTTATAACTAAATTGTATGAACTCAATTGTGTGATAAAATTACTATAATTATCATGTAACATTTAGTCTTGACATAAAATATTTCTTGTATATTTAGTTAATATTTAGACTCTTCTTGACTCTTAGGAGTCAATTGACTAGAAATTGGCAAAAATATGAATAATGGATGTATCTATATGTTTGTCAAAAACAATTAACTTGAAAAAACGTCTATTTTTTAGATTTTTGCAAAGCTTAGACTCTGACATTTTTTCCATGTATTGTCCATGCAGTGCATATTTTTCAGAACTTTTATTACGCCAATTTATTTTTAAAAAATATCAACAATTTAATTTATTTTTAAATTTGTTAAAGCACACATTTTCATGCGCGTGAAAAATAACTGGAAGTTGCTAATTAAGAACCTGATCTCAGATGATCAAAATTGTAAATGGCAACGGATTCATGATCAATTATCTTGAAAACTCTTATGAGTATAATTTTTATTCCGATCAGGATAAATACATTTTTTAATATATCTAAATGTTCCATCAATAATCACTAACAACGAATAATTTTACAGTATCTGACATGATACTGTATTGAATTCATAAAAAATCTCAGAAAATTAAAGTAAAACTGTCAAATAAAAAAATAATACTAACATTATTATTGATTGCCTGATTTTATGAATATATTTTGATCAATATATACAAAGTTTGTCATAATATTAAATCTGCCATTTTGAATTTTGAATATTTGTCCTATAAATTCAGCTGACTACATAGTATTTAAAACATCTGTTCAGTTGAATACTGTACCTCTCAAAGGGATCAAAGAAACAATCTGGCAATATTTGTCTAATATTCTCAACTTTCTTACTTGCCAATTTTATGAGTAACTATTTTTCTTTACATCTAAAAAGTCTGCACCGATTCGAATATGAACTATAAATAAATATTGTGCACTTAAATAAGAAGAAATTTAATATTGAGTACATAAATAGTTCATTTTTGTAATAGACGAGATAACATAGGCCCACCAAATTTATAACCTCCCTATACTTTTTGGAAGATTTTCGTTGCTCTGAATCAAAATCTGTCCACAGAATTATTCTATGACGTCAAGATTTTGAGATATCATAACCTTAAAGTCCAAAAACACCGCTTTTTATGATTTTAGTAAGTTTTTGCCGCGGAACAAAATTTTTGTTTGCAATGACAAAACGCAGATTAAAGTGCTATTCATAAACTTTAAAGTGCTTTTTTTAATCATTCTGATACGATATTTTTTTCAATGAATTATCGAAGTTTTTGTCAAGATATAAATATAATTTTCACATATTTAGTAAATGTATAATTCTGTAAGAATATAACTAACGAAATGAGACAGATCATGCTGCTCGTAAGTGTTCGATAACGTCAATATTTTGAGATATCCTAACCTAAAAGTGCAAAAAACTTCGTTTTTGACAATGTTCAGTAAGTTTTTGTATCAGGGCAAAATTTGTTATCATAATTTGGTAAAAACACAATTATAGTGCATTCATCTGAAACCTCAATATACTGAGGTACAAAACTCTTTGCCAAAGAGTTTCGATGTGCTAAATTTAAATGTGGCCGTAGAATTGCTCTATCACGTGTAGATTTTAAGATTCCTAACCTAAAATTGCAAAAACCGGAAATCACAATTGCTTCTTGACAAAAACTTCGATACCTCAATGAAAAAGAATCGAATCGGAATTGCTAAGGATAATTTTGTTCCGCGACAAAACGTTACTGAAAATGAACAAAAATGGTGCGTTTTGCACTTTTTAAGTTAAGATATATCAAAACCATGACGTGATAGAACAATTCTGCAGCTTTAGATTCTTCGCATTATAATCTTTTGGAAAAGTATAGCTTCCTTTCTGATTACGGAGATCGGCCTTATTAAGTTTTTTCGCTGGAAATTTATTGAAAATGAATGTAATTATGATGAACCTCTTACAGAGGTAGTCAATAGTTCTTTCCAAATATATCTGCGAAAAGACCTCTTAACGATTATGATAATATGAAAAACAAGCACTTAAAGTGTCTTAAAATAGAAATCTTGAAGAAGTGTTTGTGGATTTAAATTTATCTCAATATTTGTATGATTTTTTTTTGTAAAGCTATCCCCAGTTTTGAGCTCTGAGTTTCTGCCAGACTTGGCGATTACCACATATGTAAGTCTTCATAAAAATCTCATCAAGAGCTCTGTCTTAAGAGTAGTTATGATACACCAACATTTTTGTATGACGGACTCTCTAAATTCCTTGAAGTGAAAATTGAGCAACTCTTTTAGAACGAGTGAAATTTTCACTCTATGAGAGTAATATTTCACACTTCTAGGAGTCGGGATTTTCTTTCACTCTTGCTGGAGTGAAATGTCACTCTTCTTAGAGTGATATTTTCACTCTTAATAAAAGAGTGGCTCAATTTTCACTCCAAGGAATTTAGAGAGGACGCATTTTTGATATCAGATCGAGCCTCGATAATTTGTCTATTTTACCGTCATTATTTCTGATCTAAAATTGTACTCTCGTTCAGAATCTGTTAATAAAATATCAATAAAACTAACCTCAAAAAGTTATATGCCTTTTTTGTGAAAAACGAGGTTATTTTAATAATTTGAATAAAAGTTTTTTCAATAAACATATTACGTCCATACATCGGCAGGTACTTAAAAAGTACAAGTCAATATGACCATTTGCAAAAAGAGGACAGCATTAAGAACTTCATATTTACGTTAAAAAAAAAGCATATTCAAGTAAAATATTGTCATTATATGAAAATGAAAACAATTACAGTTTCGATTAGGCTAGTTACAAATGTGGGGTCAGAATTAAAAAATGGCGAACACCGCAATTCAATACGAAAAAAATTACATCGAATTTACAAAATACCTGAGTTGGCGTTTTTTGGTAGAATATAAATAAGATCATATTTCGAAATGTTACACCAGCGATTTTTTAGGCACATATCTTGAATTACGAAATTATGTAACGTACATTTTATTGCTGAGGGTCCATGGACGTGATATATTCATATTTGACATAAGTCCCAATGCAATTTCGAGGGGAATGTGATGCGTGAAATGAGAAAATAATTGATAAAATATTTGAAACAAATGTTTCCCAATGTACAGTAGAACCTCTGAAATTGACCCCCTCAAAATTGACTCCCTTGTCAAATTGGTCGAAGGAATCGTCTAAAATTGGCTGCCATAGAGGAAACGCTTTCCCTAACTCTTCTATCAAATAGTTTAATGTATTATCTATTAAAAGTAAATAAATAAAAAGAAAGAATTCGAAGAAGCAGTCAATTATGGGGGTCGTCGGAACTAAGGACAGTCAATTTCGCAGGTTCTACTGTATGTTAAATCAAACTGATTAAAAAAATGCGTCCAACTGAGCGTTAATGTGTTAAGTCTTGATGTCAAGGAAGCACTAATTAAATACAAAATTTTACTACATGTATATTATAGTGATTGTACTAAATTTTTATTACAGGACACTAAAACCCATGTAACGTGGTTAAAGTAACTTTATATATTCTTATATTAGTTATTTATCATCAATTTCATCACGTACAATTACACAGAAAGATCATTATATCACTAAGCATTAGGCAAATTCATAAGGATTATGTATTACAACGATCAATAACAAAATTGTTAATAATAAAATTAGTTTCTTTCTTCTTTACATTTAAAAAAAAAATGTATGGTGTATTGCGCACTGAATCGATTGCTGACTCCAATTCTTATAATCCTTGAAATAAATAATTGATATAAATAGCAGAAACGTACCTGTGTACTTGAGTATTCTTCTTATAACTTATCACTCGCGTTGTAAGTCAATATTTCAATAATATTTCTCGACCAAAAAAATGAGAAAATGGAGTTGATATACTAGACCGGCTGTCAAATGCACCTGGCACAAAACTAACGGAGAACAGTTCTAAATAACTTCGTAGAAAGAAAATTAAGTCTCTGACAGGCTCTTGTTATTAAACATTAATAATCAGAATCAAACACATGTGTTAATATTTACCTATGACTAACTATAATCATTTTATTCATGTACTTTTCTTATTACAAGTTTTCGTTATATCGTTTGTTTTCATTCAGACAAATAATGTTTTTGAACAATGTGTAGATTTCAATTATATCAAGCAATTGTATTGCAATTGATTTTTATAAAATGACAACTAACTGTTGAAAATAAAGGCAATATTTCTCGTCGGTTATGTCGTTAAAATGACTTGTTTTCATTCGTAAATTATATTTAGTTTACCATTCACGTTATTTCTAATTTTATTTAAATTTCTTAATGATTTTTTTTCAATATGACCAATTTTATTATAATCTCCAACCAAATAAAAATTTCATTGCTACTCTTTTGATGATCCAATATATTTTTAATATTTAATTATAAGAATTGATTAGAATTTAATCATATGGTTACAGGTGCTGTGATTGCGTTATTCTGTCTGGTATCACTGATCGAAGCCACAAAATTTCAAAAATGTAGGAACAGACCATCACCATTATCAGTAGTCGTGAAAGAATGCGACATACCACCATGCAATATGTACAGGGGTACAAACATCACAGCAGAATTTGCTTTTAAAATACGTAAGTATTCCAAAAAAGTCTGACCACTTTGTGCTTAATCATCTGATTATAATATGCATTTATCGAATATGTCGTTTCCGGCTGGTCACAAGTCCAAAATTGATTTATTAAATTCAATCCATTGAATTTTGGTACTTTGGAGGGGGTGAAAATAAAGTTTGTATGGAGAATTTGTTGCCGAAGGAAAATAGTCGACATATTTGAGGAAATATAGTAAGAAACATATTGAGACAAAAACAAATAATATTTATATACTGCACCACTGTAACTTGTTACTAATGTTACGAAAGAATCGTCAAAATATTAATATTTTACAACATTTGCAATTCACATTTTCCTTTTAAACTTTGCAATAAAAATAAATAAATGACTTTTATTATAAATTTGTCCTTCTTTATTAATACAAATTAAAACTGTATATTCAATTCCTTAAAGTCAATTTTAAATCAATTAATTTCTATGTTTTCAACGGACGATTCCGAGAAATGGAAACTCAAATTCAATACTCGAAATGCTCAAAAGTTGTTTTGTTTCTGTGTTTTAACTAATTTGGTTTCTGTTTAATCAAGAACGTATTTTTAATCGATACTTTAATAATTATTATTAATATATGTAGATACAAATTAGCTAAAAAAATCAAAGACATCTACAAAGAATAATACAAAAATTGAAGGAAAAGCTACCTACTTAAATCGTTGTCATTTAATAAAAAGCGTCACAGAAAATATGATCGAAAGCATTGAGAACACCAAAAATGATGGTAAAAACTCGATATACAATGCACATAAAAAAAATTAAATTCTACTTACTATTTTATTATTCCGAGTGCACTAATTATACTACTATAATTAATAATATAAATGCTATAAAGTATAATAGTCATTAACAGTTTTGAATCACTTGGAAAAACGGCGATACGTAAAAAAAAAACGATCATACGTAAAAATGTTTCCAATCGTTTTTGTGACGTATAAGACGTTTTTGACCGACAATTTCTTTTGCTTTTTAATGAATTTAATATTAATTTCACTCACGGCGCGCGATGGTCACGTAAAATGAACAATCCTGCAGTTGTCAATTGCGAACGTTCAGACGATTTTTGTTTGGTTTGTGTTTTGAAAATTGGGGAAATAAACATTTCGAAAGCAGAAGGTTGGCTATTATACTCGGTCGGTAATTTACGATATCGGCAGAGGTCGGTAAAATCACTCTACAGATTGCTACGCCATCTATACAAACCTCCAGAAGTGACTTTTCATTTTTAAAAATCTCTAAAAGGAAGATGGTATTTATTATTTATTTGTTGTTTTATTTACAGTTTACTTTTAATCCTTGTGTATTTTCGAATATAAATATTTATCAACAAATATATGAACAATTCAGAACGCGTACTTCTTATACATGAGATCAATTAGGTTTCATTACTTGCGAGAATGATAATACGAACGATGAATATGCGATATCAAACGGCGAGCGTTCGAAACGTCGACGTTTAAAATTTTTGCTGCATATTTGCGGTATGTTTCATGATATTCCGAGTGAGATGTTTAGAAATTTGTTTAAAAATAGCAATTTAACTAATTATTACTAACAAAATTATTTTTTATGTTCAGTGTCCGATACGGAATCACTAAGGATCCACGTCCGTTCCGTTGTTTTTGGAGTTTCTGTGGACTACCCGATGCCAAGTGCGAATGCATGCCGCAGGTTGAAGGAAGTTTCAGGATGCCCATTAAAGCAGGACCAGATCGTAACTTATCTTTTGGAAATGCCAATCCTTAAGAGTTATCCTAAAATCCCAATGAACATTGAGTTCACTTTCTTCGATGACGATGACGTAGAACAAGTTTGCTTTTCGGTAAGAGCGAAAGTAGTGGACAGAGGGGACAAGTTGATGTTAATTGAAGTGTAGAATTTAATTGTGTGAAATAAAATATTAAAAGTTAAATATCCAGATGTTTTTATGTTCTTCAAAAATATTTACTAACATTATCGAACAGAAATTAACTCGTGGTATTGCATCATTAAACTTCCTTCATATTCATTAAGTACACAAAGTAGAAAATTTGAATATTAATCATGTTTTCCAATAGGACTTTTTTTTATCGTTAAGTTAGTATCTTGCAATATTATCAATTTGACAGTATATTAAGTTAGATAGAATTTAATACGAGCATCTAACTGTGAAGAATTTCAAGCACAACGCATTTTCATACGGAACTTTTACATGACGCTATGATTTCGTTTTCTGCCCGGTTTTAATCGCAATTTAAAATTTGTGTAAAATTGATCCTGTATGAGTTTCCGGTTACAACGAGGGACTTATTAAATTTTTCGAAGCTTTGGCCACAATGCATCTACAGCAGTGTAATTTGACCAGCATCAATTTAATAGGACAATATCGGGATAAGTATGAAAAATAATCATTAAGGAAAAATGGATTTTTACCTTCCGAGATAGTTTTACTGTAATATGCACACTAAAATGATGAGTGTATTTATATATTGGCATCTGGTAATAATGTAAAATGAAACCCAAAATTAAAAATACTAGTACTTTTCGTATTAAGGGCGTAAAATAAAGTTTTACGCCCGAAGATGATAGTCTACCGGTTGTAAAACATTATGCCCGCAATATCACCAGTATTTTTCGGCTGAGTGAGTGTAAAATTCGAATTTTTTGTAGAACACATGCGCAAATATGGGAATCTATAAAATAGAAATATTATTGCACTGTGAAAACTATTGTTTTACTTTAAGACATTTTTAGTATTCGTATCTTTTCCAAGACATCTTAAGACATCAAAAGTATCTTCAAATATGACACTTGATGATACAGTGTGGTTAAAAAACTATTTACTGAAGATTTTCTAACAAATTTTTTGGCAGATTTGAATTCCACACTTTCGTTTGTATTTTTTTATCTACCATGCCTTCATTTACTCTTTAACTGAACGTCCGTTATTGATCGTCAGAAGCAAAACACACTTGATTGTATGTATTGTATCATCTTCATCACAATTTCATAAAAAACATAAAAACTAAAAAAATGAAATTTGCACATAATCGTAACATATATTTAACGATAGAGAGTTAATTTCGAGAAGAGATCGAATATTTATAGGAAATATATGCATAATACATGAATATTAGATTCTGTTAAATCGAATATAAGGAATGAACTGACAATATCCAAACATTTTTGGGACCTATACTTTACAATATTACAATATTACTATTTAATTTTGTACATAAAAAAATATTCGTGTAATATGGAGGTCAAAATTTGTTTCTATACTAGCCAGATAGGAAAATGTTCTCGAATTTGGTCACGTACTAAATCCTGGTTAGGCCCTGTTATTAAAGCTGCTGAACAAATTTCCGCTCGAATAATTAAACGCAATATTCTCATACCTAGTTTTCAGTATAAAATAAAATAAATTAGAAAAAATACAAAGCAGAATTCAAGATTTTGCAGAGCAAACGTGCAATAAAAAAGTATACTCCATCTCTTATGATTTCTTAATTTCAAACAATGTATTCGTTCCAGGGCGTTTTTTATTGCCAACGGTTAATTTGTTTATTGTTGAGTCGAAAAACAACTTTTTACACAACAGTTTAAATATATTAACATAGTAAGTCACCATGTTTAGTATGCGGCAGCGCCAACTGAAGGGTGAAGGCGAAACTACTGCGATTGGTTTAGATTTTACTACGAAGAGAATGGATAAAAATAAATTTTTAATTACTTTTCTTGATATTGTTATTTTTGTCGGAGTTGGTTCTCGGTGTTATGTACAATCATGCGAACCGAAAACAGAAATTTTAGGATTGTATTTACGGAATTTCCTCATGACATGCTTGTGACGATAAATAAAAGTAGGAATCAATGAAGAAAACAAAGGGAATGAAGTATTTATTCTATGTTTTATTTTTACATGTAGAAACAACTTTTTCTATACAGTCTATAGTCATACTTTTAGAATAGTTTTCATCTATTAACTCCATGTTAAACTTCGCAGAGGATAATTAAGTCGAATGTTGGTTAATATCAGAATAATATAGGTAGTCGGGTTTCGGTGGTAAAATTTAATTTTTTATGAAATTCCAATTCATTCTCTTTCGGCCTAATTTCACAAATAGATATGCTAAAACTTCCATGACAGTTTTCCAGTTATTTTTTGTATTATTTATGTAATGTTAAAAAGGAATGATTGGGTGGTATTTCTAATATTCAGTTTCTAAATATAAAAATTAGGCAATTATATATGAGTAATTCTCTCAAAAACAACAAATTCAGAAGTCGGATTTCATAACAAACAAAATTTTTATTTATCCCGTATATATCTCTTGGTTTTTATAATTTGGTGTGGAAATTAACTCCCGAAATCGAAAAAGCAAATGCACATTTTTAACGGTCGTTTATTATATTAAACGCTGTTTATTTAATTCATATGTATATTCAATTACTTAAGTAAAGGGGGCGAATGGAATATCAACAGATCGTTACAGAGGTAGGTAATGTAATTCATAGTCGCAGATGAAGAACTATAGATCACTGATCATTTTTAAGAATGTCTGGTATTCTACTAGTGATCATGAATTCCAGTAAATATTAAATATAAAGCCTTTGTAGATAACACATGCAATAATTCGTTAATAGTCAATTTATTAGTAGCAAAAGCCTCTTACTAACATTTCTGGAATCAAAATGATTTCATCTTAAAGCAATATTTAATTTTGACACTAATATCTTCTCTTATCTAGGCTGTACTGCATATCATACATCTAATTAAAGTTACCGTTTTAAAGTTGTATTTGTGGTTTACCAGATATCGGATTCGTGTCCTAAACAAATAACTTGTCATGCACTGTAAAAACAAAATGTCTCATTTCAAGACAATGAGGGACTGAAGTGTCTTGGAGTGATAAACACTTTGTACAGTCTAATTCTCTAGTGTCAGTTTTTGCAGAAATTGCATGAATAATGCGAATAGCCTAAAAAATATGTAAAGTCCAGAATTTTACGCCGTATAGCAGGTTGCATTGTTATCCATTGGTATATTCTGCAATCTGATGTTAGGCGTTAATACAATTTTGACTTCAAACCTGAACAATTTCATTTGTGCAATTCAAATGTTTTTTACAAAAATCGGAAAATAGTAACTGATATAAATTACTTCCAAATAAAATGTAAAACTATGTAACGATACAAAAAATGGTTCATCCATTTTATATTAATCTCGAAAATTATTTGTGTGCGTGATATAAATATTACTTGTAGTGGTTAAATAACTGCTGTGAGCAGTATGACATACGCTCGTAGGTTTAGATAATATTGAAGTGTAGTATTATATACTCCTTGTATTAGCATCAGTTAACTAATAGTAAATTATCACCACATTTAGCATTAGAATGCTCGTGTATATCTCACCTCAGTGAATGATCAGAAACGTCAAAATTGATGCAATTTGAATTTTGCATGTATATTTATTTCCTGTTTCATTTAGAAGTGTACTCTCTCAATTTGAAACAGTGAAAAGTTCAGTATTTGAATGCGTGAATGAGTAGTGACTGCTGAATCAGTGGTTTGTAGCGTGTTCACTGCATATAAACAGTGAATTGTACAAATTATTAGTTTTTTTTTTCACTGAGGATACAGTAAAACTTACTACATTGAGTTCACTGTTTTATCAGTGACTTAAACATAAACAATCAGGTCAAAAGATCAAGGATATACAGGGTGATTCTCCATTGAATGACTTCCGGTTAACAGTAGATTCTGTGATAAATTCTAAGAACATTTTTCCTTTGAAAAAAATTTGTGCTGTATAGTTTTCAAATTATTTAGCATTAAAGTCAAGCAATAGGAACAGGAGTTGTTTGATTGTCGCGACGATTGCATTGCACGGAAAGAAATTTGAAGTAAATGCCACTGCTCAGCCCTACTGAAAATGTTCGTAATATCATACGATAAATCATATGAGATTTTTAAAATATCAGACGATCCGGGAAACTTTTCATGTGATTTCTCATGTAACTATAAGAAATAATAATAATAATATGAGAAAATGAATTACAATCATCTGCATTCCTCTAAGATATTAAAGAAATTATAAAAATCTCATATGATTTACAATATGATTTTACGGAAATTTTCACCATTGAGGGAAGAAACAGCTGTCGCAATCAAATTTCTTTGCGTATCAAAATCGTCGCGATAATCAAGCAACTCCTGTTCCTATTGTCTGACTTTAATGCTAAATAATTTGGAAACTATACATCGCACAAATTTTTTTCAAAGGAAAGATGTTCTTAGAATTTATCACAGAATCTACTGTTAACCGGAAGTCATTCAATGGAGAATCACCCTGTATATAAACATTCTCGGTATCATTTTTGATTGTTGCAGGTTTCATGATGCGTCGGTATCATTTTTCATTTACTTATGGTAAGTATTTAAGCAATAAATGTTAATAGTTTACTGGAATCGAAGCAAATAATTTAATATTTTTATTTATCATCGAAAGAGGACAGTAAAAATTTCGGGGCGTTGAAGTTGGATTTCGGTTTTACTTATACATGTAGTTATACTCGAATTTATCGTTGGACTTGATAACTCAAATCCAAAATACTAGTCAGGAACACTTTGCTCAGATTTCAGTAAATAACTTTAGAACTTTTATTTGGAAAGGGAACTGACGCGCTTAACCTAACCTAAAACTAGGCTAGCAGACGTTAAACATTCTGTAGAATCTCTAAATCAAAGAATATTATGATTTATTTGCAGATGCATCGTGTAATGGGTTGATGAATTTTGATGTTGATAACTTTGAAAATCGTACGTGGTATATGTGATAATCGTTCTTTTTTAAATATTGAAACTAGATGCCTTCGACCCGGGTGCCTACAATGTTGGCTAAATTCGTATTGCAGTTCCCTGACGAAAGGCTGATGCTTCCGGGAATATTCCCATTTTAACACTGCCAGGAAAGAAGGCGGCAGAGGGTAGTTCTAGCATCGTTAGGTTCGAGTAGTTTCTATACATATATTGTAACAATATCTTGTTCCTTAAATAGGGTGAATATATCAATGAATGGACGGTTAAGCATTTTTCACACTTTTATCGATTGTAACTTTTGAATTCTTTTATGAAAATTTAATTATGATACCACCATTAGAATCGTTAGACTCTGCTGTATATGACCGTATAGTTCAACCTTTGATTTTATTTAATTATTAACCTCGTCTTCATACGTTTGTAAAAAAATCCGCTAAACCCCAATGAATAGACGGGTTAAATCAAATGGGACGTTTTCAGTACCAGTTTTGGATGGCTTCAAAACTTTGCTTTGATTTTACAAAATAATAAACACTGGAAGATCAATAGTACTGTAAATATTGTTTTGAATGTTCAAAGAACATAAAAATATGTATTTTGTTGCATGCTGTGCATCATACATTCATAAGAAATAGAAATATGTAGAAAATCGTCCATTCATTGGTAGTCGTCCATTCATTGGCATATTCACCCTATATTAAAATTGAAAATGAGCATTTTCAAAACTTCGACCCCGACCGCAGGTCAGCCGAAGCACTGAGCACGTCTTGTTCACACTGATACTTAAAAAAACGCGGTTTAGTTGAGTTTTTGACAGGTCGGGTTGCAGGAAATAAATTTTTTTATATGTGGGATACTTCGGTTTCCGTTCATGCGATCCAGTACATTAATACGTTTTTCTTCACGCCCTGGACGCGAAAGGTTTTGGCTCGATTGGTTATTTATAACTGAAAAACTTCCGAAATTGACAAGCTAGTTGCGTTTCGTTCTAGTTGCCCGATTCTATAAACCGTTATTTACATTAACGTCAACAGTATGTTCGTTAATAACAATATCCTGAACCACGATCAGTTGAAGTTGTTGCTACCGGCGAAGCCCCGAACCCCCCTCCCCGCTACCACCTCCCCATGGCTACCCGACGCCAACATTACAGTGAATATTTTTTATGCCCCCCCCCCTGATACCCGTATCACTCCTCTGCTTCTTCTGTGTCTCTGTTTTTCATGTAATGTATACACGGAGAAAAATGACTCCGCTGGATTAGCTGATTCATATCAGCTAAAATTTTCGGCTGGAATTGCCGAAAATATATGCAATTTTAGCTGTTTTGATTCCGCTAATGTAGTCTTAACCCTACTCAATTCGCGCTTAGCTCTAAATTTCCGCTACATTAGCAGATTTGTTCTGTTAAATTTGCGGACTTTTTCAGTACTATCCCTAACGGAATTCCAACAGCTGTCTCTATAGGAGAAAATTGGTAGAATCTGCGGATTTTTCGGCTGATTTTGCTGATTATTTTTCTCCGTATATAATATACATGCATATATGCATTGTATATGTGTATGTACAATTTATCTTAATTTCATGTTAATTTGCTTTTTACGGCATTATCGTTGATTTTACGAAGAAATGAATACAACCTTTTTTGCAGAGAATTCGATGTTCTCTATTTTTTGTTTGTAACATTTTTTTGTACGATTTGTATTTTTTTGTTAAAAAATGGAAAAAACGTGTTTTTTGAGCGTTTTTTGTTAAACCTCCCCATAATCTAGTATGCATTGTCTCCAAAAACTAATCAGATCTAAGTTTGGCCAAGAGAAACCCAAATCCGTTTCTACTTTTTAAATTCGTCCTGCCAGTCGCGAGATATCCCGTATACAAAATTTTACCCACGGACGGACGGACGGACGGACGGACGGACGGACGAACACACAACCTAACGGACACCAATTTTTTTATTGTTGCTTTGGGTTCCTTAAGGCCTGAAACGTCGACATTTGATGAAAAACTATAGGGGAATTTTTTGGCGGGAACTGACCAAATTCAATACTTCGCCAGACCTATGTTCTGGGTCGAAGTAATAATGGAAATGGAGTGTTTTATATGTCGTATATGTGACGACACAGTCGTTTTATAATTCATATATAATTTACATAATTATATCGAAACATTTTATATCAGTACATAGAATCACATTAATACGTGGTTTAAAAAAATTGTCAGTATGGCCAAGATGTTTGTCGTCAAAAAAAAAAAGAACCAGTCACTGATTCGGATAGGGAATCAATTCCACTGTTTGAAGTAAATCAATTTCACTCAATCAAGCGAAAGATTTATTTTACTGAATAAAACAGTTAATCAATTTCACTAAGTCAAATAGTGAAATTTCACTATTTCAAATTGAGATAGTATATTATGGTGTTTTTATAGAAGTAATGTAGGGAATGGTTATCAGGCACCAGTTTCAAGTCATATTCTGCTGTTATTCTGTTACACAAGGTATGTGAAATTACATATGTGATCTATATATAGAATATATATAAATTCCTCACCAATTTGGGAGCGAAACGACAGCTAATTGTCATTGAATTTATTGAGTAGATTCAATGTTATTAGAATTTCCATCTGTTTTTGCTACGAGTTAAATCTTACTAATAAAAATATCTTCATATATATATATATATATAGTTTTAGTTAAGTATTGTTAAAAACTCTGTAACTTATAAGAACTGAATTGGAATTACTCAAGATAGTTTAGACAATATAAAGCTTCAAAATATAAGACAAAATATTTTTAGATGACTTGATAACAGGAAATCCAATGTTATTTCTTGGATTTATAGATATTTTACTGGATTTTAAGTCCAAATTTTCTCCCTTTTATGTTGAAATTGCCTAATATAGATATCTTTTATTAATTCCCTCACAAATGTAGTCATTTCTAATCCATAGTCTGACCTTCGTTTCACAGTGGACTTAATTTCTGTTCGAAATTATGCTAGTTTCTTAAATTAACTCAATTTTGATACTTAATTGGAAATGTGAAACTTCTAGGCACTGCTCAGAGTGAACACTTTTCTAACATCATCACAAGCATTATGAATTTCAACGTAAGCATTTACTTAAATTAAGAAATGCATGTTAAATTAAAACTGATCCTTAGACAATTCTAATCATTTAAAATTGTTAAACAATTTTAGGAATTAAATCTGAAATGAAATGTATCATTTAAAATACTGTTACCATTTCAAAAGAACTCATTACTAAAATGAACAAGATAACATGTTTTTGGCATGTTCTTGGCTGATAACGAATGCATATAAACCTAAAATTTTGGCAAACAACAAATCATGATTTTTACTTTATTGTTGCATGTTTGGTGAAAAACACTAATTTCACGAACAACGCTATCCAACAAAAAATGAGGGGAATGACATTTTGTGCAAAGAAGGTTAAATGCATTCTCTTCCTATTACCACCGATAATCCTGTAATTTATAGATGAACTTGACATTAATCGGCATGGTGTTCCCTGCTCAACTTAGTAATATAGTAGATTCTTGCAGTAATTACAGGGACTCTTATGTCACGTGGGTTGGCTTAACAGCAACACTTGATTAGGGACTAGGTTAGTTTAATAAGGGAAGTCAGGGAGGGGGTTGGAGTCCCTTGTAACACAAGCACCACTTACTGCCTGAAATATCCTTAATTAAATAAAATTCTGTTGTAATTTTATGTTGTATGGCATGCTGACAATATTTTGTTATTTTACGATGTCTTGTGGTTTATTTATTGGATGTTTGTAATTTTATAGCCTTTCGTGTAAATTTAAAACATATTTTTCCCGTTTGCGCATTAAATTTAGACATTATTATTAATAATATCCTGCAGTTTGCAAATTTATATATTTATATTATATCAAAAAATACTTATGAGAGGACATTAGATCAAGATTATTTTATACATTTATCATTAAAGGCAAATACATATTCGTCAAACTCTAATGGAGGATTATCATGTAAAAAGATTTTTTTTCTTTTAAAAATGAATCAAAATTTACGGTTGACGCAGATGAACAAGCCGTAATTTTATAACAATTTTTGTTCAGTATTTTCTATAATACTAAAATAAGTTTGCACAATTATTCAGTGACTTCACGTAATGGCAAGTGCAATTTAGTTATTATATGTGCAGTATTGATTAGAATGTCGTTCAGTAATGGTTATAACGACGATTTCAATTGGTTTATTAGTAAACACTTAATAAACGCTGAATCTAGTTATATTAAACTATCATTTTCAGGGATCCCATAATTTTGATAGTGCTTATATTACACATTTTTGTAATTTTTATAAACCTGTTCGTAAGAGAGTGTAAAAGTGATAAAAGTGTCATTAGAAATTTACAAAATTCCGGAAAGTCGATCATTTTAATCGATGTTTTATGCATTTAAAATACAAATGAAATTCTTTCTGCTAATTCAGCATTTATACCAAAATCTACATGTATATATGATTTTTCATCCTTCTCTTCCAACATTAGACGAATACACGCATTTCGTTATATATTTGTCTATGTAATACTTTTTTTCCAAATGTGTGCAGTTTTGAAAGTCAATCTTTAAAATGTTTAAAAGACAGTTTTATTTACACATTTTTCCTTCTCACGCTTTTCTAGACAATTATTTTTATAATTTCTATTCCCTTAGAGCGCATCGTATTTCCAAAATCCCGCACTAATAGCGAATATCCGTTTCGTTTTGAATATCAATTTTAAGATTTTCGTAAGGATATGTATACAAATTAGTAGATTTATTTTTTTTGTTCGTTAGATTGTTTTTTGGACACAAGTTAGGTTAGGTTAGGTTAGGCACAAGTTGTTTACTTTTTATCCCTACATATGTCAAGGTCATCAGAACATTGTTAATTGGTCAGAAGTCAACTTGAGAAATGAAATGTCGATGTAAAGCATTTATTTCTTATTATATTATCAATATATTATTAATATTTCGACAACAAATGTGTATATATTTGCCAATACTTGTGTACATAATCATCTACGCATGCACATGTGTGTGAAAGCTATTTCATGTTTGTAAATAATAA
This sequence comes from Trichopria drosophilae, assembly GCA_030407085.1. Lineage (NCBI taxonomy): Eukaryota > Metazoa > Arthropoda > Insecta > Hymenoptera > Diapriidae > Trichopria > Trichopria drosophilae. The sequence goes on from CM059582.1 coordinate 217,646,789, forward strand.
TTCTTTAATTCCCTTTTCATTTAAAATTTTACGTAGGCACTAATAAATAATATAGTTAAGAACAAATGCCTACGATACAGATTAGATGGAAATGTATTCAAGTTTGAAATGACTTTTCTTTTCTTCCAGTTAAAAATATATTGGTTTATTTCTTATTTTTCATAGAATTTAATAGATTTATCTTGTATTATTGTTATTACATTTATAATATTAAAATGTTTACTAAAAATATATATAGTATAATACATAATTAATGTAGCAAACCAAATTGTAGGATTTAAAATAATATTTTGAGTAACAATATTAAGTACCATATTGAAATCGTAATCTATTTCTACGTGGTATACAATACAAATCAATATTTGTTATTGTGCACAATGAAATTCAAATATGAAATTTGTGTGCTCGAAGTGTCATTAAGACAGAATCGAAAATGTTTTGAAATTAAGTAGTACATTTGAACGAACGTGTACGCGTTGTCCTGTGGAAAATGGGTAAATATCACTTTCCTTTGTGTTCTCGCGACCTAAAAAAGAAACGTTTCAAGAACTTATATTAAAAGAAATCCGAAAAATGATCCTAAACTTCAGATGGGGAATCATGGACCGTTCCGAAGTATTTGTGGGATCTGCAATATGGATCTATGCGTTCGAAATTAATCAAGAATTACTTGAGTTCGGAAACGTCAATACGGGATTTGACGTTGCAAAAAAGGCTGCCAGCAACTGAAGCAAAGTTTCAAATGCAATTCAATGATAAAGGAGACATTCTCGCAGGTAGCAACGCGGCAAACAATCGGATCGAACTTTGGGAGTGGGAGAATTCAACATCAAAACCACTGTTAATAAAAGTTAAACCCTACCAGACGACCAGTTTTATGAAATTCAAGTGGATGCCATATTCCAGTCATTTGATGGCAGTATGCAGTCCAAGGGAGAAACAGCTCCTAATGTTAGACCTGTGCACCCAACAGTCAGATGTATTGGTGGAACCACTATTCGACTATATTGATGGACATGATGTGTTTTTAATGCAAGTAAACCGGGAAGTACCTCATGTCTTACTAAGTAACCGTCGAAAATTTAATAAGATTGTTACCATCGACATCCGCGAAGGATGTAGTCAAGTTGTGACAACAATCGTCTATAATGAACATAATTGGAATGCATTCTTAAATTGTATGAAATGGAATCCCCATAACTCGAACGAATTCATAGTCGGAGGTGATGCAGGTATAATATATTTTTACGATATGAGATTCGCATTGAAACCACACACTGCGAAGAATATATCACGACATGACGATATTTATAATTCGATCAAGAATATGGAGTTCAATTATAACGGGGATGAACTTATCATTAACAGTGACCATAAAATCATTTTAATGGAAAAAAAAGGGTGGAAAGTATCCTTGTTCTTGCAAGACGCAGGTCTGGTATGGGCCAATTTCCATGGTCCGCGTAGTGAATTCATCATGAGGGGATGGAGAACTCCTGACGCAGAACCATCTTATAGCCCATATACAGTTCAGGGTTTGACCATATCGAACAAAAAAAACAAATCTGAACTTCGCGGGTTCCCATTGCAGGCAGAACGGTTGTGGTGTCGTGGAAATAACGACAAGTTTGTCGCATCCTACGATCGGTACGTTGATATTTGGGGTGTGACACTTTTTGGACATTCTGAACTACGAACATAATAGTGTTCTCGATATTCTTATTGTCAGCCCATAATCGCTTCCTGGATAATTATCAAATTCGGAAAAGCCCAAGTTTCATCCAATTCTAATAATTGCAAAAAATAACCGCAAGGTCAAATACTTTTTTTAACTCGTACGTTTGAGCACCAGTAATCATCTCATGTTTTCTCAATGTTTCGCGTATTTAACCGGATTTTTTTAATTTTGTCAACTGCTATTTTAAAGTACATGACGGGCTTGGATTTTGTAACAATATTTTTTTCCGAAATTATTAACGTAATTGTGGTCATAGTAATAAATCGTGTGTTCGTGTAACGTATTGTAAATAGTGAAGCAAATGGATTTGAGATCTACAACATCACATCATCATATGTATCAACCATATTTATTTACATATTTTTTTGGAGCGAATATTATATATAATTTTATATATATTTTACAGTTTTTACAAATGCATCGTGCATTTTAAAAATGAGTGTATTTATTGTGGATCCCAAAAAAGTCTTATTGTATTTCGTCATTTTTTTAATTTATTTTTCCTTTATTCCTAAAAATGTATTCCTTCATTTGACGACCATACTTAGGGTGAAGATTCATAATCTTAAATCGATTAGGAATGTAATTACTATCTCACAATTTAAATAAGGTACATAAGTAATGTATTGAAATAGAAAATATGACCAGTTTCTGACCATTTTTTTTTGTCTCCAAGTTGTACATGATGGATTTTTACTTGTGCAGCATATATTTAAAGGTAACGAAAAATCCAAAACTCAATGTTATGGATGATGGAGTAAAACTTGAAAATGAGGGTTATAGGAAATATATAAGCTTCCGATTTTCGAGCAGTTTTGGAATGTGCATAAGCTGCACCAGAAAACCCACGATAAATGGAACATTGGGATTTACAATAGCCAGAGAGATTGGAATAAAGAATGTTTCGGGATCGGAGTGCATTTACCGTAGTTCGTCGACGTCACCAGACGTCTCCATAAGCTAGTCGACCGGGTCGATCGATGAGCGAGGATGTAGGTCAGGCACACGCCCGAACCATTCAGGATTTCCCCACTACACCCTCATCTGCCAAAGGTTTATTCATTGCATTCGTATTTATTCCTGTATTACATCCACACACGAACATTTCGCATATTGCATCGTTATTTCCCGAGGTCTTTGCATCCCGGAAGTACTCTACTATAGCAAATCTTCAACCTTCCCTTAGCAACGTTCCTCTCAATGCTTTCTTTCAAAAATATTTTTCTTTTATATTGTATTAGCTTTTCTCTAACATTGTCCATAATTATTGATTTCATAGAGTTTATATTTTTATTGAGGCGGAAACAGAAGTTAATTTGCTTGATTTCATTGAAGCTTTTCAAGATTTGATTATGTAACAGCAAGTCCTCATGTACAGCTACAGATATGTAACATATTTATATTCAGTTAAAGATGTCAGAGTACTCACATTTTTAATGTGACATCTGATGCAGTTAGAATAAAAGTAGAGGTTTTCAGAGTTATTTATTAGCGTAAAAATTCACTATTTGTAGAATGAAAACTGAGCAGCTCAATTCCATGAAGACTGAATAGACACCTCGACAATTTAGAGAAAATATATTATGTATATTAAAAAAATTTCTGGTTTTTTGCTCATGTTGAAGTTTATTTTTGTTTTTCTTGTAAATTTACACTATAAACATAGATGTTGATACTTTTTCAGACCCTTTAGAGTGAGTTTTCAATCGTTGTGAAGGAGCACTCCCTCACCTACAGAAAGAGCGCATACTCACTCCAATAATTTAAAGAGAATATATTATTTATATTCAGAAAACTTCTCATTTTTTGCCATGTTTAAGCTTTTTTTCGTTTTTTTCCTACATTCGCACTATAAAAATGAAGATCTTGAAATACGTTTTTCTAGACCAGTTAGGGTGTCTTATAGAAAAACGTATCGCAGGTAATTTTCTGGATATGACAGTAAATAGAAATGAATTGAGGATGGGTTCATTTTAAAGTATTTGAATATTTTAATTCCTGGGAATACACTCCATCTGAACAATACACTTCAATACAAACAGAAGAATATTATTTTCAAATTCCGAAACCATGCATGTAGAAAAATAATGTCAGCAGAAATAAATAAATCCTGAATTTGTCAAATACAAAATACAAAATAATGGATTCCAAGTAAGATTATGAATCCATGTCAATCCCAAAATTATGTAAGCAAAAAATGAAACCATTTGAACCCCTACAAATACAAAATATAAGATTCGTAATTTTACCCAAATTAAATTTTTGAGAAATCAAGAATAGAAACGATTAATGTTTTGGTGATTAAAAAATGGAATGGATTAAAATTTTGGTTAATAGAATTTGGATTTGATTAAAATGTAGGTTGATTAGATTAGAAACCAATTCAAATTTGTAGATTGATTGCAGTTCTCAGCATTTGAAGATTAAAATGAAATGATTGAAACAGGTAAAAAGAAGTTAGTAGATGATTTTTTATGAATATATATTTATGGTAATAAAATCAATCTGTCATTGATAGGAGATATTAGACTTGTGATTAAACCACGATGGTCAAAAAATAAATTAAAATGTAACTGTTCGCATTTACATTAGTTTAATTACTTGTAATGCGTCCAAAGATACTTTCAAAAATATAATAAAAAATTAGGTTAGGAAGTGTTCGCAATTTCTTCGAGTAAAGTACACTTATATAGAATAAAGTTCCAATTCTATTTCCGAATCTGCATATGGGGCACCCCATATAAAAAAATCCACTTTTTTGGACGTATTTTAAAATTTTTCTGTTCATCAAATATTATCACTGACGTATGTAAATGTTGACTTTATCCCACATAAAAACTTTGTATTCCTCCATAACAAGTTTTTAGAGCATTTTTTCATTTCTTCGAATTTTTAACATTGCCTTTTTTATTCATTTTTCGTTAATACGGGAAGTCAGAAAAAAACTTTTTTTAAACATGGGTTTTGTAGACTTTTTACGGGCTTTTTTGAGGAATTATTTATTTTAAATATACGTTGATTATTTTGGTGAAAAATCGTTTTAAAATGTTTAATTTTTATTTTACCACTTTTGGCCAGTCAACTGGAAGTTCATAAAATCACTAGGAATAAATCACAATTATTATAACTTGTGCAGAAAGTGATGATATTGAAAAACACATGGGATGAGAAGGTTTGATATATTAAAAATGTCTTTAAAAAGAGGTGACGAAAAAGAATGCCCCTGAATAGTAGCTGATTAATATTAGCATCCAGAGGTAAATATGTCTAGTTATGTGTATTAACTTTGCCATTATCTGATACATTTCGCTAACCATAGCAGGCGTGGTAACAAATTATAGCCTCAGTGAACTCGACGATAGAAAAAATCACAAACTTTTAAGATACGATTAAAAATGTATGTAAGGTTGTGAATAGACATTTTTAAGAAATTTTTCACAGAATTCTTTGAATGAGACACGAGAAAACGTTAAACCAAAAATTAATTATGCGCCCTGCAGATAGTCTTAAAAATGGCACTAAGGTGTTATGAACGTTCCTAAATATCTTTTTGTACCTCCGTGCGCGAAATCCAACATTCGCGCACTGTTTTACGTGTGGGAAATGGCCGATTTGCGCACTAAAATAGCAGTGCCCAAATGTGGAATTAAAATAATAGAAGAACGCACGTGTATCATTTTCCCCGATCATGAAGAGACAACGTAACCTCTAGTACCACAGTGTATACAACTTCTTTATGAAGTCATAGGTTTCTATGGTATATAGGCCCCCCCCCCCCATTTCCCGCCCGAAACTTGTGGCCCCAAAGTATTTTACCAACCTTCTAAACTAAACTTCACGAATATTATGACAATGGATTTCGCACACAACGTTAAAAAAAATAGTATACGATACGCTTTCGCGGTATAGGTCACTCGCGCAGTATCGGAATGTATTATTCCAAAAATCCTAAAAAAAATTTTTTATATTTAATACAGGAAGCAATGTTTACACAGGAACATCAAATGCCATGATGTCTTTAGCAGTGTCAAGTGTGGAATTTACTGCGTCATTGATTGTTGTATTAAATAGTAAAATATAAAAATATTGTAATTTAATTATAAATGCATTTCAGTAAAAAAAAGTCCTGTATTTGTATGAAAAGTAAAATGAAATATATTATTCAAAATTCGAATTATACTTACTTGATGCTTAAGTAGGTGTTTACATTCTCTAATTCATTATGTTTAAATTACACCGTATGTATGTATCCATAATATGTTTATATATTAATATCGGTGACAAAGATTGTGACAGATATTAACAGATTAATAGATCTATAATTTATTAATAGATCTACTCGTAATAAAGGTAACCATTTTCGTAAAATAATGGAATTTCGAGTATATTAAGGCGTCAGCATTCAGTAAGCGAGAGACCCGGGTTCGATTCCTTCGCAGGGCGACCGTTTTTTATATTTATTTATTAAAATATCTAAAATAGTACGAAAAAATATTTACGAATATTCATTAGTACATAAATAATATAAAAATTGAATAAAGTCGCACAGAAATAGACAAATATAGCTGAAATAATTCATAAGCAATGTTTAGTGTTGGTTACTTCGATATGTAAGCTTTGGATCTGTGTGTACTGTGACCATATAGGACCGCCAGTACCTCAACTGTTACCTTTTATCTTATGTTGAATATTTGAGGTTAGGCACCAACAAATGCAGTTTTTGGCTACTTTTAAGGTTATGTATAGAAGATACATTTTCTTAGCAGTTTCCATTGGTTGGATCATATTGTACTACTCTTTCGCTGTAATTTGATAGTCGCAAAGTGCAATTGTGATTTGTTCTTCACTATCAAGTTACTCTATTTGGAAATTACGTGATATATCCTATTGTCATGAGAATTTGCATTAAATACTGTGAGGCATATATTTTTTTATTGTGTATTTTCTTTTCGTACTGTGGGGTATTTGACGTTTCCGAACACGAATTTTATTTCGAGATATTAAAATTTTGAATTCATGAAGGCGGCATCAAAATGGCATATAAACAAGTTTTAAAAAAACATTCACAATATTGAAACATGTTTTTAGTTATAAATATCCAAGTTTTCTACAGTTTATATTTATGCAGGTTTCATGATATTGAATTTGACCTGGAGCTTTTCAAAGGCATTTGAAGGTAAATTTTTGTACGCGTTTCGTAATTGCAAATGAGTGTATCTTCGTAAAGAAAAGTCGGAATTGAATTCTGCAACTCTCATATTCAAGACAACGAGTAGGACCATTACAATAAAAATCCCTAAAAATGTTTTTCTTCTGCACATAACCTCAAATGTAGCTAAAAACGAAATTTTGTTGGTCCGTAACCTCTTATATCTAAAAATTCTGATGTGATGGGAGTTCTAATCCCGCACTCGAATTTTATGCAAAAAATTATTTCGGAAATGACCCTTCACTTTCGAACAACAGAACCACGTTGGCCTGTGTAATATTTCTACAGATCTATGTAAATATACTATACACTGGCGTTAGATAATATTTGAAGTAGTATAGTAATCGCGAAAAACGTTAACTAGTATTTAATACTATTACAACAAAGTATTTGTTACCTGGAAAAAGTAACATTATAACTACTTTTGCTGTATAATAATTTCGACATCAGTTTTCTCAGTGATCTTCCAAATAATCTTATTTTATAATAATACAGTAATCATCTTATACAAATACTTAAATATTATAAATAGACTTCTGAAAAATTATGTAGTTTACTTTTTAAAAGTGAGCAAATTGGGCAAAAGTTAACTGCAGCAAAGATTATAAAAGCGGCAATTAAAAATAGTTAATTGTAGTATAAATTCATTTAAATTATAGGATAAAAATATTTCTTTACAGTGTTGTCAAAAGATTGTAAACAATATATATTACTATAGTATTTTAGTACTGTTAATCATTTTCAACAGTAGTTTTCAAAGTCCCACCTACTTCTCTAAATCCTTTCTTGTTTTACTGGAACATTAATAATCCTTTTGTTATTAGTTGTTTTCCTGCAATTATGTATTTCAATACACATTTTTGTTCTTCCTTCAAAAGAGACTACACGATTTTTTCTGTCAGTTTTTTATAGTCTTTCTAATAACGTATTTTACGTTATCATTCAATTGTAGCTAATAACAGTTTGTTAAAGTAAACTTATAAATCTAATGAAGCTTATTATTCACCACCAAAGATAAAGGACAAACATTTACAGAAATTAGGTGAATAATGAAGCATTACTTTTGAAAAATTAATCAGTCTGGTTAGATCTCCATAGCTTGATATTTCCAGATCACTACATATAACTCATTAATCCATTAACTCTGGAAATGACTTGTTTTTACTGGAATGGCTTCATCAAGTATTTCGCATCAAAATGAAAATGTATTTTTCCAAAAAAAATGTTTGCTGTGACACAATTTTGAGGTCGTTCCAGTGAAGTAGGGTATAAAAGTAAAATTTGCTCATGAAATTCCAATATATTCCACTATTATGCATAGATTTTCAGCAGAATCCCAATATTTTAATAGTTCTATTAATAATATACCTGAATAAATATTTTTTAGAGATTTTGTGTTCAAATTCGAGGCCATATTAGAATTGCTGATGACTGAAACTTAAATTTAACCTGGGAATTTTCAAGAGCGTCCTCTGTAATGGGATATGCAGTTTTAAATTTTTGTTAGCTTTTATTGCGAAATAAAATGCTTGACTATGATTAAATAAAGTAAATATTTACTTAAGATTCTTCAAATAAATATTTACGTAAATGCGCTTAATCATATATCTTTCTGTTGAAATATATTACTGGCAAATTGTGTATAACCGATGTTCACCATCACTACAAGGTAGTAATAGAGTAAGTTGTTAACGATGTCCATTTTCATAAAACTGTGGTTTGTTTGCTTGACAATATTAAAATGCAACAAATTTCATAACAAATTACAGTTTACAATAGAATTAGAAAATAATCAAACAATACATTTATTTTTATTCAGGAGGCGTAAAATGGCCATCATGTATTAGATATGGATTTTTCCAAAAATGACCATTTTTTACATCTTCTGAATCGAAACATATTGTTTGCGCCGCGGGCGTAAAACTGTGCTTTGCGCTCTTGGTACGAAAAGATCTATACTACTATTATAAGAGATTCCGAAAGTATATTGATTACCCATTGCCGTGTAAACCACAAATATATGCTATTTATGGCTTAGTAGATCAAGTCATATGTTTATCAGAAGTTCCTTATAAAATAAATAATATTAAAATACTTCTAACATTTTATTAGAAAATCGAAATTTATATTTACTCATCAATAAATTTGTTAAAATTCGAATACATTATATTTACAATGAATAATATTGTAAAAGTCTATATTTGATAAGATATTTGCAACATTAATTAGTTTAAAAGTGTTAAAAAATTATAATATGCGCCCAGTTTATGTTTCTATAAATAAAAATTTTTGAAGAATCAAACCTGCCAAAGATCGGTTACCTTTTCTAAAACATAGCTGTGTAATTAAGAAAACCTTGTAAACTTAGTAGGACCGAATCAATAAAGAATTTATTTATTAAGTTAGTTTTGGACTTCTTTTATCAAATTTATAAATAATAAAAATATAAATTGGAGAATAAAATTTAATAAATAAATCAATATGTATCAATTAAACGTTGCAATTACATTTTAATAATACGACCTTGTTAGCAGTTATAATTACTTGCTTTTACAATATCCGCTTTTAATACGATTAAGCCTTAGTAGAAACAAATTTTCATGGTTATTTTATTGCTTTGTTGACTATTGTGGCCATTCCCTATCTATGTAATAAAAAATAACCATGAACCTTCAATATGCGCTACATTTACAAACATATATTTTTTATTTTATTTTCTGTTATAATATAATATTTGTTTATTAAAAGCCCCAAAAATAATGTAAATATTTCCGCAAAAGTTAATGAATATTTTTTTCATGGTTTTCCTCCATGTAAAAAGAAAATGATTGATCCAAATCTTTCACTTAAAAATTTAATAACGTAAAGTATTTGAATTAACTTCGTAGTAATGAAGGTAATTGTAATTATTCACATACTATTTCTACCTCGAATTGCATGTTTAAAACTAGTTTAAATAGTACTATGTACTATTACTATCACTACATTTTGCTAAAAAATTATTATTTGAATTAACAATATATTTTGAATTACATGGACGGCTCAAATAAAAATAATTAAGTAAGGAATGAATAGGAAATTAGCAGCCAAGTATTTACATTAATTTACATTGAAACTAGTTGAGAATTAAAGTAATATTTAATAAGAATGTAGTTCAGTACTATGCAATTAGATGAATCGCTATTCATTAAGTTTTTGTCCTCCTCACATTAGTAATTAGCAATTCTGCAGAATCTGTACCAGACCTGAATATAAGGGACTTTAAACTTGACTAAGTTTGACGTAAAAATAAAACAATGATATTTTAATTGAAAATAGACATTTTCCAAATGCAATTACATGAGTAAACAAGAAAAGTTTATACATTACATTTTATGTCCTGATGGACGATCACATCTTATTGAATGAATTTGCACCAGATAAGGTTATGAATGAAATTACGAATTCAATTTTGTGATATTACATTTTGAAAATGTAGGTTACCTTCGGTCTAGAAAACATTTTTCATCCTTGAAGTTTCAAACGTAGAAATGGAATGTAATAATTATAAAAAAACAGGAGTTCTTTCCTTCATTCCTATCCATTGATTGATTTACTGTTAAATCTTCAACAGACGTCGTTATCGTTGTAAAAAAACATATTTATATATATATATAACCAGGAAATTGCATTTTAAATTAAATCTTATTTTTAACCTGAGTTCCGTAGAAATGTCGCAGATTTAGTTTTGCAAATTTGTGTAGTACCCATTAACGGGTACAAGAGAGAGTATAAAATTGCTGCTGGATATAGTAGCCTGTTAACAAAATTACTCTTAAAAACGATGTACATTAAAATAAAAACTCTAATACGAGCAAAGCCGTAACAAAATATTTCAACATAGATTTTCTGACAAGAAAAAGGAAATAAGATGATCTCCGTCTATCGGCAAATGTAAAATCGGATCAGTCGTGCGATTAAATGGAAATTCAACGACATCGTATAATCGGAATATCTCTAGTGGAAAAACGTTTTCGTAAATCCACACCTGTAAGTATATTAAATCGATTGGAAATTTAACGGCTTAATATTTAAAGAAATTCGATAGTTCAAATTAGGATTTTATAATTTTTCAGTTTCTTAGATAAGCTTCATATACAAAAACCGAAATTTGTATGTTTTTTTAAAATTGGTTTTAATATGTAACATGTAGGTGACACGCACAGACAACACAGCATTTTACATCGACGCATCAAAATATCAAATCGAAAAATATCATGCTGAAAAATATCCCTGTATTTTGAGAATAAAATTTTGCTTTTTGTAAACTATATTACAGCAAAAACTGTTTTGCCATAAAATTTACACAAAATTAATAATTTATGGTAGAATAAAAAACTGAAGAAGACAAATTTTAAATTTATAAAACGGAAAAAATAAAAAAGCAAAAAAACATAAATAAAATAAAAAAAAATAAAAGATTCTCTACTGTCTTTGACCTCCACTTAGCAAGAGTTGGAAACATGAAATACTATAGCTAACAAACGATAAAAACACAATAAAATTAATTTTTGTAAACTTCGAAGTTTAATTGTGAACTATAAAATATAAAATCTGATGTTTGATTGAAACGATGATGTATCAACACATATTGTGAATTTTACAAATCATATAGGTCCTATTTGTCATTAGCAACCTGAAAAATTCCTAAGTAACCATTTTCACCTCGGATACGCAACTTTTTACATTTTGATCCCCCATATTGGATCCGCCATTTTGAATTTTGAAAATCAAAGGTTATATTCATTATTAGCGTTACTGAAAATCGCTGAGTAGATAATTTCATCTCGGTCAAGCCATTTTATGCATTTCAGTCGGCCATCTTAGAACCTCTATGTTGAATTTCAAGTATTGGATAGGTCCGCCATCTTGGATCGGCCATTGTGAATTTTGGAAACCTGAAGTCAGATTCGTAATTAGCGACACCGAAAACCCTCCGATTAGTGAGCTTCATGTGGATCAAACAATTTTTGTTGCATTTCTGTCGGTCATCTTGGAAACGCCATTTTGAATTTCGAATATTGGACTAGAGATACTGTTATTAATGATTGCATAAATCAATAATAAGTATACAACAATAGTTATAAATAGCTAATAATGTCGGAATTGCTATAAAAACACAAAATTAGGCGAAAAAGCCGCCAACTTGGATCTGCCATCTTATATTTTGGATATCTGATCATGTCAACTTTTAGTCAAACTCATTATGCCACCAGATCCAGGGCCTTGGAACGATAAGTCAGCGCGAACCTATTGAAAACCCGATAAAAATATCGAAATTTACTTTATTTTTTGCCCTTTCGGCGCCATATTTAAAAAATGGCTGTTCCTAGCGGAAAAAAGTCTTCGGATTTGGAAAGAGCTGGGTCGAAAACTATAGAATCTAAATAATCAGAATCATTCATCCTTTGTGTTTCTAGAAGAAAAGTGACGATTAAAATGGATAAAAATTTACGCCATTTCGGGCAGAAATGGGTTAATTAGCGACAGTTTTGCTACCTACGTACATAAACTAAAAAAAAAAGTCTGACAGGTTTTGATATGTAATTTATGTCAATTCGATCGAAAGGGCTTTGGGTGATTTCAGGAATAGTAAACAGTGCAGATGCAATCATCTGTTTATTTGAGTAGAACTATAATTTGTGTCGCAAATTCAGTGTCGAGTATTAAATTTGATCAATTCTTTGACGTCGGTAACAATTTCACTGATTTTGTGTGATTAAAGCTTAGAAGGTTTTGATACACAGTTCTCATTTGGTACAAAATTATGCATGATTGTCAATACAAGAAAACATATTTGTATTGTTAATGTAAATGTCATAGACTACACTGAAACTACACGGAGACTAATATGGCATTGTTGATTCCGGATTTATTAACATAACATTTCTTCTTTCTCCGTCTATATTTAGAACAACCAAACACTGTGTAATGTTATGAATACATTATTGACAATGTAACATTAATCTGCTGCTGATTTTAGTTGGAAATGGAGCGAAATACATGCGAAAAACCGCAAAAGGACATGTTAAAAATTTGAATGAAGCAGGTGCTATTACGGTATTATGCTACTATTATTTTCTTCTTCGACTAAAAACATTGAATTTGCTTCGTTTGTTTTCTCCCGTGGTTTTACAAGTGAACTTAGGTCAGTCTGAAAACAGCGCTTAGCTGCGGTTCGCCTTTTCGCACTCATCTATCTCTAATTGTTTCTTTTGTATATGTATTAGAGGACTTCTTATAAAGACGATTTATTATTATTATTATTATTTTCGTTTTCATTTTTGACCATAGATATGTGATCTACGGACGTTCTTGCTCAATTTAAATTATAAAAACACTCCTTTTTCGCTGAAAATCAGTGAATTGTCCGTACTTCGCAGTGAGTTTCGCCGTTTCAAATTGAGAGAGTAGTGATATAAATAAACAAGTTATGGTGGTAGTAAAATATTGTCTTCTTTATTTGTAATTAAGAAATATAAATTAAACCTATCAGTGCGAAATTGCAAATAGACGAGGTCCGAATTATACATTTGGGGATCGGAATTATCCCTAGTTTGACACAATCTGAAAATTCGGTGACTATTACTAATTGAGTAATAACTCAAAAACCAAACATATCACAGTGTTTGAAGTATCACGAAATGTTAACCCGTGTAATGTTCTATTCAAACCCATATTATAAAGAATGTTTAATTTACGTATTCTACCCGTAAAGTTTATTCTGCTTAAGTAGATCAGAATTACCCCGGTCTATCTTAAATAAAAATGTTTCAAAACCAGACTTTTCGAAGATACCTTACAACTAATAAAAACGGGAAATTATATTAGAAATTGTATTACAGTGAAGTTTATTTTATAGAAAAACGTAAGAAATACCGGAAAATTCAACGTTTATTTAAAAGTTGCCACTTTCTATTTGGCTTTGCGACTTATGTAACCTAGTTGGTAAACTTAAAATGCGTGTCATTCAAATTCTGCTCAAAAAGTTTAAAAACATTCGTGATGTGTTGCACATGCAGCAACGTTACGAATATATATTTTATAATATAAAATATACACTTCCTTTTCTGTGTAATTGTAACCGTACAGATCAAATATAAATACTCACTTTTTTTATTCTAACCTGATGACGCCGTAAAGTAATAAGTATAAAAAGCTTCTCGCGCGTCTACTGTCGACTGTCGAAGTGCTATTTAAAAATCATTCAAATTTTCAGTATTAATTTCATTTTTCAAAAAAAAAATTTTTACTGAAAAAGTAAATATTACTTTTAATAACAAAAAATAAAAGAAAAGAGGTTTTAAATAAAATGACAGGTTTTGAATACATGGTGGATTTTTTTAAATCTTTTCTTGAAACAAATACATACGCGAAAGAATTTTCAAGAGAATATTAAATATACCATATTTAGATAGAGCACCAAACTTTTCCTAGAAGAGAATTTTGAATAAAATCCAACTGACAGACTATGTGTGTAATTATTATGGAGTGCCTGCTCTTGTCAACGAAAGTGTAACGAGGAAACTTCTATGTTAGCGCTGCACGTGTGTGGTAAACTTCTATCGTCAGAATTTCCAACCATATTGGTTTTCCAATGAGGCCATCGTTGTACGAAATTTTGGTTTCATGAAAGGCTTTTACCAACGTTAACACCTACTCAAATCTAAACAGGCGTTTCAAAATCAAATTTTGCGGTACCATTTGAATACGTAATAATTTTCGGTGCTTTACCGTGGTAACTAATAACGTACGCTTTGGTAAGACTTTTAATTTTCATAATATGTTCATAGGTAATTTGTATTGATGTCAATTTGAATTTGTTTCGCGCAGAATACAATCAAATCGTAATTGATGAAACCGCAAGCCATGAATTACTGAGTAAAATTATTATGCACTGTTATAAATAATTCCATATAGAACAGAAAACGAAAATGAATATTAATTAATTACTTGTATCGATATTAACCATTTCATGTATTTAAAAAATGTTGCTTATATAAGACGCTGAATACGTACAGAGTGAATGTTCGATTCCCAGCCTGGTAATTTTTTTTTTATTTTAAAACTCATTCAAAAAATTAATGTGTACTTATTAGTTATACCTAACTATGTGTAAGCAATTTTAAACTAGACTTTACTTCCAACTAGTAACAGTAACATTTTGTAGTTAATGTACAGTACTCCTTCTCTTATTTTAATATTCACTTGGTCCACTAAATATTTCCTGTTTCAATTCCTCAATCTCCTTCTCTTTTGTGGCACGTGCGCAGTTATGTGTGTATACATATATACGACATTTGTGCTCCGAAGTAAGATGGTAGACGAGGTGGAAAGAATGCGTGCAGAAAAATATCAAAATAGGCGAAGGAAAAAAGTTAGAATAAGAGAAGAAATTAGAATAAGAGAAGAGCTACTGTACATGAGATCGATATTAGTAGATATTTCACGAAACTAGCCCATTTTTAACTAGAAGTTTAGTTTATCTTTTGGAGCATATTTTCAGAGGATAAAGATGCTCTTGTAATAATCATTATACGATTGTAAAATAATTATGTTTATCTGCACAATAAAAACCGCTGCATAAATTCTAAATATGTACAAGTCACTAAATATGAACTTGATCTAATATAAATTTATATTTTATATAGATCAATTTTTAGAAAAAATGAACTGCAGGATTATTTGCAAGAAGTTTCGATACTTTTTTGATCCGGATATTTTTTATTTTCTAATGAATCTTTTTGTTCAAAAATGATCCCAGACACGATTGGCATGATTGCTGTAGGTCGTCAATCGTTCGTGATTAATGCTGGTAGTCATCGCTTTGGAATTTCGCGTGCGCCGACTTTATTCGTTCGCTCCTCGTTTGCAAATGGTTGATTTCCTCTTTCCTCAGTAATTTACACGGAAATGGAGTATGTATATTTGTTTTCTATTGATGGAGACGTCAAGTTATACATATGTGTAAATGAATATTGTTTGTTTTAATACATAACTGTGATTGGAGTCTACTGAAAATAGAAGTTCACTGTACTTAATGGTGAAAGTTTATTTCCTGATTGAGAAATATCAGATTTCATAAAATGAAGAATCGCTTAAAATTTGAAACTCTGACGCCCCCTATAGTACTTAATTTAGTTCAGCACTTGACTCTTGAAGGAAGTAATTGACGTTAAGAATTGCATGTAAAATACCTCAAAGAAATTGTTGTGTTTTTATAAAGATTATTTGTTTCGGACCTGTATTGTGCTTCAAATAAAGTAATTTCTTTTTGGAAATTGCAGACGTTTCACTTTAAAACAACACGGAAGTGGTTCTGCCGATTAAGGTCCATAATTAAAAATTACTGATTTTTCAAAATTCTGACACAACGTCAGCGATTACTATCACTATTCTCGACCATCGAAGAAATACTAAATACATTAATTCAGATTTTAAGAAGAATGTTTGAAAATACATGATTTTTATTTATTTCGTATTTAAATATCAACCAAATCATTTACTAAGGAAAAGTTTACTATGCAGTAGATTACACAAATTTTCTCCTGTCAATTCTGAATAAATTGTCTTCTTTAGGATGTCGTGTCTAAAATATTCAAATTAAAGAAAAACTAGACTTTACAGATTTTCCAAACTAATCAAGATTAGCATTCTTTTTTTGGTTTTCTTTTTGAAATAATTGTAAGTCTAGAATCTAGTAAAATCTAAAATTGCCTTTAGGTATCTCAGATCCTGCGGGAAAAAGACAGATCCCTCTTATTTTAACTAAATTGGTTATTCAGTGGCAATAATATCTCTCAAAATAATATTTTTTGATTATTTCCATGCATTTGTATTTTTCACGTATTACGTGGTTGTACATCCACAACCCATTGTTTATATTTACATTTTAAATTGGTTATTTTATCATTTTTTTCGTAACATCTATAATTCTATATGAATAGGTTTTTGAAAATTCCGCTAAATAGGTACTTTTTAGTCAAATTTGCTTTTATTGATGCCGTATTTTCATTAACCCACGGACATTAATTCACAGACGACAACCAGTTTTCCACCTGTTTCAACGTCATTTTTTGTGCTTTTCGAGAGTTAAATGAACGTTTTTAAACTGTATTTGTATCCTTATCCTTCTAATACACCGGTAAACATAAACAAATATCAACTGTGCCTTATCTGATTCAAAATTTATTATTAACAACAATTTTTGCAAACTAATTTATTTTTTGCTAACTGTTAGATAGCAGTAATTTGAAACTGATCATGTAGGGATTTTTAAGGTAGCTAAATACACTGTTAAAAGGAAAAACATTAAATTTAACGAATATGTATTGGAAGCACATTCCTATTCTGGAATTAAATGACTTTGAATGTCAGACCTTAAATTTAATGTACACAAAAATGGCATGTACGTACCTCAAATTTACTGTCATTCTCCATAGAGTTAATTTTTAGCAAATAAATTTGTATGGCCAGTTTATGAGTAATAAAATGTGGGCAGTTGTCCATACAAAATGTAACAAAATCATGAATTGCTTTTCGATACCGTTTTAAAATAAACCACATTTTACTGTGGTCAGTTTCTGCTGTGTTATTAAAAAAAAAAGTACTGAGAATATTTAACAGGAAAATAACCTAAATTCCCTTTTTTCTCTAGTTTCTAGATGATAATTTAGGTAATATCATGTAAATGTGTCTTTTAGAACTTAAAAATTGTCTGGACACTTTTTATGCAGTTTCTCTTAAATTTTTATTGTAGGATTAGACGTTTTTTTCAGCGTAAGTATTTCTAGGAAAAATATTGAACTTCGTACAGCAGCTTTAATAAGAGTATAATCGTCATCATCGTCGTCATCCTCATCATCATCATCATCGTCATTATCATCATCATCACCATCATAGTCACTGCTATTGTTATTATTTTCATCAATTACTTCGTAGAAGTTTATATGCGCAGCACAGACACATGGGTTTTCTTCATACTTTCCCTGAAATCTATAATATTATTTAATCCGATTGTATGATCACTAGCGGCGGTACACAATATAATAATTGTTACCAAACTTACATGCAGACGGGCAATCCACACCAGATGAATATTCGCGAGATACCGATTATTGTTTTGCAATTTAATATTTAAATTTAAAAATAAAATATTTAAATTTAAATATATTGTTTATGTTTGTTGAAATTTCATGCTCATGCAATTGCATATTAGCAAAAGTACATTAAAAATCATGTACATGCCCTTAGACGGTATTGAAATTTAATGAACACGTACAGTAAATTTAATTTGTTATATGCATGAAACATTTGAGACCACTTTTGAGGAGCTTCAATAAGCAAAAACGTTGGATTTCAGCTAAACTTTCATTTTTGAGGCTAATAGTTACGAATTTGAAGTGAAGTTTCAATATGGTAGATGGAATTTCCTGAAAACAGATGCATGCACGTAGCGGAGATCTTTTTACATCATTTTGAAGATTTTCGGTCAATAAAACAGGACAAATTCAACACATAAATCTTCGTTTTGTTGGTAAGAAAAATTAAGTTACTTCTATTTGTAAGTTGTAGACATTGTTAGAAAATCATATTATATTGACCCAATAATATTATATTTTACATTATAATTTGGACATTTTGTTATTGAAATACAAGAAGAAAAGTGTTGGTAAAAAAGCCAAATACCATATAATTAACCAAACACGAACAATTTTTATAAATTTTATACTTATTACTAGTGCAATATAATTTGAGACTTAGATGAATAGAAAAGCTTATTGATGTATGATAAATATTGTAAATGGCTGTGAAATTACAGGCTAATTCTTTTTCTCCACATGATGACCCGTTGGGAACACTGGGTCAATGAGGTGACAAGTTCTCAAGGAGGTTAATTCGCTCCGAATTAAAGAGGACCCCACGGAGTTGAAAACATTTCTTCAGTCACAGTACTGTCTATGAGTTTCATTGCAGGCAACAATGTAACAAGGATGCTTAAAATTTCTATTCTCTTTCTATTCATTTTCAGCCATAATTGCTACTAAAAAATTTCGTACCTTTTGAAGTATTTTTATAAAAAATTCATTCCAATTTTGATTAATTTCAAACATTTTAATCACTCTCACACGAAAATTCCAATAATGTTGTCCATGGGAAGTATAACTGTTGACTCTGCAAATTACGTTATAAATTAATTTTCGGCGGTTCGATCATAATAGTACCTTTTCCGTCAGGAACGTTTACTTTCAAATATGTAAGCAACAAATATTTTGTAACTGAAGTCATCCATAATGTGTTTTTCTAAAGGTTTAAATTAATTTTTCTATATGGATAAAGTCCGAAAGATTAATGTTGATTTATGTAATCAATTTTAAAACTTTGATTGTAAAATATTATATTTTTAGTATTACACGTATATTGTAGTATGATCTGCTTTAGTTATTTAATATATAGATATTGATAACCAATTTTCCACATTAGTTACAATTTCTTATTTTACAATTCGATGATTTTTATTATACAAGTCTTTTCTTTAATTGGGTTAGTTTACGGCTTTTTAAGTAATGTTTTATTTCAGTTTATATCACAGTCAATTATAATAACATTACGACTGTTTCTATACTAACTATAAAACACAAACGGCAAAATTCCTGTCTTTACAAAAAAGTACAACCGTTTAAACTCATTTATTTTCGTTATTATTTTATTTACATTTTCAAGCTAATCAAATGTTACAAATAAAACTAATCAAAAAGATTGCTTATAAATTGTTATTATTTTTTATGTTTTCGGTCAACTCTGGAATATTAAAGTTAGCAATTTTTCGAATTGGGGATGATGATAAAAAACACATTCAGGATTATTTTGATAGACTTCTAATATGCACCACTTAGCAAATGAAAGAATTCGAAATTGCGCTTTATAGGATTAATAAAAATATCATTTTAGAAGTAGTTTTTAAATCAATTTGTCAAGGCCCTAAGGATCAAAGGATATTTTCATGGAATTTGACATTTTTTACCTAAAAATCAACAAGAAATTCTTGTTATTCATTTTATTTCCACAGCCATATTTTGAAAATAAAGAGAAAAATTTATTTTAAATAGTCAAATACAAAAGCATCTTTTCTTAATATCAAAATATGATATGAACAATGATAATGAATGGATTTATTTCAGAGTAATGATAAATAATTCAAGACATGGATATTGTGGAAGAGAAAATAACCCTAAGTGTATTAATTGTAATAAACTAGATTTAGATTTTTCCTATGGGTAATCAATAATTGCGATACTAATTTACAAAATACTATTCGTTGGATACCAATATTACCTTCAAAATTTTTCCATTTGGTAATGATTTCGAGATAACCTAGCGGGGGTAGAAGTTGCATCTAAATATTCACCAGTTTTTGGCTAATAAACGTATATACTGGTAAGTTTGTATGTAAGAAATATAGCCAGATTTCCAATTTTGTGGATAGAATTTTCATTTTAATAAATTTTGAAGAGTTTCTAATTACTCAGACTATTTAATCTTTTAACGTCCAAATGTGCAGAATTTTCACACGGAAGAAGTCACCTCCACAGTGCAAAAATGTACAAAAATTAGTCGATTCACGACAGTGGCAAATTCGTTAATTAATAAATGAAGATTCCATTAAATTCATGTGGACATTGCTTAGGTTCTGAAAGAATAGGAGATATCCAAACAGAATTCTTTTTAAAATCTGATTTAAACCTACAATTAATTACAAACTTCATAAATCTACTGCCTACTAAAAAGTAAACATCGAGCCCATGTGAACATATTTCCTCAGAAAATATTTGCTATATTAATTATATTATTGTAAGTAAAAAAAATTGACCTTCAAAGCGTTAATGGAGACTAAAGGCCCAAAGCTATAAACGTGATCTTTAGATGGCATTATCGTTCATTATGCAATACAGAATCAAGTTAGATCTAATGACCGTCTAATAACATTACTCGGTCTTCGCTCTGCTCTTCAATTAGAACATGATCTGATACGAGAACGAAAATGAAGTGACCATTGTTTCGAGTGCAGACACGATTTAAATTGAGTTTAGGTAATTGTTTTGTTAAGAAAAGTAAATAAAATGGTATTTTTATGATATACATTTCATTTCTACAATCAACATATTTATTAAACGTATGTTCCATAAAAATTTTACTCGATTAGGTTTGACGTACTTCTAGAGCAGTGCAGAAGGTCAGAAATATCTTATTAATAAAAATTAACTTCCACGAGAGCGTATGCGTTATTGAATAAACGATCTACGCTGATTAATCCATTTGAAATCCGGTTGAGTGACTCTATTAAACCACAATTAAATAAATTAATACGGGTAGATCTCGTACACAACCCAACCTGGTTAGTATTCAAGGTTAATTCTTCTTGTAACCGCTAGGAGTGTATACGATTTTACTTCGTACTCGTTACACAAATCAATTTTATTTTGTACTTGGCCGAAAAGTTTTATCTACATATTGCGAAAAAACATATTATCCAAAGAAAATTGTGTAGCTGTTAAAGGTTGATAGATAAAATCTGCACAATTCATTGTGGAAGGGCTGAAAATATTTTTTGTAATTTAAAAAGGTTAACAAAAATTAGGTCAAAGACGGAAGTGTTTAACGAATTTGTCAGTTGGCTGAATTTCATCCTCGATAAAAGTGTTTCAGTACTTTTTGTTAATAAACTAAAGAGAGAAGAAAGGTTTTTCCACCAGAGTATTTAGTGCAATTTACTGAAACTTTCTCACACTTTTCGTCGATGCTTAATTAATTAATGCAATAATGTACGAAAAGAAGCATTTCTAGTATCCTGTAAACAAAAGTGTTGATTGAATTGAAAAGGTTTTTCAACACACTTTTTCAATTTTCATGAAGAATTAAAATAAAGTAGTTGACGTGTTTGTTGTCAACTATGCTTATTTTCTTGAAGAATAAATTTAAACGCATTTTAATGCACTTTTTCAACTAAAAATTTGTAAATAATTTTGAATTGTATAGACCAGTTTCTAGAAGTAAACACGTTGGCAAAAGATACAAATAAACGTTTGCCTTCCATGATGGCAATTTGCATCTTTTATTATAATGAGTCATATTTCAATACCGTAGATAAAATTCTCGACAGCATCAAGTTTAGATAATAATGAATAAACTATTTTCGTGATCAATAATGTTTAAATAAATTTCAAATGATAGATTAGTAGTGGATGATTCCACAAGTATAGCTAAAAACATTCGCTGAATACATGAAATTAACTCAATTCCTACATTATCAAATCTCAGCTGTGTATTATTTATTTGATTTCAATGTATAATATTTATTGCAATAAGAGAATTTGAAATGACTCTCTTTTTGAGAGAATCATATTATTTCGATGTACTCTTTCCTATTCCACACCAAGTTACATTATTCCGTTATAAATTTTCCTCTCATTCTACGAAACATTGAATTTACAATTATGAAATTCTACTTATAGAAATTATCCTCAATTTAATCAGGAAGCAGAGCAATTTATGTTCAAAATTGCAAATTAATCCAGACTTGAAATGGATTTATTTAATTTACGAATCTTGATTGGTAAGTTTAAAATAAAATCAATCGATGTCAATATATTTCAACCCATTTTCATTTTCTATAGATAATTTTATGTACGATGTTTTGTAATTATGATTATATGGTCATTTTCCAATGTTTATAATTTATTTAATAACGTCTTTATTATAATGTAATATAATATGTGAAATAAATTGATTAAATATTTCTTAATTGGTTGGATCTATAGTCAATGAATGTTAGATAAATACAAATAATTCCTGTTGGCTTCAAGAGGACTCAAAAAGGGAAAAGAAGTAATAAAAATTTGGTATATGTATTGTATGTCACTATTTTTTGCCCTCCGACTAATATTAGGTCCAGGTCGGTAATTCCAAGAATTTGCAAACGCTTGACATCAGTGTTCAGTCGGAGCAAAAGGTATTATTGAAGAAACGTACTTCAAAACGTTAACGGCCTATAGGCTAATATTGGGAGGAAGTACTGTGTACATGTTATATGTAGTATGATATCTGATATTCAGATGTACATTTTAATCCTAGGATTTGTTTCCAAATTATATGCATTTTTTATTGCAAAGATACCGTAATATTTATATTTTTCACAGTTGTTCATGAGTAACATTTAGAACCTCTTTTTTTTGCTGGAGCAGTTCTGCGTGAAATGAAACTCTTCACGCTACAGTTGCAGTTGTCGCGTACATTAAAACGATAATAACAATAATATTAGTATTGTTCTTGGTTAACACAAAATATTTTGCAAATGATCAGTGCAATTAGTTGATACGACAAATAAAAAAATGTGGTACCATTTTATATAGATGAAACATTCAAGTGATGGTCAAAGAAGTCTGTACATAACAAAAGAAAATCTGTTTTAAAATAGTATATTTTTTATCATTCCAGATGCTTTTTGTACTTTCGAGCCCTAGGGCGTTCAAACTTTACACTCGTCGAAAATCGATAATTGCGGTTTTGATAAATAATAATACTATTAGGTTAAAAACTATTTTTAGTCGGCATTCTTTATTGTTCATAACACACGCATATTTTATCATTAAATTACACTATTTATCTCTTATATTTTGACGATGATTGGCCATGGCAAAAAAATGCGACTTTTGCATGTTTTTTAAATGCACTTAGCACACACTTACATATAAAAATATTGCTTGACGACAGTGCGAAAATATTTTGCCTACGAATTTAACCCTCACATTTGCAGAAATAGCTTTGTGCACTTGTATCAAAAACTAGTATTTGCATCATTTGTTTTATCATTTTGTTATATATTCCCGACAAATGATTAAACTTGCTCATAAGCATTAATAAAGAAAAAATAAAGTGGACGTTTAATTGAATATAGCTCCTTGTATTCAGATTCATTTCTTATTTTATACTGACAATTATTGGCTTATTTATTTATTTATTATTCCATATAATTTGCAGGTTATTGCTTAATCTTCATGCATTTTTGTGTATATGGGAGTGATCTAAAATTTGTTACTCTAGGGTTATGGGGGTCCATGATTACAAATCTGAATTGCGAAATTCAATGTGGTGGATTCAAAATGCCAAACTCAAATACGAGAAATAATTTGATTTTTTAAGTAATATTATATTAGAGGGATTTTGCGGTTCTCTATTATGTTTCTCAATTTATAATTTCGAAATTCATTATGGCGGATTCAGAATACCGACCGAAATGCGTGAACCGAATTAATATAATCCTTCATATTGGCTCCATCATTTTGAATTTTGATAAACTAACATGGGATTTATAATCGCGCTCTTAAAAATATAAAGTATATATTATTATGTTACCTTTTATAATTTTGCATTCATAATTGTGTATTTAGGTAATTTTTAATAAAAAAATTAACCAAACGTAACCTCAAATCTACGTAATTTTACAATTAGTGACTTTTAATATTAAAAAGTAAAAAATAGATGAAACAAAATAGATACAATAACCAGTTGTCATAATAAAATTAAATATTCGATGATATGTGTTACAATATTCAGAATTGTAAAAGTAACATACTGACAACAACTTTTCACATTGGTAATTCTACTATATTCGGTCCCGTCAACTCTTTTTTTCGCTTAGTGTATATTTACCAGTTTCATTTATTTAGTAACGCATTTAAATGTTTCATAAACAGAATTCGCAATATTCGAAATTCTATCTTAAATACGATCAATTTTGTTGCCAATGTGTACTCTATATAATAAAAAAATGATATTAAATATTAATAAATAAAGAATTCTAGATGCCTTTCCGACACAGAAAAAAATAAGTCTTAAAATTGTTTCGTCTTAAATTCAGCATAAGATGAGGCTTAATATCAGCCCAAAATTGCGTTAATTTTCTTAAATTCAGTCAATATTTAGGCTTAAAGTCTTACTTTCCATGTATAGTGCATAAGTCGGTTCTTTTCTAATCGGGTTAATTTTTGTTACATCTTAAATGTAGCCCAACAATGGTCTTAAATTAAGACTTATTTTTTCAGTGAAGTGTCTTCTGTCGATTCCTGTATACTGAAAATTTTGAGTCATTTGGATCCCTCAGTATTGAGGAATCATGAAAAAATATTGTACCTATTTACGTCGTCTTATGCGCGAGATTTGCATAGAATTAACGAACAGTTTTATTCGAAATTAATTTCGATTAAAGAAAAACATATAAAAGATGTTTGAGAGAAGGAATGAGATGGATTTGATACGCTGCGCAAGAGAAATTAATTGAAACTATTGTTAATTGTTGATTTTTCTATCCGTTAGTAGACATTATATGACATATGTACGGTACTGAACTAATCAAAATCGAAACATCGAAAGAATAAAACACTTGACTCACTACATACCATATCAACCTCAATATACCATCGGTCTGATTGCATGATTTGAAATGGATTCAGCTATGTATAAATTTAATTGATTATAAACGACCTAAAAGTCATATCATTTTTCTTTTATATTTCAAAATATATAAACAATCGTTTTTTACCATTTTCTCATCGGGAATTGATAAAGCACACTTAAAAATAGTAGGTTAGGTATCTTTCAAAAATCAACAAAAATCTTTTCCCTCGAGAAACATGGATTTCAGCATCGTTTTATGTATAAAATAACACTTTCAAAAAAATGGAAATATCTACATCCAACTAGTTTTGAGGTCGCGCTTTCGATTGGCGCTACTGAAATTTTCGACAAATGGCGTTTAACACACAAAAATACTGAAAAAAAACGTGATTTTTTAGCTACGATTTTTTTATTAAATGCAATTTTTAGCTATGATCCCGGTTTCAGATCACTTTCTAACCTGTTAGAAACTTGTTCCCAATTGTTTTACTTCAAAATTATACATTTACATATTTTGATTTATTTTGTTTTCCATTTCAAAATGGCGTCTGAACGTTGACAATTTTTGAAATTGAAGAAAATGCTATTATTTCAGATCTGCTAGGTTTCCTTTGTAGTAAAATCGTCCAAATAAGTTATTGCGAGTTTCTTATGACCTATTTTGATTTACGGAAGCAGTAATATCCCATAAAATCCAATTTCAAGATGGCGACTGTCACACAGAGGGAAAGGAAATAGTTAACGGAAACTTTTTGTAATAGTAAAACGCGTAAATAAAAAAATTTATTGCATTAACTATTTTCTGTGTAAACGAATCAATAAAATTGTTTCTTTAATTACTATTTTTTGATTATTATATTGTTCGTACCTAACCTCAAATATCAACTCTAACCTTACATATAGTTAATTCTACTACTTACAGAGGTTAAAACCGATTCTACTATTTTTTCGTGGTTCCATTAACACATTTTTTCTCCCTATGCAAGGGCTCAGTAGAAATACATGTATTTCGAATTCTGTGTCCAAAATTGGTGTGAAATTTGCTAATTAACAATCTCGTAGGTTTCAGTCATCGATAAACTTGAATCTTGAGTCAGTTTACCGAATTTCAAAATGTCGGATCCAATATGGCGGACCCGTTATATAAAATTTCACACGTTTGGAATAGAAAATATCTGATATTTCAATCAGATTTTCAAGTCAGCATTATTCTTAATATTTTTTTGATTCTATAAATGGTTCGTGAGAAAAAAATTATGAAATGATAAGACTTTCCGAAATTATTTTGTATTGTTTATTTGTATCTAAAATTACCTTAAGAGTAATTTTTTACTTTTGCGCGCGAAACACCGAAAGTCCGAAACTTTGACATTACTGCTGATCCTAGACTTGCAGATTCGTAATGATGGATCTATAAAAGTCGCTCTGTAATAAAACGATCTAATCGATGATGGATCGTCACTCGCAAAATCCTTCTTGATCGTCGGGAATAATCTTGAAAACTTTATGGTATCGGCTAAGTAGACAGCGCGTGGCATCATCGGGGGCAACGAGCGAAGCGAAGCGAACGGTGGCGGCTCTTGGCCGCGGTGGGGGCAATTCGCGGCAACCTGGTTGCGGATCGGGCCGGCCCGTCGCTCTGTCGGGATCGTCGTTCGCGTCGGTAACTTCGCGTGTGTCAAGGCGTGTAGTGCGTGAACGACGTTCGATCCGGTGACGTCAGCACGCTACAAGTATACACAATTGCCGAATACCGACAGTGCGGGGTATCGAATACGCGGGAACGGTGTACACCGAGCACAGTTTCACACACCAAAGCAAAAAACCGTGGAATACCAGCCAAGTGCCGGAAGTGGGTCTTTTTCTCACACCCCTTTTTCTCTCTCTCTCTGTCTCCCAAAAATGTTTTCTTCTTTTCGCCTGGGTGGGAAAAAGTCGGAGCGTAGGTGGAGGCAGGGAGTGGTAATCAAAGATGCAATGCGCGAAATCGAGAGAGTGAGAAAAATGGGAAGATAGCAAAAAATAAGTGCGCGCGATAAAATTCAACATTGCTCCGAATCGAAATCGGAGCAGTCGATTTTCAGGATCGACCGAAACGATCTATGGGTCAGAAGCGCGAGCATAACAAAACTTGGCGAAAGAAGGAGCGGGAGTAGAGAGGGGAGAAAGAGGGAGAGAGCGAGAAATTGCGCGAAAGCCGGAGACGTCGCGAGTGAATTCCATTGTTTTTTTTTTTAAAATACGTTTTTAAAAAATCCACAGGATCTAGGAGTGTCTGAGAATCGTCGAGACTTGGAAGTCGACTCCTTTGAGTGTCCTGGTGAGGATCTAGCGGCTGCCGGCGAGTGCGCTACAGGTGTTCGGCGAGGCGGACGGCCATCGTTGTTGTCAAGATGGCGTCGAAGGGAAAGACCGTGGTAGACGTGAGTACACCTCCATGCCATTACTCTTTCCGCCGCGATCTACATGATCGAGGCACGCCGGCGACGAGGCCGCGAGATTTCTCGCGGATCAAAAACACGACTCGGAGCTTCGAATTTCCGCGGGGAAGCTGGACCGCTCCAAACGTTTTTTCGGCGGGCTTTTCGAATGCACCGACTCGGAAAATCGTCGTCCACATGCGAACCACACCCTGAATGCACTTGTCGGAAGTTTCGCGAATCGTTTCTGTGTCTGCGTGAGATTTGAGGTCGCGAAAGTTGCGGTTCCGAAAAACCATCGTTATTGTGATTTTGGAATCCTGAAATATGATTTCGTTTTTTCGAAAGGTTAAACTTTTGTAACGCAAATTGTATTCCTCTCACGTATCAAAGAAATTCCGTGCTGGAATTTAATTTGATTTTTTTCATATAATTCTAGCGGCGGAAAGATCGGAGAGTGACGGTATGCGTGATGAAAGAGTCAGGGCCGTATCGCTACGTAATAGCTACGCAAATAAAAACAATGTTGCAATCGATCGCCGTTTCAGCATTATTTGTCCCGTCCCAACTTAAATTAACTTCGATTCGTCGGAAATCAGATCTAACGCATAATATTCGTTGAAACGATCAAAACGATTTAAATAACAGACGTGTGCGATTTTTGTACCAGGTTTATGGTAATTGACGTATTTCCCCGATCGTAAAATTGTTCTCGAAAACAAGTGAAAAAAGAACATTTGTCATATGTGTCTCAGGAGAAGAATAAAGTCATTACCGGTTTGAATGCGAGAGTGTAATTTAAAAAAATGCTTTTATAAGTTAAAAATCTGTAATTCTTACTTTCTTCAATTACTAAAATAAAATTATATAAAATTGTATGAACTTTCATTTCAGTGGAGTAAAATTACTTCAAAAGAATAAAGACTTTCAAGAAAATTTTGAAATTTTTGGAAAATCGTTTACGTCAGTAATTTTCGAGTGTAGATTGATACACGAAGATTGAAGATTACAATGAATGGGAAGATTCAAAATTTAACTACAAGTATTATTTGTTCAAGATCTATTCTATCATCTACAACAATTATTGACAACGTTTACAATATCCATTCCATCATTCATAATAATTATTGTAAATGATTCATGTTGTAAATATTACACTATTGATATTACACAAAATTATTATGAATGATTAACGCTGGGAATTACATTTTTGCCACTTCAATTTCAATCAAGTATTACATTATCAAAATCGAAGTTAAAAAAACTTCAAAGGAACATTTGTTACGATTTCGAGGTTCCTCTTCAAGATTCTGAGGTCAAAATTGAGTTTCATCCACCAGGAAATCAAATATTCAGTCATATTTACAAAAAATTGTCAAAAAAATGCTGGAATATTTATTTTCATTAGTGTTTTCTCTACTATCAGAATATTAGGATTCTATTCAAATTTTAATAACAAATTTTACTTTTATACCCCACTTTATTTTAACGAACTCAAAATGGCGTCTCCGTAGAAAATTTCTTTGAAAAATTTCAGGACGCTCTGACTATAAAATTATTTCTACAAACTTCTTTTTTTTAAACGATATTTTGACAAATTCTTACGAAAAATTCTGAAAAAATGGTAGTATATTCTTTGACGAATTCTAAGCATTTTGTTATGTTTGCGATTTTTTCCGAAAGTTTATTATTTGCAAGGAAACAAATCCTTAACTATAATATTTGAAATTTCTTTCCTCGAAAACTATGAACCTTTGCAGGAACTCGCAAACAACAAAAATTGTTTAAAATTTTTCATAGACAAATGGACAACATTTTTTCAGAATTTTTCGTAAATATTTGAAATTTTGTTAAAAAATTGAAATAAATCATCGTTCACACAAAAATGTTTCAAAGATTGGAACGCCACTTTGCGGTCTTTAAAGTAAAGTGTACAATAAAACCAAAACATTTTCAAAAATTCACACATTTTCTTCCCTTTTCTTCACAGTTTGAACAGAATCCCAATATTCCCCAGGTCAAAATGATTTATATATTACAAATTGTATAAAAACAAAAAATTATGCACGATTGTATACAAGTATATAATCATTTTTTTTTTTCATTTTTGCGACATTGTTGTCAATTTTTTTCACAATGTTGCGAGACGTTTTAAGTTTTTTATTTGGTAGTTTTTTGAAAAATTAGATCCTCATTCAAAAAACATCGATAAAATTTGCACGTATTTTTTGGTTCATTTTAACACTTTTAATTTTGTGAAATTTTTCCATACAAGTTGCCAGATTTGAGTTAAAAATCATATAAGGTTACCTTGCCATCATTTTGGATATTGAATTTGCTTTTTCGAAATTTAATATTATGACTCTATCTAACTTTTAAGTTCCAGTTCGCATTGTAAGATTTTAGGAAGTTCTAGAAAAAAACCAAAAGAGCTTCCAGGTAAAAATAACATTTGAAAAAAAAATTGATACCAAAAAGCAGTCAGGTGTGATATTAATTTTTTTCAACTGCGTGTGCGAAATTGCACTTCCCAGCACTGAAATAGTGTGCGAAGTGCCCGATTCGCGCACAATAATATACCGTGTGCCAATGTTATTGGCGCACGATAAAAACAGTGCGAGAATGATTTGCGCACGGTAAAAGCAGTGCGCCAATGTGGAATTTAAAAGTATTATTTATTTTCGACAAATAAACAAAGCTAATGAAGGGATAATTAATGAATTTTTCCCAGAATTTGGAAAATGTAAACACAATATTAGGTAAATAAATATAATTCTTTTGTTTTGTTTTATAGCAATTTCTCCTAGAAGCGAAGAAAACAAAAATTCCGTATCATTCACTCTCTCCATTTAGTTCAAAATAAGCTAAACTTATATTTAAAAGTTGTAAAGCATTATGTTAATTTTCATTTAAAAATTGTAAAGCAATTACGTTAATTTTCATTCAAGACATTTGTTATATGAAATAAAATTGTTGTCGTGAAAAAATTGTTATTCTTTATGAAAAATACTTTTCTTTATCGGGGGGCCGCGCCCCCCCCCTCCCCTGCCGCTCCCACACCGCCCTCCACAGCTCCCACACAAACATTCAAAACAAAATAACGTTTTAATTTATCAAAAAATTTCGCACAGTTTGTTAAAAAAAAATGGTATACGATACGCGTAATGTACTATTTCAACACAGTTTTTGTTAATTCGTATTACATTAAACTTGGGGTATGCGAAAATCACAATTATGATGGGTTAATCTGAGGACATACATATAGTAAAATAATCTTTTAACAACTTTTATCTTGCCGTAAATGAATCATAAAATAGATGGTGCTGTCTGTAAGTAAAGTAGTTCCCAATTGCGAAAAAAAGTGCTTGAAAAAAAATGTATAAGTTAAGGATTCTGAAAATTTGATGCTTTTCATTTCTTGAAAAATTGCTGGCTAGCTTTAGAAACAGTAGTAAACATTTTCTGATATATCCTTAACTATGTGTAATGTACACAAAAAATTATTGACAGTAGTTGCACGTTAAATAAAAATAAAATT
This sequence comes from Trichopria drosophilae, assembly GCA_030407085.1. Taxonomy (NCBI): domain Eukaryota; kingdom Metazoa; phylum Arthropoda; class Insecta; order Hymenoptera; family Diapriidae; genus Trichopria; species Trichopria drosophilae. The sequence continues at coordinate 217,678,186 of CM059582.1, forward strand.
TCACGATTTTGTCAAGTTTTGCAAGAAATTTTGAAAATTGTTCTTGAAAGCAGAGTTTCTTATATAATTTAGCAACATTTAGATAAAATTTTGTATTTTTTTTGACATATTATCCAAATATTAAAAACGTTTTGACGAAGTCGTGAAACGCTACAAAAATATAAATAGAAGTAAGTTTTTGGCTTACTACAAAATGTAAATACTTGAATTAATTAATTTCTCATTTAGACACCGATATATCAAGACTTTATTTATTTGAATAAAATTTCAGCATTGTAATAATTAAAGCATCATTTATAAAATATTTTTATCCTTTATCAATATAAAATGTGATTTCAGTGTTGAAGTCAATATGACATCCCTGAATACGTGGAGAAAATAACTGCATACTCGTAACAAGATTTACACTCAATTTTACGCCTACTGCATCAAAAAGTAATATTTGCGGTGCAGGTGTAAGACTTTTCATTGGTGCAAAAAGTACTATAAAGACTATTACATTTAGATGGAAAAGCAAATGTAATAAATACTTTATATCTTGTTTCCCATTATGTCCTTATTACTCGTGAAGTCGGATATTTTTTTTAATGTACAGAGAAAAATGGTACACCATGCTTTATTATTCTGATACCTGCGTGACTATCAATATTGATAATTATTTTAGTAAATTTTCTTATTTATACAGCATATTTTCTATTTTACTGTAAAGTCTCCGTATATTTACCCACTCTGTTTCTAGCCTTCCCTTCCCGTCTCATTATATGTACGAAAAAATCGGGAGCGTCGCTTCTCCCACTCCCTTTAGTCGCCTTATGTTCGTGAGGTCACATCAGGCCCTTTCTGAGGCCTCAGCGCGCAAGGTAGGGGAAAAAAGAGCAGCAACAGGTAAATATAACGAAATGGCACCAGGCAAATATTATGGGACGTAAATATAGCAAAAGGCAAACAGACCGGGACTCTATAGAAGATACAGTGTACTGTATATACAAACGTATCTGTACAAAATATACAAATTTACTAAAATATGGCAGGGCAGCATGCCTATCTTCAATGTCCTAGTCAGAATAGTATAATATCTACGATACAATTTCGCTCCATATATTAAATTTTGTTTAAGAATATAAAAATTGTACCTGACAACTGGCACTTTGCGCACAAAAACAGTGTACGAAATTGAATAAAATAATATAATTTTAATGTAAAGTACTCTCCACATTTAAATATGTGAAATTTTAATTATTTCATATATAAATGAGAGTCTCGTAACGTTATCACGCTTATACATTGTGAACATAGGATAACGTAACGAAATATTTCGTTTTCTTTTCGTTATCCAATGTATTTTTGGTATAGTTTTAATTTCGTTACTTTCGTTACGAGTCCCTGATATAAATACATTTTGCCACTTACAAATAAAAATGTGACTGTTCTACTTAACAAATCAGTTAATTATTACAGTATTATTTATTCTCTTGTTGAATAAGCGGATTATTTTCTTATTCACTTACGTCTAATTCTACTATAAGTAATAAAATTTACTATAAGTATAATAAATTACCTATTTAACAAGTGATTATTCACTTCGGTTAAATTTTAAGTAAAATATCCTTGAATTTATAAGTGACATTAATTTCTTTATACGTTTAATTTCATTTTATTTGTTATATGATTAATTAAACAATTATATTTAAAAAGGAATATTACACGGCTCTAATTTTGAATAAATGGAATTTGCATTTAAATAGTGTTGTAATGCAGGCCCTAGTTTAAAATAGTAAAATTAGTGAGGGCTTTTAACCTACAAAGTAATTGCTTACCGATAGTAGGCCTCCACCTACTACCACGATCAATTATGAATGGTATATCGGTACGCAATTACTTTGAAATTTGCTTTTATTTTGTATGCTAACATATTTATCACTTATAATTCATTCAAAATTCAATTCTTCCACTTAAGATTTAAGCGAGATCGTTATCTTCACTTCATAAATGAGTGAAAAACTACTTCACTACTGTCCTCCCTCCGTAATTGCTCTCGGACGGGATCCGAATTTCCCCTCACGCCCCTATAATTGCTCGTCTGCCGGTCCCACCCCTCCTTCCCCTTCTTTATGTATGAAACAATTAATAGAACATATATAGGTGAGCATGTGCAAATGTGCGTCTCTTCTAAAGGTGCACCTGGAAGGGGGAACCCAGACAACAATTACGGTATATTTTGGGACTACAATTACGGATGGAATTAGAAAGACAACAATTACGGAGGGAGGACTGTAATTGAATAAATAAGGATTTGTATGCGCATGCGTATAAGCTATTCATTAATGGCAAGGTTTAAACACGGGGAAAATCCTGATCAGTAAATTAATTACTGCAGTATTTTTTATTCGCTTTATTACTAAATAAGCTAATAATTTTCTTATTTAAGCTTAAAGAGCTATTGTGTTGTACAAGAATTTAAATAAAAATGACAAATAGAATGAAAAATCATTATTTTTAATATTATTAAAAAGATTATTTAATGTAGTTAAATAAAATATTGAAGAAGAGTAGTAACTTTTCCGTTTATTTGGCCATTAATGAGTTAATTATTAAAACAAAATATCTAATCATTAACGATTTTTTGTTTATAATTAATTCAATGTATGAATATAAGAGTCGTACGACAGAAGACTATAATAAACATTAGAAAAAGACAGTGTATTTGGGTGCTATCTGCTTATTTAATATTGATTCCATATTTATTTACATACGTTGATTTACGGTCGATACAACAAAGTATTATTTTTTTGAACTAGATACATTCAGGTAGATTAATGATATTCAAATATAAATATTTCATGAATTGATTTACGTCACCAAACATTCAATTTACTAATCGAATGTATTTGATTAAATTAATAATGAGTCTTGACCGTTTTCTGTTCAGATATGAACAAAGTAATCGGTTAATCTATCACATCTATTTTATGTTAATTCATTTATTAATTTTATTGTAGTTTATAACATATTCCATTTTTGTTTGTTTTTAATTGTTTCTGATTTTAAGCGAAATATTACTATTTTCTCTATAAAATTGTTTGTATTAACGCCACTGATAAAATTGATTGATTGACAAAACAACAAAAAAAAAAACAACAAAAAAAAAGGTTGAATATTGACATATATCTTAAATAATATTGATTTATATTTGAATTTAAGCTCCTGTGATGTTTGTGTTGCTAATAATATATCACAAAATACTACAGTAGAGTATCGGTATAATTGCGCCTCGCTATATTTACCTCCGAGCGTATTTGCCCGGTCCGACTCGTTATATTTACCTGCCGCCGCTCTGTTATTCCCTCACTTTACGGGCTGGGGTCTCAGGAAGAGCCTGCTGTGACGTCACGAACATAACGCGACTAATGGAAGTGGAAGAATTGACGCTCCCCTACTTGTGGTTAATATAACGAGACAGGAGAGGAATAAATATACCGAGACTCTCCTGTACCATGTATCATCCCGAGTAGAAATTTATTAGGGCCCTGTTCAGGGCCTGATCAAAAGCGTTACACCCTGATCAGGGCCTGAACAAATTTCTGCTCGGGGTTACACTGCAACATTCTGTTAATACTTTATTGGCATTTACTATATAATAAATTAGTCATGCTGTGTGTATAATATGGACATCTTTTCTTTATGAAGACGGATGCTAGAATAGTTGACACAAGAACTTTTTTCAATCATGTTAACCATTAACAGCCAGTGAATATGTCATGTTATGCATTATATATTTTATTTATTAATGTATGTTTGCTGTTAATAATTGGTTTAAATCTTCACGTTTAAAAAATATATTTGTGTAAAAAATAAATTTTTCCTAACTGCGTGCGCAAAATTCGATTTTGCGCACTGAAATGCGTGCGCAAAATAGCCCATTCCCGCACTGGTCCGAGAATGTATTTTGCGCACTCAGTTGCGTGCGCAATAGTATATTACTCAACGAGGGAGGTAAAATAAAATTTTACTATCTCGGCTTCACCTCGGGTAAAAATTACACGCAGCCTGAGACATTCTTTTTTACTTCCCGAGGGAAGTATACGATTTTTCTTTATGGCCGGGAGGATAAGCGGCATCTTTCCTTCCGCTCCCGGTGTGAAGAAAAATCAAATTTATTTTGCGCACTCGTTAGGAAAAATAGCATACGCAACAAGTGCGCAAAATAGGTGATTCCCGCACGAGACGAAGTCGAGTAATGTACTAATTTCAACTGCTTAGAATAAAAAACTTTATAAAAAAACTTTTGTTTTAAACATATTTAGTCAGTTTTAATAAATCATATATTTTATACAAATTTAATAATATCGTATTGAAAGATTTGTTATTTGTACGATATATTATGGTATTCTTTATCGGTTTCTGAAATCATCAGCCCGTGACTATTATTGTTATAGTATGGCGTATTAGGTTAGTTTAGTTTAGGTTAGGTTAGGTTAGGTTAGGTTATGTTATGTTATGTTATGTTCTTTTGTGTGAAGTTTATTTGTTTAAGCTGTTTTGCGAAAATATTATTTTACTGAATTTTTTTTAAACAGTTTTTTTTTCTTGTGTTTTTTGTCGTAATTTTTATTCTATAGTTTTTTCTGGCAAGTACCAGGTATCATAGATTTATATAAATTATTTATTATACTATGATATACTATTCTACTAATAACTAAACTTACTAACAACATTTCTTATTAGTTAAAATATTAAACAAAAATTTTATTACTGACAAAACATGGTATTTTAACTAATAACTTTTTATTAAATAATTAAAAAGTGACTTCCCATATTTAATCTTTCATGAAAAATGAATCGAGTTGCTCCTATAGTAGGTAAGATTATTCTCCCACTTCTGTTGACTAAATTAAAAATTAAAACCTGCAATTTTCTGAGGACGCGTTTACATTTAGAGAAAATACATTTCAGTAGGTTATTTAAACCATAATATTTGAGAATTATGTTTGATTTTGAAATTGTTTAAAACACTAATGCGACATAAAATAATACGACGCGTAATACTTGGTAGTTTCGATTTCAAAACAACACGGTTTCATGCTAATAAGGACATTAGCAAAGAATCATATAGGCTCAACTAGTATTTTCCTGTTCTTTCTAGTATTCAGTGGGTAAATACGGTATATGCTAAGTTGGATCCAGTTGAAACCTGTGGTATTTTACCTGTATTTTCTAGATGATATGAGATTCGGCTGGTGAGATTATGAGTCGTAAGTCATCGATAGACAAAGGAACTTTTGAAATAACACCGAACGAAATAGAAACCCAAAGAAATATTTAATTTTTAAAAGAAATTAAAAATTCTTTCACCTAAATACATTTCAATACTATTAATCCGTTTATCATTTATATGAACAAAAAGGTAGAATGCAGATTATTTATGTCATTATTTGTATCAATATTAGATGTGGTGGAAAACTAATTAAATAATTATTTATTTTTTAAATACAGATATTATAAATATTCCTATTAATATCATACCTGTATTCCAGTTTTCTCTTCATTTATCCACTCGAGCCTGACAAAAGTAAATTATACATCTTTTGGTTTTATAACAAATTGAAAAAGACAAAACAACAGAAAGATGATTTTTATATGATCTTTGTTAGTTTGTTGCAACATTTATTTTTATATTTCTAATTTACATCGATAATATCACAATTTACATTGATAATCCTTCCATTCCACAAATAACGAAGCCATTGTATACTCATGTTTATTTATATTTCCGAAGAAAACAAATGTAATTTTCTAATATCCATTCTTTAATGGCGACACTGCAAAATCGCATCAAAATCCGTCGAAAACCACAGTTATAGTAAATATTGGAAGCGTCTTTTTGAACGTAAACGCAATAAAAACAGAACACCCAGTTTTTTCTGGTTTTGACCTTGAAAATGACCTTACCGTCAATTTTCATTATGATATTCGTAATAAATGCACTAAAATACGTGGAAACCATAGTTACAATAAAAATTTGCAGGCTTCTTGTTTAAAATAAACGGAATAAAAATTGAAAACCCATTTTTGTAGTTTTGACCTTGAGAATGACCTAGCCACCAATTTTCGTTATGATGTTCGTAATAAGCGCTCCAAAATACGTCGGAAACCATAGTTACAATAAAAATTACAGGCGTCTTTTTGAAAATAAACGCAATAACAGACAAAAACAATGTTTTTCTAGTTTTGACCTTGAGAATCACCTTGCCGACAATGTTTATTATGATATTCATCCCCAGCGCTACAAAATACGTCGAAAACACAGTTACAATAAAAATTGTATATAACTTTTGTGAAGTAATATCCCGTTTTTCTATTTTTATCGTGGCCCTAATAAACACTCTCAATATCCACCAAAGATAAATTTCGCGTAAAGAACTGCATGTTGGTACGTCATATCTATTAACCGAAACAAATTTAAAAGCTGTTCTCAAAGTCTTAATCAGAATAGTAAAAACGGCTATATGATTTCTCTAAGTGTACTAATGTTTTATTGTAGATTTTGTCCATCATTGAAATATAAAGGTTGTGAAGCAGGAGTTCATTTTTGGATTCTGACGCCACCTAGTGTCCTAGAAGAAATTCAAAGTCAGAAATAAGTCTACTTTCAATGCTCTGTTTTCTTTTTTAAGATATCTTGGTAGATGTGCTATTTGAATTAATATATCTTTCGTAGTGAAATCAAATTAGGAAAACGATAACAATAATGAAAGGTAATAAAATATTCATGTTTTCATAAGTATTTTATGAATATTATGATACCCAGTCTCATTTTTCAGGTATCGTGAAGAAACGATGTCCTCTGTTTAGGATTCCTCATTTACGACAAATAAAAAATTTAAATCGGATTTTTCAAAAACAAAGAACAAAAATTAGATTATTATATTAAACAATTATTTTGTTATTAAATAACACAGCAGCAGTTTTCATTGAATTGTTGCAGGCATGACAAATCGATTATTCTAAATTGAAATGGACTTTTTCAAAGCTTTATTGGAGTAGTGCTGACACGCAGCAATGTGTGACGCAACTGACAGCTAGAACACTATCGATTTCACGATTATATTCAATATAAACGAGATATTTCGATTTCGTTTAATCGACCCGTAAACTTTGATAAGAAGTGCAATTATGTAACGACTTGGACGAAAATCACAACAGGTTTGCTAAGAATTATCTACAACTTTATCCCTTTATGGCGATACGACTGATATCGCGGCAATAGACAGATGATTTTATTGTCTTATTCGCGTAATTACTGATCTTTTTGATAAAGTGGTTTTAGCTTCTTCTGCGGATTTAGTATTAATCATTACTACAATTGAACTTAGTAGTATTTAACCGCAAATGAAGAAAAATAAAAAATCATAATTGTTCAATTAGATAATGTTTTATCTAATATTTATTTGCAATTGGTAATCTTTTTAATTACATCAATAAACACGGTGGTTTCCTCTAATTATTTTTAATTTGTAACAGCACGTATGAGGAACTCTTAAAAAGGAGTTCAAAAATATTTGTAAAAATCTCTCTTAAAGTTATTTTCCCTTTTGCACACGTCCAAACGTATTCTAAACATTATATTTACTAATAAATAGAAGAAAGTTTCTGGAAACGCCAGTTACTTAAATGAGCGCTAGATGGCGCTAAAACCCATTAGTGAAGTTGGATGGTAGATATGTATAGTAAATTGGTAATTTTGTTGAAACATCGCACGGTTTGTTATAATAAAACCTCTTTTAAATTTACATCTCAATTTAATGAAATTTAATCGATGTTGTAATAAATCCAAAGATATTCGACTTTTTTAGATTTTAAAATTTATTATAGAAGTGTTCGAACTAGTTTCAAAACAGCGTATTTTAAAGTTTAATAAACGATTTGATTTAAAATATTAAATATCCGGTATAATTGTTGATATGGAACAGACAAATTCAAAATATTTATTAAAATTCAGATCAAGATCAGGCAACATAAATCTTATCGAAAAAAAGAACAAAATTGAGGAAATGGAAATATTGATAAAAAATTATTATCTGGCACTTGACGTTGAGTTCCTTATGAACATTGTTTAAAAACACAGAGAACTAGAGGTCATATTTAGGATTCATATTATACTCGATTAATAACATGACTAACTTTGGTATGGAATAACCTGGTCCTTTGTGCAAGTAACAATTTTTTATAATTTAAAAAAAAAATTTGTACCGAAATGAAACTGATGCGCTGGGACTTGCACCCGGGACCTTTCAGTTGCCGGTCGAATGCTCCTGAGTTCGGTCCTGTTTTCATAAATCGAAAAATGATACGAAATAATAAAAAATGGACATCATCAATTTTAAATTATTCGGAATTTCGTCTGTAAAAAGTCATTTTGACAAATTTATCGAAATGAGACAATTAAAAATTGTTAACTTTGGCAGAGTCCATACGGTTTCGAAAAATCACTTTTATCGGAGGCCGCTACTGGACATCCACTGAAGCAGCGATCGATAAAAGCGCTCGTTTATCTCTCGAAAACAAATCGTATTTTCACTGTCATCGTAAACCCGATAAAAGCGGATGAACGATCCTCTGGTTTAAGTCAGTTTCGCATGGCAGGTGATTTTACGCTTTTAAGACGTTTCAACAAAACACGTTTTTTAACATTTTCTACGAAATGCAAAATTGTTAATTTTCCGAATCGTGACGGAATTTTTAAATCTAAATAAACTGTATTTTTTCTTTTATAAAAGATGACCCTAAGTTTTACTATTCATCAGGGAGTAAAAATTACAATAAAATCCAGTATTTTTGACCAGAACAAATAGCAATTTTCACTATTCTGTAAGTCTGTCAAAAAATTACATCTTTTATAGAAAATTTTCATCTGTACATATATAGAATTTAAGATTTTCCTGCTACTGCGAAATTTATATTCCAGTGACTGGAAAAATGATGAAATCATTAACAAAAAAACAATAATTACCGCGACAATTTGAAATGCACGATAAATATTCCGTTTTTATATATGTCTTACAATCTTGAAAATAAACAGTTAACACGGGTGCAAAAAAATTAAGTTTGGAGGCCGACTAACTAGAATTTGTTTCAATTGCTAGATAAGAAAATTATGTGCTCTAAAACAATCGCATTTGTAGGTCACTCGGCTGTATTGCGGTTTACAGTAATGGTACCGATTACATTAAACTGAGATTCATGCCTTACTCATTTATGAATCAGACGAATAGGCGTCCGATTCAAGTTGAAAAATTGCTCCGACATATTCGAAGCACTTTTTATCCAGAATGACGTCCTGGTTCACCACTGCAAAAATCCGATTTTCTTAATCTTATTCGTAAAAAATAACAATTAAAACCTAAACATACAAATGTTTGAAATGTCTAAATATCCTGTGTTATGAATATATTTTAAAACATAATATTAATAAATGACTTATTTTAATAAAAAATTCGTCCTCGATGGAGATTCGAACCCCGGACCGACGCGGACGCGCTGCTGCCGATTCTATAATACTTCATAGTAATCTATTCACCATATAGGTACATGAATAAATCAATTTGCTGCCTAAATAATATCATACATTTTTTTATTTGCCATTTATGTGATCGAGGGTAAACTCATATTGCTATAAACAGCATTGTAATGTAAATACTGTTAATTACGTAATACGAAGTAATTAAGCATGTATTAGTGTAACCACGCGATATCATAGACCAATAAACAATCAAATTTATGTAAATTAACTATTTGTATATTTCGATAATTCCTATCATATTTCTCAAGAAATTTTCAAACTTAATAAGCAGTTCTAATGTTTACATAGTTTATAATTTACTTATAAACTGCAGAGTAACTCATACTGTTATGTAGTATTAGGGATTTAGTCATGACTGAATATAAATATTTTATTGGGAAATGACTGATTGATTTACTACTTGCAATAAAGAAATTCTGCCAATGTTATTGAATTTTTAATAAATTAGATTTTTAGAGTGTTAGGTCCAATAAATGCTGTATCATGGAATATTTTACTGTAATACAGATGTTTTAACAAGTCGGAAATATTATTTATACTAGATGATGTTTCCTGTAAAACAATATGAATTGTTTACATCATATATTAACAAGTCAATTTTCATTTGCAAAAGAACTTCAATGTTGAACGGGTCAAACTTAACCGAAGATGATTTTAAATTTTATTAAAAATAACCTACTTGACCTTGAAAGGTTTATGATAATATGAGTTCCAGAACACGATTTAGTAAAAATAAAAAAACTGTTTTGGACAAATCAAGCTTTTTGAGTTTCTGCTTCGATTAGTAATTTGTCTTTAAACGTACCTATCTCTAAATTTGACTCATAACGTAAAAGTTTATCATCGATACTACTTGGAAATTAATAGTCGACCTTCAAAGAACCTTGAAAATGTCTGTCAAGATCACAGCTTAATCATCCCCTAAAAACAACTTTAACACACTTGTTTATTGAATCGCGGTGTTAATTTTCATTTCGATCTTTTATGCTTTTGATTTCAATTTAAATTGAAAATACTATGAAATATCATACAATAATAAAATGCAACAATTCAAATTTTAAATTAACTTACTGACAAAACAGAAACATCGGTGTAGTCGCCATTTGCAGATTAGATTGATAGATTATTAACTGTACTTACGATACAAATGGCAAATTCTGAAATAACTTCAGTATTTATAGAAAATATTTGAAAATAGTTATTTTTCTTATATCTGAATATCCACACGTTTCTCTAACTTTCGAGATACACGTGGATGCGCTAATCAGAACCGCGACTAGCGACAGACAGAGTAACTACTGCAAATAATCGTATATGCGGTGTAACAGGTTCAATATTACCTTGCAAATAAAATTACGGTGAAACAATAAAATCGCCATTTCAGACATTTAGTTCTCTGACGCGATACTTAAGGAACAAGAACTTGAGTAATTGGAGGTTTGCAGCTCGGTAGCAAACTTTCTTGAAGATATTATAACTTGAACTATAATTTTCTGTTTGTTTAATTCCATAAACCGAAAAGTAGTGTTTAAGAGCTGTTTGCATATCTTTTACGACTAGGTCTGGTTTTAATGTGCTCGCACGCAACGCCAGTTGCAAGGAAAGAATGAATGAATTATCGCTTCGTAACATCGCTGGTACTAGTACTATTCAGTCATGCAAATTGCGTAAGCTCCAATTTTAAGGTCGTAAAATAAAAAGCTATTGTAACATAAAACTTTCGTCGTCTAAAGTGGAATCGGCGGATGGAAGAGGGACATGTGAACGGTTAAATCGCATTGGTTTTATGGGACTTTTACGTCCCGTCGAAATAAAAACGTCTGTGGGACTACCAAAGTAGACTACCAAAAGGTATGGGACACGCAAAAGGTATTGTTTGCGGTCAAGGATGCTGCTGCGGAAGTCGTTGCCGGATTACGTAACAATCGGATCGATACGATCGATTGTTTGGCATTCCTCTGATCGAGTTATTCCCTTCGATTGTGCAAACGCATGCAAGGTGCCGATTTTCCGATCGGCAATTTTCAGTGGATTTTCTTTTGTCTACGTTGACAAAAGATTAACGGACAAAGGTCGACGGGTGGAATTTAATCGTAAACTAATTAGCCGGACGATTAGATAGGTTCGTCTCACTTTAGACTCTTTTTTTTTGCTGCAATTTAAAACCAAATCAATGGAACGTCCAGGTTGACGGTCAAAAAGGACAACCAATATGTTATGAGGAAAAATCTTCATGGCCTGTGTATTATTTTCAAATATTTCCTATAAATACTGAAATTATTTCAGAATTTGCAAATTTTATGTAAATATAAATACAAATTGATTTTTCTGTTTAATTTAATTTAAAATTATTATATTTCATTACTGGAGTCAGTTGATTAGAGAACCTGATTTTATGCGATGATGCGAAATAGTTACATTTTTTGCCGCTAGTCGCGGTCGCGATCGTCATAACCTTGCGTGTCTCGAAAGTTAGAGATACTGATGTTCAATACGTATATGAAAACGGTCATTATGAAGTATTAAATAAAAATATTGCTTTCAAATGATGCATGATTGTAACTGGAGGCAAAAATTATTTATTTGCTACAACGAAGACTTCTTGAAATATACAAATCACTTCGTAATGGCAAAAAGTAGATTCGTTAATATAAGTTACGACATTTTAATTAAAACTTAAAAAGTTTGTCAATGTTTTGGCACATTTTCTTTATTATTATTGGTTATTTCGACAATGTTTATGTCGTTAATGGTATTTATAATTTTTATATTGTGTTTTCACCATACGTTGAGGTTTTACTTTTGATCGTTTTAGTTCTTTTGGGGTTAAATCCTGTAAAGTAAATTAAAATAAAGAATTCGTCTAGATTAGTAGTTACCGTATTGAAAGAAATATACGTATATTCCAAACGAATAGAATTTTTACCATTTAATTTACTAAGTAATATTGGACCTGTTACATACCATTATGTACCATAGTTACTCCTGCTGCCGCTACTCGCGATTCTGATTAGCGCATACGTGTCTTCTCGAAAGTTAAAGAAAATTGTAAACATTAAGTATAGTATAAGAAAAATAATTATCACGAATCAATAATAGGAAATATTTTAAGAGAATAACTATCATATATTTACCGATATGAAATTCACAATTTTTGAACAGAACGAAAAATCATCTTTAAAAACAGTTTTGAAAAATTTTCAAAATTTAAATTTTACCAAATTAATTTGTTTTGTATTAAATTCAGATTTCACTGATACAGAAATGTGATAAAGGCAACGGACTCCATTAGTTATCTGAAACTAATTTTTAGTCAATGACAATCATGTCTAACAGATTCATTTCTCATGATTGAAACATACCGATTGCACATTGCAGAACAGTCGTATTGAATTGATGGTTCTAAATGCAACGATTAGATTCGAGCGACACCCATGTTATATATTCCTCGAGAAATATTGACGTAAATGTAGACGAAAATTCGACTAAATTGTATTCATCTGTCGGCAGATTATTAATTTCATAAAGTAATTGTGCTGTTGACTTTTGTCATACTATCTTGTACACAATACTAGCAAATTATCTATGTTTAAAAATGATTAAATTGCGTATTAATATATCATCGGACGTTTAAATTGCTAATGCTCAACGAAGAGTGATACGTAATCAGTAATTGAAAACACGATTGAAATACAGCTCTTAATACGAGGTATTATCCAGCGGACACCGTAATTACGTCCGATATTTTGCACACAGTTGTCGGCATATTATATCTAATTGTTATTTTAGTAACAAGTTGTATTAAGTTTAATTTCATATATTTTATTTATTAAGTTGCTGTATTTTTTAATATTCCTGAATTCCTGGTCGGTCACACTGTCAATACAGGAATGAAAGGCAATTTTTTTATATAAATATGTGGCAATTGGTAATCTCGTCATTACTTACCAAAGCAAGTTGGAAATGCCGCGTAATCAATGAACATCTTAAAGAATTAGAGAGAAGTAAAAAAAATCTCGAAAGATAACCCAGATTTTTCTTGCACGATAGCGCCTTCCCGCGAGAACGTCAATCCGTGTCAGGGCCGTAACCGTTAATAATGGAGCAGCGTGCGACCGCTTGTCATCCCACGGGTTGCACTCGGGTTACTGTCATGATAAAACTGCACCCAAGTGCGAGGATGCATTTTTTTTTTGTATTTTTACCCCTGGACGAGTCGTGTCCTACAATAATGGTCTCGTTCAACTTCAACATTGAATTTTTTTCAGGAAGTCATCCTCTCAATATGCCGAACAAATTTGCAAGAAATTTGTGAATTTTTAAATTTATTGGGTTGCCATGATGATTTGTTACCTTGAACATGTCTGAAACATGCATATGCAACATAGAACCCTTTCAATCACGCATTTTGCTTTGTACGAGTCAGTTTTCACAAATTCAAAAGGGAGCATCCAATATGGCGGACGACTTTTAAGAAATGAATGCATTTAAAACTCGTTAGTCGGAAGTTTTTATGGTCGCTAATCATAAATCTGATGACAATTTCTTAAAATATCGGATCCAATATGGCGAATATAAAAATTGAAAATCGACTGAATTCGAAAAAACGAATAAGAAACGAATAAAAAAGGAATAAAAAAAAATAACATTTTTCAATCGAATTCAATCGATTTTTAATTTTTATGGCAGTCATATTGGATTCGCCATTTTGAATCTCTGAAAACTAACATCAGATCCATATTCAACGACCCAAAAAACTTCCCAGTAACCTTTTTAAGCGAATTCACTCAATCTGAACATTTCTTGTCCTCCGTATTTGATCTGAATTGTTTCTAACGCGAACATTTTGAATTTCTAAATTCTTAGTTCAAATAAAATGAAGAAGAAATGTACTGTTGGATGGAAATTTGTTTTTTCAAACGTTTAACCTTAAAAATATATACGAAGAAGCAAGAGAGATTTTGCGTCGAATGTGTTATGCGGATCCGAAAATTTAAAATGGCGGACAAGAAATTCGGTTTTATTCGTGTTATATTTATATCCTTATAAATTGATTTTGAAAAAAATTAAATATAAAAGAAACTATTCATGAAAATTAATTTGTTGGAATTTTTGACGACTTTTGAATTTCGAGAACTTATTGTGCAACATCGTAATAAAAAATCATATGACTAAAAAAATAACAATAAATCATTCTGGAATAACCATGCTTATCGGATTCCATTTTTTATCACTTTTTTTTAATTTTTTAAAAAACCGTGCGCACCTGTTTAAAAAATACGACTTGGCCTTGAAATAATTTGTACATTTGAATCCAACGTCATTAACAAGATCGCCTTTGTTGGACCTCTACGACTTCTGCAGCTTTTTTCTGAAACGATTTGTTGATGTATACATTTTAAATACAAATTTTTTAGTTGAAAAGAAAATTTCATTTTTACGTACAGTTGGTATTTTAATCCTTTGTTTTAAAGTTAGTTTACTTTTATGTATGTTTCTAGTGACAAGGGCAACCAGCTTCTGTTCAGATTTCTGGACACTTAAGCCATACTAAATATACAGTATTATGAAAGAAAACTGGTTAGTAATTACGTCATAGTCGCAAGACAGAAGTCCCAGACAAATCTTCATTTGCATTTTTTAACCGCTTGCCAATGTTTTGAAACTTTATCTTTGAACTTCTATCGTGCACTTTGTTTTGAATTCCTGCGTTTATCTTCGTAAGGTGAATTCTGTTTTCATAGGTGTTTTTATACTTATAATAAATGTGATATCAACAAATATAGAATATTTAAAATAGTTATTAATGTTTGTCCATTTAAGTATAAATATGTGACATAAGTGTATTGATTTACCGTTATTTAAAAATCGGCTTATGATTTATGCAATTATTTAATAATTTTTTTATTCCTTAAAAAAAATAGTCCTTAGTTGGGACTTGAACCCGGGTCTTTTAGGATCATATCAAAATTTGTTGTGGTATGAAATGACTTTTTCCTATGCAGAATATCCATATATTATACATATATATGTATATGATAAAATAATTATCGAATACTCCCTAGGCATCCAGCAGTAATAATTTTCACCGTGTAAAGTGAAACACATATTTTATAAAGCACTTTTTACAGTAATCAAGATCTTTAAATAATACTAGGACAAAAAGTTTATGATCAACAAAAATATACATTTTGTCCGGAAGAAAAGAAAGAAATAGTAACATTCTGTCGAGTAAGCCGCAAAGATGAACGACTAGGGGAAAATTTATATGGTGATATTTTTCCCTTGTTCCAGTGAGCACGCTTTAGAGTAAATCTTACGTAAAATGAGCACTTTCTTGGATGAACTTTGTCTTACAAATGGAACGAATATTAACAGTGTCTTTCAGAAATTTGTATTTCAATTCATTGCACAATTATGTCAACCAGTACAAGATCAAGTTATTATGTAAAATTTATAATAGTAATTTTTTGCCAATTAATTCATTAAACAACAAATGGCGGACTTAATATCATCAAAGCCGGTTAATATTAATCTGCAACCGCAACAAGAATTAACATCAATAAGTTCAGAATTATGAAGATTTCTTACATCAGAATTTCTTACCTTTTTTTTACCCCGTTATTTGACTCGATACGATGCATGCATTGCGTGAATGAATGTGACAAAAAATGGTTGTGAATGTTGTATAATGATATATTCATACACAACCACAAACATTCCATTTACCAATGGATAGTATACATATATTCGAAAGTAACAAAAATTATAGGCCTGACAACATATGCGTTTGATATTTGATTTCAAGGCGGAATTTTTTATTCATTTTTATTTATTCTCTTCTATGATTCGCGTCATTTGTTTGGAAAGTATAAAAATAAAGAAAGCGGGTTACAAAGTAATCAAATCATCGTCATGAATCAAATTACCCAGATGAAAAAGTTTCATGAACTCTCAGTTCTCCAAAATGATGAATTTTTAATTTTAAATGCAAATATTACTGGAATGATATCTCATTTTAAAAAGGGTAAAAAAACACTCTTTTGGGAAAGAAATAGAATTACAAACATGAAAATTCGAATTCGGCTAGAGAAACCATAATTTTGGTTCATCTTCATTGATTTTTATTAATTTATTTGAGTCTATTAATGTTTTGCGATGTATTTAGTACTCGAAAAAATTAAGATAATCGTCTCTTTTATATTTTTTATCGTCATATTATTGGCCTTCTACATTGATTTCTTTTCTCTCTTAATTTATTACATTTTCAGTGATTTTGCAACCCTAATTTGTTTTTCGAGTCTTAAAAACTTGGTGTAACGGGAAGGGTAAGCTAGTAATTGCCCCTCGACTTTTAAATGTTAAAATTATTTAAGTATTGTAATTTAGTAACAGTTTCTCTTTAAAATGATGATATTTAGCAAGAAGAATATATAAGCATGTTTTTCTTTCTTTAGAATTTATATTTCCTGCAATGGATGACATATTAAAAAATCCCAACGAGAGATTATTTAAAATTATAAAAAATATACATTTTTTCATTTAAAAATAATTAAAATTGTGATACAAGATCGATTTTAATGATTTGAATTCGGGATTTTAGTATAAAACTTTTAAGCACCTAAAAATAGTAGTAGTTCATTATTTTCAATAAATTTTCAATAAAATTTGTATTTTCAGGGAAGACAAGCTTTTGAAAAGAATTATCACTTTTCACAATTTCTGAATAGTTTTAATGATCAGGTAACAAATTTTGAAAATTCTTTCGGTAAAGTTGTAGAGAATAGTTTCATCGAAAAAAAAAATAATTTTAAAATCCATTCATTTTTAACAAATATATAACTAATGGTAAGGAGACAGTTTGAGTCATTAACAAAAGTTTGTTAACAAATTAATTTCGCAGGCCTCAATTTTTTGTCAAGAACAATAATTATCCTTTCAAAAATGTCATTGTCAGTGAAAATTAGATTCTTGGAAATGTTATTAAATATTATTCCCAAACATACTAAATCCCGGGGTAACTAACTTGCTTAGTTGGTACGCGGTTCATGGTAAACAATGGAATTCGCTTACGTGCTCAAGAAGCATATTTATAAATTTAAAAAAATATTGTTACTGAGTGATACGTAACACAGAATATTGTTCTGGTTTATATTACAAGAATAGGAAACTAATGCCATTTTTATACGACTTAAAGTATAATAAAATTAACGATAAAAATCATAAAATGCTCTATTTTATAAATTTCTACAAAATTTATTTTGAAAAATCCTGAATAACACTTTTCACTATCAATATCACTTTTCTTATCATACTTTTAACATAAAATGTCTTTCCACGTGATACTGAAATTTTGAAGCCTTTTGAAAAATTATAAACCCCCTCTACTTTCCTAAAGTTGTTTTTATAAATTTGTTATAAAAAGTTATAAAAATTGTAAGATTTAAAAGGTTTACAGACATTGACATAAATATCAAACGGACTGTTTTCAAGGGTGTCCTGGATGTCAATAAAAGAATGTTTGTAAACATTTCTTGGACGAAATTCTTATGTAAATTGAATAGACAGCAAAACCCATTACGGACAGAATGTCCATAAATTTAACCTGAAGTTTGACAGTACTTTGTAGTATTAAAAGTAAACGAAACAAATGTTAGAATTAGCGGTTGTAATTGCCTAAACTCTGCTCTTTCGAATGAAGTATGGAAAAATGCTGTAAATTTAATAATACACAAACTACCGAATATTTATTATAAAAAATCAGTTTTTTAGGGTTTCTTTTCACTCATCGTTATTTTAGCGGCAAAATGGCGGCTTAAAATTAGCTACTAAAGTTGACATTTTTGTTCAAAATATACTCAACTGACTGACCCGAATGACTCCAAACTTAGTACTTGGGGTGTTTTAGGTCCTCTGATTCGGAATTTGAAGTTAGTTTTCAAAAATTTTCAAATGGCGGATACAATATTGCGGACGAATTTGCTAAAATCGATCGAAATCGCTTCGATCATAGTACTCGAGTATTTTTAGAATCACTGATTTTTAATTTGTAGTTAGTTTTCGAATATTCAAAATGGCGGATCCAAAATAGCGGAGGAATTTTCTAAAAAAAAGTAAACATGAATTAGAGCTTTTTTCAGCTTTCACTCGTGCATTTTACGGAAAAATTGTTACACAACATTTTTTTTCTGTCTGTTCAATCGTGACCTACGATTTGACCTTGATCGTGACCTTGAATGTCATCTCAAATTTGTTTTTTAAAACAAGAACAATTATTTTTGGCCACAAGTATAACCGTAATCGATATCTAATTCGATCTAATCATGTTTTCCTATGTTCATATTTGATTTTTGGAAAAAGCACAATGACTACACAAAATGTATTAAAAATAGTCGAATAGGGGAACTGCGATTGTGACCGCCCGTGTCTCTGAGGATTATTATCGGGTCAACAACGTTTTTTTACCAGCGGACATTTCTCGCATAAAAATTGTCGTCGCGGCTTTGTTATTTTGGCCACGTGCCCATTAGCAGGCAGCAAACGTGGATGCGAGTTTTGACCCATATTTCTTGAAAATTCGAAGATGACCAATCAAATGTCCCCGCAGAATAAAAAAAAAGGAACCCGGGTAGCGATCGATCGACTTATATAATTGCTTTCTTTCGCCTCGCTTTCCGCAATTTCGTGGGAAATGATCTGGTATAATGAAGCATTGTAGCTCCGGAAACGACCTGATCGATTCTTGCGCCAGAGATGCAGTCGTTATATGGGCTTAGTTAACTTTAGAGAGTTTTAGTTTATATATCTGCATCGGTTTCAGGTCTCGAAATTGACGATTTTAATGGCTCGTATTTGTCCTCCATATAGAAACGTTTGTTTCCGCAGTGATAATTCGTTTCTACCGCTTCGAACGAAAGCGAATCCCACAAAATCGCTCAATTTAATTGAAAAAAAGAATTGATAAGCTTTTTACGATCAATAGGGTCCGTACAGGATTTTTCATTTAAATTTATACACTGAAGGAAAAATCTACTAAGCATTTGCCGTACTTTTATTTCAAGTATTCAATCATTAAGTCGACTAACGCTAGATGGTGCTCAAATCCGAGAATGATGTTGCGCCTTAAATATGGACGTACTAAGTGATGGTGGACATCATATTAGGATTTGTGCGCCGCTTGGTGTACCTCGAAGAAACTTTTCGCATTTACCGTGATCCCCGTATCAAATTGGATATTCTATCTTTTATTCTGCAATTATTTATCAAAGATAAATTATGTTGAACCGTCAGATAAAAATATTCAACGTTAAATATTTCGTAATGAAAACATGTCAATACCTACGAGTCATCGTATGTAAGCAACGTAATCGACACGATAATCTCGTGTGAAAAACCGCGAAGTTATTTTGTTTAATATTTTATTGACATCTTTGTCCTATATTTCGAAAAAATTTAGTGCAATCGTATATACCGAGAAGTGGGAGGTTTTTAGAACAATCGATTTGTATCCGTTCACGAAATCTGCCAGCGTATGAACAATTCGATGCATGAATCTCATCATTCATCTTCGTTTTTGGGTTAATTAAATCCCGAGACCTGTCTCGAATTTGAAAAATTACCAGAAATAATGAGGGAATTGAAGTATTTATTTCAATAAATTGCGTTATTTAAAATTAATTAAAATATAGTACGTTTATATTTAATACAAATGCAGAGTTCTTGTTCGGCATTGCATATATAAATCCATTCAGCGAGGAAGGCATAATGAGCGACGTTAATTCGAACTAATACAACCTAATTAATGTGACATGCCTTGAGGCAGAAGTATGACATATTACGTACGATCTTTTATTTATACCTTGCATTATATTGTAAAATTAACTTTCGATTTATTGCTCTGGGACAAATATTTCTCCCATAACATAGTAGGAAATAAAAATAACGTAACGAATAATAGGACTATAATTTTTTGTTTTATTTTCTATTTTCCTCAAAATTTGGAAAGGGTGACGTTTTTCCTTTGTACGGCACTGATGCTCTAACTGCTTCCCTTTGTTGGCGGGAGATAGCGTCACCTGTATCGTTATCACACCCTGGTAATTTCTCCAAGACCCATAAATCGTCAATCAGCGACTCTGCTTTGAATTGTTTGTTACGTTAACTTACGATTTATGTCATTATCGATTTTATGACAATGCAGGCTCGTTACACGCGACTAATTAAACGATCGATTGCAAAATGCAGTACTCGTTATACAATACTGATGTCACGATAACGAAAATCGGATTTCGATATATTTAAAGCAAACTGAACTTATTTTTATTTATACAATAAATATTTAATTTATAAAGAATCTTGAGTAAGCGGAATAGGAAATATTCTTTGATTTTATGGCATCATTTATTTGACTTCGAATGTATTGATTTATTTTAGAGAGGACGAAAAATTTAGGGATGTAATCCAAGGAAGTGTAGTTGAATGTTTATTTGTTATTTTTATTCAGATATTATATTAGAATCATGTCTTAGAAATAGCAAATATCGAAGTTGGTCCATACAATTAGGCTATCTTAACCCCATACATAAAAATATTGGTAAACGCATGATGTACTTTTTGTCCTTAAAGGCTTAAGGAACGTTAATTTTTCGTCACTTACAAATTATTGTATCCATTAAATGTTGAAAACCATATGATTTACATTTCAAAGTTGCTATGTTGTGTTTTAAACAAAGTAAAACTCTGAATGTATGAAAGTTCTATTTCTGCATTGCCTTAACTAGAGTGTGTAGACCAAAACGTGGTCAAACATTTTCAAGTGGTCCTTTACTATAACAACACGAAATACTTGGCAGTCTCGTTTCCCTTATTCAAATATAATACACTTCTTCAATCCCAATGTTCGCTACTTCTATCTGGTGAAATTGGTTTCGTTAACACATTGATGTCATAAAGTAAGTTTGATTGTAATAAAATCGCAAATTTTATACAGACAACTAAAGTAATTAAAGTAACCGGATCGGAAATCTTTTCAGGATAGATGAGTACTGATCATGGACTGCTTCGGCAATGATGACCTGATCATTATTGAATACGACATTTAGCTGATTCAATCCAGATTGTGTTGTTTATTGTACTATCATATTCGTAATTGCTGAAATCCTAGTTAAATGGCAACCATTTTTTTAATTGTACTAACTAGTAAATTTTATACCATCAAATACATGACTAATTTTTTTAAACTACTTTAGGATAATAGCTGACATGATGATGTGCTATTCAATGTTACTAACTAATGGTGACGTCATAACCAACGCGAATTAATACAAAAAAAAAATAAATAAAAAAATATTTTTTAACAAAAACTTATAATTGCACTATAATATATCATTAGGTTCAAATATAAACATAATCAACTCAATATAAGTATTATTACTTAAATACAAGACTGAACTTATAAGTGTGTTTTTAAGAACTTTTAATAACTAACAATTTTAGTGCTTATTACTTTACGTTAGTTGACAAAAATTTAAGGGACTCCTGACAAGAACCGGACCAGGACCACAGGAAAATACGTACAGTAGAGTCTCGGTATATTTACTCACTTCGTTCCTCATTTTCCCCTCCCGTCTCGTTATATTTACCAAAAGAAGGAGAACGCCGCTTCTCCCACTCCCCTCAATCGCGTTACCTCGTGACGTCACAGCAGGCCTTTCCTCAGGCCCAAGCCCCAAAGGTTGGGGAAAAATAGAGCGGCGACAGGCAAATATAACTGTGACGTAAATATAGCAAGACGCAAATATACCGGGAATCTACGGTACTTGAAAAGTTAATATCGAGTTAAATGAGTTAAAATCGTTAGTTTAGGTATCAATAGAACATGCAGGTAAATTTCGTTCAAATTTTTTCCCGAGATGTGGGAGGCTTTGAAACGCAACAGCAATCAATCAAACATCAGCCGAATTACTCAGTTTTGTTCCCTATTATACCTATTGATTATTCATAAAAAAGGTTGCTGGTTTTAGGACGTTCGGATGACGTAATAGACGTATCTATATTACAAATTTTCTATGAGATATTTAAAAATGTAAAATAGCGGATGCTACTGACAACTAATATGATGTGAAATTAAAAAAAATGTTATATAACTGATTACTAACCTTCAATTTTTTGAATTCTCGTATTGTTAAATAAAAAAATTCATATTCCGTGTTTAATGTTGAATAATTAAGGTGATTAGGAATAAAACGAAATCACTCAATCGATAGATCGGCGTTTGATTGTTATTATATATTTAAACCATCAATTTTTGTATTTTATTGCAGTACAAGTTCTAAGGGACGTTTTTAATTATTTTGGGTACGACGAACCTAGTTGTTTGTCCAAAATAAGTAGTTTCTCTGCAAAATTGTTTAAGAATTACAATTTTGTGTGAAAATAATACAAAAACTACGGTTTTTAATTTTTCAAAAATATCATCGTACCATCAAAGTTGGCTGGAGATGTATATTTGTTGGAGTTTTTTTGGATTAAAAGTCTCAAGATTTCATTTAATTATTTGAATCCAAATGGACTATGAAATTATTCAACAATCACGGAGTAACGAAAACAATTTTACTCTACAGAACTCACAAAAAAATTTGAAAAAGTCCCAAATTAAGTCCCAAAATGTTACTTTCTATTATTATATTAAAATCTAACATGTTTTATAAAATCGACGAAATGCTTATCCTTTCCACCTAGATAAGTGTTTTCTATTTCTAAATTTTTAAGACGTCTGGAATAAAAAATTCAACGTAACGAACTTCAAAATGGCGTCCAAAATTAAAATTTTTAAAAAAATTGTTGGACACTTTAAATAACAAAAATACCTTTATGTACGTCTTTTCGGTGCGTAAACAATATTTCGGCACACGTGTGTATGTGTAAAGTTCTTTACGCATACGCACTTGTATCGAAAACTACTATTTCTAAAAAAATGATAATAGTGAAAAGTTCTCAGTATTAATTGAGGAATATAATGGAATTATTTCAGTTGACATTTTAAAACATTTTCTCAATAGAAAATTCAATAATCGAAGAACAAATTTTCGAAAAATTATCCGATGAATTCCAAGCATTTTTTTATTCTCTGCAATTTTGTTCGTAAAATCTAGGAAAGAAATCCTTAAGTAAATAACAATTAAGATTTTCTGTATTAAAAACTGTCATCTTCTAAAATAAAATTAAAAAAAAAATAAAACATGCTAGTAAATAGTTTTTCAAAACATCAACATAAACATCTAAAAAAAATTCAGTGTATTCATCAATTATTTCCTAGGACTTTTTACTATATTATTTTATTAAAGATGCTCATGGTTTGCTAGTTAAATATATATATAATAATAATAATAATAATAATAATAATAATAATAATATTTATTCAGATAGCATATATAATGGTGAAATACATCGAAATAAGTTTCCTAATAAGTAACACTTATAAACTAAATAATATATATATGCTATATGTCACATAAGTACTTTAGGTACTTCAGCGTGACTCTGAAATTTAACTAAAATATTTCATTTTATAACAGTTTTATCACAGTCGAGAGTATAATACTTATAGTAATACAGTTTTGCGCATGTATCTATTTCTAAAGTAACTTGCTATCTCTACACTGTTCTTATGCCTAAACCATTTCTGAAGTAATCGTCTAAAAATCTTTCCATCTCTTAAAATTTTGATGTTCTTTGGTAACGCATTATAGCAAACATCTCCACATATAGTTTACTATTTTTAAAAAATTGTTAACTTCGAACTTCATTTTGGGCATCGCCATAATAAATTTTATATTCTGGACCCCGTATGTATCACAATTTAGGACTAGAAAACTTTTTTGTGGAGTTCATGTGTGGGAATTGCATTATTCCCGCTCTATGTAAGTGCATTCTTTCTATTATTACTACTAATTTCGAAAGTGGCGTCGAAATTTATCGAAAATAAAAATAGCGGATCTAATATGACGGCTTATATTTAGAAATCTTGAACGGTAGCTGTTATAAACAAAACAACACTCGAGTATCTTTTAGGGCGGTGCTTTCGAATCTACGATATTGTTTTTTCAAAATTCGAAATGAAGACAAATTTTCAAGATTGAGGACGTAGAATCTGTAAAATCAATATTCAGAACCAATATAGCGCAAATTAGAAAAGTAAACAAACCCTCCTTTTGTATCTTCAATGGCGGATATAACACAGCAAAAGCTAAACGAATTTTGCCAAATATTATCAGCCATGTGTAATCTACTATTTTGAATTTTGAGTTCGATAATAACATACAAAAATGTCTCACGAAAACTTCAGCCAGTGTAATTATTGAGATACTACTCGCATCGTATAGTTGTGTTACCGCACATCTGGTATAAAAAAAGGTAAACAATTCAAGAAACTAGGGGTCCTAAACCTGTACTAAGTCCCAGCGAGTTTGATTGTCTATCGACGATACCTCTGACCTGTACAAGAAAATTTTACGTAACACAAGAATTTTAAACATCAGTTGCCATTGGTCCAGCCTACTGTTGCTAGTTAACAAGAACACAAAAACTATTGTTGTCTTAATTTTAGTTTTTGGACCAACTTGGCGACCTGTTTCTGATGTCTGGTCACTTATTAAAGTGTCTATGCTACTTGTGACGACCCCCATACGGATCCCCGCAGTCTCACCGTCTCCAGTCTCACCTTCGACGCTAATTCGACCGATACGGTTGACGCTCATTATCGTTAAATTAGCCATTATGTCGTTATTTTAACGAGTCAATGTGTGTCAGGGGGCCGTACTCGGCGTTGTTCCGTTCACGTTGCGAAAAGATTCGGTCAGGCTTTGGCTCGACGCCATCCCCTTATGGCGGACTCCTTGAATATCTTTTTCCCTTATTTTGGTTTTCGGATCATCAACAAATAGACAGACCACCATTCTAGAGTTTTTTTTTTTTATTACAGAAAACTTACTTTTATCTAAACAAATCCACTTCCCATCTTGAGATTAAACATCCCAATCCAGTGAGGTGTTCCTTCATCATTTGTTCCTAAAACACAAAAGTTTAATGTGAAACTTACTCAAAACATTTTACATGATGGAAAGTCCCAAATCATTCAACCGAAGGAGGAAATTCAGAAAAGGGAAGAATCATAATTCATCATCATAAAAACAAATAGAAAAAAGAACTGAAAAGTTAAAAAAAATCGCCCAGCAATTCGACCATCAAGTGTCACTAACAGACTATTTTTTGAATGTATATTATCAAAGGAATATGCGGCCATTAATTATGACCAGAGTAATTTGTTTCTACAATCTCAGGCTTTATTAATAGATTATTGGCGGCAATTATTATCAGTTCTTGGCTACTGAATATTTAAGATTGCCACAATTTCTACTAAGAGTTTTTTGCATATAATCGAACTTTATCTATATCCATTAGGAATTCACTCCTTATCTGCATCCCTTGGCTGTAATCCCTGGCTACACTCCTCAGCTGCATAAAAGAAAATGTTTTACAAAAAATTTCGCGAGTGATGATCGCTATTTTATGATTTCAACGGAGGTTGAATCGTCTTGGAACGATATATTGGAAGTTTAAATGAATATATCTATTATAATTAGAACTCGAGTTTGCATATGATATAGCAAGTGCAGTAGAACTGAAGGAATTGATTCCAAATATTTCATATTTTAGTCTAATCTTTATAAGTAGAGTACCAGTATATTAGCCTTTCGTTACATTTACGTCCCAGCATATTTGCCTGGTTCCGTCCCGTTATATTTACGTATCGCCGTGCTCTTTTTTCCCCACCTTGCGGGCTGGGGTCTCAGAAAGGGCCTTCTGTGACGTCACCAACATAACGCGACTGAGAGGAGTGGGAGAAGCGAAGCTCCCCTTCTTTTCGTAAATATAACGAGACGGGAGGGAAAGGCGAGGAACCGAGTGGGTAAATATACCGGGACACTACTGTAGTAATAAACGAGGAGGTTTTTATTACAAAAGAGCTATAAAAAGTTTTCATTACTGACCAAAAACCGGAAAGTATAATATGGAAATTCCTTTGTAATTAATTATTCGTTTTCGAAAGCTGGTAATGTATTGTACAATACTCATGATTACTAAATATAATTAACAAAACCTTTAAAATGAATTTAGGAATTTAGTGTCAGTACTTTAACTTTACTATATAGTAATATCGTTCGCGGAAACATATTTTACGAGTACATTCATGCGCCAGTTCAATGATCATTAGAAAACTTTCCTGAACGTTCGTTATTTGAAGCTTATAAAGTATTAAACTGTAGCAACATTCTATTATCGTGCAGAATAACAAATGGTATGCTGTAAACTTACTTATTACTTGCAAATTATACTTATTTCCGTTCAGTACTAACGCAATATATTTTATAATCTTATTTCATATTTTTTAAAATTAATCCAAGGAATATTTACTATCGCGCCGTAATTTAAAGAAAATTTAATCTAAATTTTTTTATAGGTATTGTCGAGAGCTTCGCAAGATTAAAAACATGATTCATTATGGAAATAAAGAGAGATAAATATTTTTCAACTAACAGCAAACTCAATGAGTTTAAGCTGCGGATGGAAAAATTTCGTCGATAAAAAATTCATCGCTCGAAGAGGACAAAAACAGTGGTCGGGGAAGGCGCGAATAATAAACTAAGTAAAATGGATAAAAAACAATGAGTGCCCTTTGTCCCATCGTATTCGCAGTTTAAAAACGCCCACTCGTTTTTTGAGCTTAACTATTTTGATGCAATCCTCTTATGGCGGCATAGTCCTGGCGCGTTACATCACCGGTCGTCCGACATCCAGCAGCGGTGCATTGATCGAGATGAGGAGGAATGGGGCTTTACTGCACGACGTTAAGGAGCCATCACACGTGCTCGTGCATTTTCCAAATTTTTATTGCTTGTAACCTATTTTTAAATAATCACTAATCAAGCATTTTTAATCCAATATATTTATTATTATCTTATTAAGACCCAACAAAATCTGTAAAATCGATTGTATACTCATAAAAAGGTTATGCTTTAAAGTTCTAGGAGCATGAGGTTAATACAATTCTAGTTGTTTTAATCTGATTTCTAGTCAAAAACAGAAAATATGTACATAGTCAAAACTTGTAGGTTATATTAACGAACAAACTATGATTACAATAAGTAATCTGTCTGCGCAGTAAGCAACAAAATGCAGTGAAATTTGTTGTCCCGCCGCCCGCCAGGCGCGCTAAGGACACTCGTTGTTGACCACTGCAAGCTCGCGGCTCCCGCGATAGAAATGGATTTTCATTTGGTCCATCTTCTAATTAAAGCTTCCAACAGCAATTGCAAAACGCTTAGTATCATCGGGCATATGTTAATATGTATTGGTACTTTTTTGCCTAAAACATGTAATTGAATCGGATATTATGTGAAATTAAATTAAGTATAAATTTGAATTCAAAATAAAAATAACCCAAAAAGTTAAAATTGCCAGGAAAATGGTAAGCAGACTTTTAAGTTATTTCAACTAGATAAATAGTAAGGACCTATTTAATAGTATTTTCTCGTTAAAATAATCCGAAATCCGAAATTGAATGAAACAATTTTACTTTACAATTTTACATTACTTTGGTACTGTTGAGTTTAAGTTTGATGTTATGTTTAGATAGTACCTTCGTTGTTAGTCTGAGCTCATATTTCCCGATCGATTCATATAATCTTTGGAGTCAATGTTTAATCAAGATGAACCTACATGTGTTGCACCATCGTTTGATTTTGTGAGGTCTTGACATGCAAAAACTCGATATTAATAATCGCATTTTCTCACGCACTCGATCGTTTGTCGCATATCGTGTTAAGAGCAATTCGTTACAGGAAGTTATTCACGCAAACTCTTTAAGAACGATCAAAATGTTTTTCTCTTGTAATTGGATATCTTTGTAGAGCCTTCCTCTAACACGACTACATACAGGTACTGTACTTATTATGACCTGTATAGAGTAATTTTCTTGATAATTCCAAGTGCTTAAGGTGGTTAGACCCCAGAATATCATATGTTGACGAAAAATATTTAATAACGTTTCCAAGAATTTAATTTTTATTATTAATAATATTGTTAAAAGGTGAAAGCATTATTCTTTTTGGAACAAAAAATTGAATTGTGCAAAAATAATTTGTTAAGTCACTTTTGTAATTGATTTATATTTTTTTCCGCTGTTAAGAATTTTTTAAAAATGAACGGATTTTAACAAATGACAGCTTTTTTTCTCGAAAAAAAGATTTTCTTTAAGTTTACCGCATAATTTTTTAAAGATTTTTTGCCTGATCACGAAAATTACTCAAAAAAGTACCAGTTCTTTTTTAAAATAAATGGAGATATTTTATCGTTGGCTTGGGAAATTTCAAAATACCTCCGGTAAAGTTGTAGAGAATCTTTTCCTCGAAAAAATAAGCCGTCATTCGTTAAAATCCGTTCATTTTTAAAAACATCTTAACAGCGCAGAAGAAAAAATTTGAAAAAATAACAAAAGTGGATTAACAAATTATTTTTGCACATTTCAATTTTTTTTCAAGAAGAATAATGCTTTCACTTTTCAACAATATGATTAATAATGAAAATTAAATTATTCGCAACGTTATTAAATATTTTTCGTCAACATATAATATTCTGTGGTCTAACTACCTTAAGAAGTTTAGAATTAACTCAAAGTACAGATCAAATAAAGATCCGTTTCTTATTTTCGAAAATACGACAAAAATATTCCTCGAATTTCTTCTCTGATATTTTTGACTATCGACAAATTTGAATACGGAATACAAAATCGGATACGGAGTTCATAATGAGGTGAATATTTTCTATTGTCGGACGTAAAAATTGAATTTCAAAATGGTGACATCCAATGTGACTGCTTAAAACTTGTAATATCGTGTTTACAGGTTAGGTTAGGATGATAAAAGGTGGAGGTACGAGATCCTAACCTACAAAATTACTTTTTTTCAGTTTCTGCGTCACTCCAACATGGACATAGAATTCTTTAAAAAATGTTTAGAGATTTTTAATATTTTTCGAAAAATAAACAAAAAAAATCTTAAAAATCTTCGATTTTCACTATGACACACCGGACGGAAAAATTGAATACCAAAATGGTGACATTTATTTATTTTCTCTTCAAAATTCTGACGCAATTTCAAAAACACGAAGATATGAGTTTATCGTACGACTTGGATCAGCAATGGATGCCGGAAGGAGGAACAAATTCATCGATGGAGAGGGATTTTAATAATGGCACACCTTAGAGACAAGTGGGAATTTAATCAAAAGTCCCGCACGCGGCCATTCCCGTCTCGCGAGTCTCTTGGAGATTCTTGCCGAGTCGGTTCGCAACGCCCCAAAGACTTAATTTAGACGCGAAAATGGATCTCCCTCTCTATTTTTTTTTTCTTTTTTTATAATTCTGTATCTCTTGTCCTGTTTCGTTTTCCGGTTCAGTCTATTTTTCCCCTTTGGATTTCCTATCCGGACAGAAGTGGCTCTCGAGTGTGCATCGCTTGGCTCTTGGTCGAATCGACCTTGCGCATCAACCAGAGAAACCCCCTAGGGTTGGGGATGGAGTGAGGGAAAGGCCGGAGGCTGAGTAGAATCTTGAATCTAGAAGATCGCAAACACGTCCCTCGACTCCTTCCCGACTAATTCTCACCGCAATGCACTCTCTTTTTCTTTATTCGTTATGCATCTGATTTGGCAGAAAATACTTTTTTTAATACTCCAAAAGAATGCTAATTTTACTATGCTCTACATCATTGTCTGGAACATAATTGTAAATTTGTGGCAGAAAAGTGGTTAAATCTAGATACCAAGAGATAGGTAGGGTGAAAACTGCTATTGTTGCTGATGAAGGATATATGTGTATTCATGATTATTTGGGGCAGATTGTCGACGGTATATTAAAATTTGTCCCGGTATATTTGCTTGTCGCTATATTCACTTCCCAGCACATTTTCCCGGTTCCGACTCGTTATATTTGCCTGACACCGCTCTCTTCTTCCCCACCTTGCGGGCTGGGGCCTCAGGAAGGACCGTAACGAACATAACCAAACTGAGGAGAGTGGGAGGAGCGGCGGTCCCCTTTTGGTAAATATAACGGGAGAGAAGGGATTGTGAGGAACCGAGTGGGTGATTATATCCAGACTTTACTGCAACGTAATTAGGCACAATTACAGAAGAACTGTCTAGTATAACAAAAAATTAGTTACATAATATATTTTAGACGTTTTTTTGTCGATAGTCACATTAGCTTAGCTTAAAATGAACTTTTTAGGGTTTCCTTAGAAAAATAAAATTGTGATAAATAAAAGCTTCAAACAAAAAGGCATTAAAACTTTCAACAACAGTTTGATTCATTTTTAATACTATGAAAATAGTAACCTCAGAACTTGACTGAATTGTTAAGTCTTAAACTTAATAAAAACTTGATCATCTTGGTCGCCGTCACTTCCTTATTGTCAACAAATCATGAATGAATTCCTGAAGATGAAACCTTTGGATATTCTGTGGAACACCATAAAAATGGCCGCGTTCGGTACTTCTGATTAAATTCCCACTTGTCTATAAAGTGGTCCATTATTAAAACCTTCTTCACCGATGAATTTGTTCCTCCTTCCAGCATCAATTGCTGATCTAAGTCGTACAATACGATGAACTCGTATTTACATGTTTTTGAAAATTTAACCAAATTTTGGACACAAAAATAAATGAATTGGAAATCCCATAAAATTTTAAGCCGTCATATTGGATGTCGCCATTCTGAAATTGCGGAATTTGAACATTTCACACCATTCTGACATTCTGAAAACAAAATGTGCAGTTCATTGTGAACTCCGCATCCGATTTTGGTTCAAAGTTGTCCATAGACAAAAATACAGGGGAAGAAATTCAACTTGCTGATGATTCCAGTAGGTGCAGCTCGGGATGAAACGCCAGAGGTGGGTTTCTCTTATTTTTTCAATGAGGGAATTCTGCTTCGTTCGTCTGATGATGGAAAATAATCTTTAAGACTAAAAGTCGGTCAAATTTCATCGTGATTGAGATATGTTCCTCCTCCGGAATGCACGCGAGTCGGCCAAGGTGGGAAACTACATTTTTCATTGGTGGGGCATAACCCGAATTTCATTTGTTAGAATCCGACCCACGTTACATCTATTTATTACAAAAACAGTAGGTTATGATAGTAGAGAATTATACTCTCGAACTTCCTGGGTGAAAAGTCACTGTAATGGAGTAAATTTTCATCCTAAGCTACGGCAGTGACAACTTATCAACGCTGATTGGAGCAAATATTCATTTTTGCAAAGAGTGTCTTTATTTCATTTTATTCGACAAGTGAATACATCTAGTATAGTGAGTGTGTTTACAAAATTAATCAATCTAGTACAGTGATTGTGTTGAAAAATATCCTAATTAACTTACTTATGATATTTGTTCTTAGGGTTTCTTTAAGGAAAAAAAAATCATCGATTTCGCAATATTGGAGAAAAAGTGAAATTCTTATGACATTCTAATGAAAAGCTAAGCATAGTCCGAAAAAAATATTCCGTACAATACGCGTATCTGTCAGATCTAATAAATAATATATGCAGTACCGAAACTTTCCTTTGAGTCGTGTAATGTACAAAATAGAAATTTGCATAGCGAGAGGGAAATAGATTGGCGAGAATCGCGAACGCTCCTACTGGGCGACAGCTAAACTAATTGCGTTTCTTCACACTTCACAAATTCATTCTTTCTACAGGACTTATGTCGACTCTTCTTAAAAGAGTGAAAATATAAGCTTTTTTTACAGTTAAATTTTATTACATCCATTCTTTTTGAAGTGAGTTTAATTCGTTTGTTATATGAATGAAATTATAAATCGAAGAAATTTAGACAGTTTCCAATATAGATAGAAAACTTTTGGTTCATATGAAGCATAATGGAAAAATCCCCCCCCCCCTTCCTTTATTTTCAATAAAGAATGGTATATAAAACGCCATTTTAATGTTCAGAGTTTTATAGATTTCGAAAACATAAAGAGTGCCAAATGCATATTAACGTCGCTTTTTAAAGTTAATTTAACTCTTGAAAGAATGTTACCTTCGTGTTTTCGAAAGAAAAAAAAACGGATCTTTATTTGATATGTACTTTGAGTTCAATTTTACATTTCTTCAGCACTTGGAATTAGCAAGAAAATAACTCTATGCAGGCCATAACAAGTACAGCACCTGTATGTATAGTTTCATTAAAGTAAGGATCTACAAAGATATCGAATTACAAGAAGAAAACATTTTTATCGTGCTTAAAGAGTTCGCGTGAATAACTTCTTGTAACGAATTACACTAAACACGATATGTGACAATCGATCAAGTGCGTGCGAAAACGCGATTATTAATATTATTAGTTGCATGTCAAGACCTCAGCAATCAAACGATTGTGCAACATACGTAGGTTCATCTTGATTAAACATTGACTCCAAAGATTATATGAATCGATCGCGAAATATGAGCTCAGACTAACAACGAAGGTTTTATCCAAACATAACTAACATCAAGCTGAAACTTAACGTTACCGAAGTAATAAAAATGCTTCATTTAATGTACAATAAAAAATATGTTTAAAATAACAAGAATTCTAATGTTAACCAGAAAGTACTATTAACTACGTCCTTCCTGTTTTTCAGCTCAAATAACTAGAAATTCTGCTTACCAAATTTCTGGTTAATCTAACAGTTTTTTCTGATAAACAATGTCTAGTAGTGATAACTAGAATATTTTCTTCGCGCACGTAATCACAAAACTGATTTTTATCATATATTGCGGTAAAATTAATCGTAATGTCAGATTTAAAAAATGTTTTTCTTTTAAATTTATATTTAACTCAATGTCACATACTAAACCGATGTCCGAAGGTACATATTCAGCTTTATATCATAACAATACTTTGTGGCCTTATGATCAAATGAAAGTCCATTTCTACCATCGGAGAAAAATGAAAGCTATCACTATCGTTACCTCGCCTAGCGGCGCGAGGGCGAATCTTGCTGTTGGTGAGAGGTTGTAGGGTAGGGAAAGGTTTACGCTTACCTCACAAGCGCAAAGACATATTAGCACTTCCAGAGTGACATTTAACTTGATTTCTCTCCAAAAGCTGTACATTATCATCCGTTTTAACCCTTAAGAGGCCTCTAAATACAGACTCGCTATTTTAATTAAATTCCTTTTGAACGACGAGTCTTTTCAGTAAAAAATATTTCTGGGTGAATTCATAATGAATTACAATTGTAGGGCATTTTTATGTATTGTTTAAGAATATACAATCGTAAAAAATGCGTAAAAGCGTTTTAAAGTAGATATGGATTTGAAAATGTGACTGGCTCCGATTAATTTTAATATTTTCGGTTAGGACATGAAGTTATCGACTTTGGTCGGTACATTTATTTTTTCGTTGGCCCCTGTAATTAATGAAACATCATAAAGCACAGGGGCCAACTGAATCCCAATGATCCAAATGTACCTTTTACAAGTTAATTATCTTGTCACCGTTAAAATAAGACATTTTTTGTTATTTGAATTACCATCCCAAGGAATTTTAAGGAAGTTTGTTCATTTTTGACGTACGAGGATCACTCCAATTTGTGCATCGAAAGGCTGGAATTGAGGAATTGGTGACCAACATTTATCGGTCCGTAAACTGGACTGTTTACACCCTTAAATGGTAATTGTCGAATATTGGGATGCATAATTCAATTACGGGCAGCAGTGACCCTCGACGTATTGTAACGCCGTACACGTAATTTTCTCTCGGCTCTGCGATGGCAGCTTGTGGAATCTGCAATGACGATCTAGTTAACTCAAGTATTACGGCGGCTGCGATAAGATCGTGTCACGTGAGAAGAGCGAATCAATAACCCCCGTATGTATACACAAAAGCGCATATTACATGCAGCCGCTTCGATTTACAAAATAATACAAGCACCAAGGGCGAGAAATTAAACATTGTTGACCGAGAAAAAACAACTATTTTAATAATAATCAGACTTTTTTCTAATTCTGAATTACTGTTTTTAAACAGTTCAGGTACGATACAGGTGTAAATAAAATATTTCTGTACAAAATATTATTGAAAAATATTACCCGAATATTTCAAGATCATTCTCAAGGTCAAAGTAAGTCGAACAATATATATAGAAAGAGTCGTCGCGTACAGGACATTTGAAGGTCCGGCCAAGGTCAAATATACATAAATACTAAACCTGACCTAACATAACACAACTTAAATCATTCATGATTATTTTCAAGGTCATAGTAAGTTGACCATTATATACTGGAAGAGAAGTACCATAGAGAATATCTAAAGGTCACACGAAGGTCAAATATATAAGTAATATTCTTGAGTAATATTTTTTTCCATAACAGTTTAACGTAATATTATAAGAAATAACAGAACATCGTTCTGAAATATGGTAGAAGGAAATATAAAAAAAATGGCTATTTTTATAAATAAAGTTTATTTCAACTGTGGCCTTACTAATTTTATTCATTGGATGTGGAATAACTGAACTGTACTGAATGATTTCGAAATATGCAACGAAAAATACCAAACTTCAATAAATTTATTCAAACTCATTTGGTAATCGAGCATTGAAATGGATCTTGACATTTCCAAGTGACTACAAGTGAACGGACCACAAAGGCTTCTTCCTGGCGCTTTTGAAATGTGAAACCGATTTCAATAAAGCAATACACTGAGATGAATCGAGTTCTTTCATCAATCGCTCGAACAATCACTGTGAGTTAATTACATAAGCATTTTTAATATCTCGAACAAACTAAATTAATTTCCTTCTCAAATAACTTTCGAATTAAGGTAATCACTAATCTCCAACTTTGAAAACCAAATACATTTTTATAAATCTATTAAATAAGAATAAGCATTTGAATAAAATTCAGCAAATTGCATTTGAAATATAATTTAAGACAAATATGTGGTTTTGAGGTTAAACTAACCATAGTACAGCGTAACAATTTGATGTACGTAAAACCTTACGAAAATTAACGTGTTAGATTTGTATAAATTTTGGAAAAAATGACTGATTATTAGAAATTAATAATATGACAAAAATGATTTCTTCTGACAAAAAGATTTAATTATTTCCAACTGTCAGAAAACTGACGATCATACAAATTTATAGTCTACCAACGTCGTTCAATTGATGATGTATGGTTGGTCCTTTTTGTAAACTCTAATGGAGTGATGTGGTATACTCACATAAAATTAAGAAAATTGGTGTTTGTCCCAAGTTGATGATATGAGCACTTCTGAGATTCGCATTCGCCTTATCAGAACATTTTAACGACGACTTCCTTGCGATTATGAAGGGTCTACCCACGCTTGGGTCTTATTCTTGAGAATAGAATCGTTTTGTGGGTATGGATATTTTGTGTGCATTTATGGTTATACATTATTGATACATTTAAAATCCTAATTAATAGTATTTGAAAAGGGAAGATGCATATTTGATTTATGTAATGGAACGAGAGGAAACTTAAAGAGTAACGGAAAATTATTTTGCATTACGAAATTTGTCTACACTGAGAGACTTCTTAGATCAAAAAGTGAAGCGTTTTTACATTTTTTACAACATACCCCAAAAATTCGTATAAAAAAATAGTAGTTTTCGATACAAGGGCGTATGCGTAAAGAACTTTACACACACACACGTGTGCCGAAATATTGTTTACGTACGGCTTTTTCGTGCGTAAAGTATAATCGAGTGCGTAAAGTTTACTTTACGCACCGAAAAGACGTACATAAAATAATTTTTCTTCTTGTTATGAGAAATCTCGAAATTTTGGATTTTCGATTAAAATTTACTATAGCCCGTAATCCTGACGCAAGGGTCGTTTTCGGCCCAGAGAAAATTCAAATTGTACTTTATAAATGGCACAACTGTAAGCATTTTCAAACGGCAGGACATATTTGACCCAGATAGTGGGAGGAAAAGGCTTTAAAATAGCCGTCGGAACTAAGGGTTAAGTACGCATTTCGTAGGATAGGTTAGGCTGTTATTTCAAGTTTAAGTACATTTAATTTAGGTATATTTAATTTGCGTATATTTCGTCTTCGTGAAACAGTTAAATTATATTTAGATAACCTGTCTTTATGTATACAATGTTCATATTACTTTGACCTTGAAAATAGTCATGATTTATTTAGTATAAACAGTTATATGACGATATATTTGAGCTTCACCTGTATTTGACCTCCCAGTAATCTCCAAATATCCTCTACGTGACCTCTCGTTATGTAAACAACGTTCAACTTACTTCGACCTTGATTTTATGCTACATTATATTAGGTTAGGATATCGTTGTTATTTTTATCGACGCAATATTTATTGAGTGGAACGTTGTCAGAATTTCTAGTGAGGACCTAAAACCAGTTTGAATGAATTTATTTATTTTATGACTTATTTAACTAAACAAATGAAATAATAATAATGAAGAAATGTTAGATAAGTAAAATTCCTCATCAATTTTAATATTTTAATGAGATTCATAAAATAGAGAATGGTTTACTCGAACCTGAATGAAGCTTTTGAGAGTACGGTTTATGTCTGAGGTGTTAATCCCAGTCGACTAATTCAAAAATTGCTGCTTCAATTAATTTCGACTTTTACAATGTCTCGAGAGACAGACTATCATTGTCTAGACAATTGCATAATCGTTCCTTTGCCTTGTGGATTTTTTTTGATAAATTCGTAGTAATAATTGTAACATTATCGTATAATGTACACTTAAAGCAATCAGACTGATTGTGGAACCACAGTTTAATGCGCTTAATGACGCCCATTGCATTGCGCGCTGACTCATACCTTCGCGTATTTCGCGATGTTCGCCAACCCTTTTCCTGCTTCCCGTACTGACTCATGAGGAAATCATCACCGTGGCACACATATATACACGTAACGTGATTCCGCAGCCTTTCGAGAGCCTAATATATGACCTACTTTACTTTGGAGTACCAAATAATCTACAAGCGATGACTTTTCCTCGTAAAGTATGATTTGCTGATTCAAATTTCCGAATGTCGTTTCAAAATAGTACCTTGGACGGAAAACATCTCATTTCTGAACACTGTATAAGAAATAAAATTTCCTGCACCGCTATTGAAATGGAATAACCGCCTGGCGTCTGAAATACAAGGCAAACAACTGATATAAGTATCATAATTCGTAGTAATGTGTCACCTGTTTTGAGGCACGTTTCGAATCGATGAACTACTCCGCATGGTGTCGTCCCAAGCACTATCTGCCCCCACTTACTGCTAGTCTACTCCTCTCCCTCTCTTGGTGGTGGGAGCTCATGGAGTTCAACGCGATGACATGTGGTTTAGTTCGTCGACCTCAAGAAAGCGACCCGGAAAAACGGTCAGTGTCAGCCCCGTAGCTAAGTAGTTTTATACATTCTTGTTTAAATGCAAAAATAAAGTGATATGTATATTTATTCATCCTAAAATGGAAGAAATCACCTACCTTGCGGAGTAAATTTACATTTCAATAACCTACGGACATTCGTCGTGAGAAAAGAGGTCACATTATTAAAAATTATCATACATCAGTAATAAATAACATATTGCTGATATCCTTGGATCTTGTACTGATCTACATTGTTAAGGAAAAATCCGTTCTTTCACTTGTTTTTTTTTTCGCGTACTTCCAGTACGTCGAAACAAAATGATGTCATTCGGTTTTCTAACTTTTTTCTTCTCAGAAGCCACTTTGTAATTTTTCCTTGTCCATAATATGATAGTGCAGCGACTTATCGTCGATTATACATGCTCAGTAGTCAGTACAATTATTTTTATACGAGAGTAACTTTTATTCCAATTAAGGTTTGCATCAACAAATTTACTATTTTTATTCGTTTTAAGTCTACACATAGGTTCTCATAACTGTTTGAGTAACTTTTCATTAAACCAGTAGACCTAGTTTTTATGAACTCGGGAACAATCACATATATAATAATAAATACATAGACATTTTTTGCTTCGAATGGGACATTTGTATCATAAAATTTTACAATCAATGCTGAGGAATAATACACTTTTTTGCTTTTTATTATTTTGGCCCCCTCAAAATTCTTTCTTTAAAAGAATTAATAATATACCAAAATATTAGTGAGATATTCACAGTTAATATACTTTTTTCTAGACAACCTATAGTTTTCTTTATTTCGATACATTTTGGCTAGCAGAAAATTGTTGTTCGATCTAGAATAAAATTATAAGACTTCAATTTTGAATTCATTACAAATTCTCATATCAGGATTGTAACAACTTTTTAGTTGAATGTTTGAATCAAATTGTATAACAAATACCTTATAATACATACCTATGAATAGGATAGAATTTTCAATATTTTTGCGCATAAAATTTCAATGCAACTCGTTCCAAACTCTCTTTACCATAACTCTTCTGTACAGCACGAACCTTCGATCGAAAATTCCATCTTGCATTCTTCAGAAAAACTAAATTGCACGACGATTATAAAATATGAAACCCTTCCAGTAGACCAACTTGACGAATATACCATTCAGGAAAATATTAAAAAGAATGAGGTTGTTCTAAAAATATGGCTAACTGCTAGTTTTAAATGCAGTATTATTAATAAGTATATCCACTTTTTCGATATCTGAATTCTGACGTTTCTGAAACTTCATTCCAGTATTATTACGCTTTTAAAATATGTACGTATTCAAGTAAAATATTTATAAAATTATGCATGTAAAAGGAATTTATCGAATTAGTTTATCGAATTCATCAAAATGAAAACAGAAACGTCAGAAATGATATGAAAATTTAATAATTAACTAAAAACATACTGCTATAGATGTTTTAAGTCTTTTTCTATTTTATAACCAAGTTGAAAAAATGTGAATTATATATATTTCAATCAACGATGGTATGAACTATTTCATTAACATGAACGACTTCGTGCAATAAACAAAAATCATCATTATTCGTTATCTATAAATTGGAATTTTAACATGAAGAAGGTTAAAATTCAAATAATAACAGTACTAGGGTCACTTTAGCGATAGATATTCCTGACATTTAATGTCCAGTTCACTTTGTTCGACTAAATGAGGGAATGGAAAAAGTACTTAAGACTCTAAGGGAAACTGAGTGGAAATTCGATTAGTTGAAGATGGCTTTTGGAAAGTAACTCGGACTAAAAAGTCGACAGTTAATATTGAACATTTACTAGCAATTAATAGACAGTGTAACTGCAATTCGAATTGCCGGCACTCGACAATCCACTTCGGAAATGGTACTTTTGCAAATGGAGCACTGAAGAGAGTTCTTTTATTTTAAGCAATTTGGTCCTAGTAATTGAATTATATAGGCTTTACATAACATGTTACTTTCATCGATGTTAACAATTTTTGACATTGTCACTAACGTTATTTGTTCCTTTGAAGTGCATGTAACCTGATACTTAATGCAACTATCCGTTAAAAATAAAATTTTCGTCTTTATGAAATGAATGGCTGAAGTGTCACTCCTGGATGAATAAAATATCATGATTAGACATATGGCAGATCACTTTCAGTAAAAAATCGATTAATTCATAATGAATTGACCAGATTTATTAATTCCAGAAGATGATTGGATCAATCACCTATGTCTCTTTATTTTTGATAAATAAATTGACATTTATGACATATATTATTCAAATGACATTTGATGAATGTCTAACTCTTTTAATAATTCCCTATTTATATCCTTAGTTTGAGAAATAATTGTAAAATACCTATATACGAATTTTATGTTTTTAACTAAATTAAAATTGATATATTCTTAGTACAATCACTAAGTGCCAACGAGCACATTTCGTGATACGCTTATGACACTAATATTTAATTACATACGTAAACTACTTTATTGGAGCAAATTGCTTGAAGAGTTGTATACATAAAATGCCTTCATGATATTTGTGCGATATTCGTGGATGATTCGTGCGGTATGTAATCATAGTTGTAAGAATGGCAATTTAAAAAATAAGCAAGTAATTGGAGAATTACTGCCCAACAGTTAAACGTGCGTATTTGTTGTTACGTTAACCTTCCCTGTAACCGCTACTCATGTTGTTTTGCAATTTGCTGACACTTCATAAAAGTCACCGGCACTTCAGTTTTGTAATAAACTGGCTGAAGTAATAACCGAGAATTTCCCATCTAATATGCGTAATCTAGAAGCACGTCGGATGTTTCAAATGTTTATTATTTTCAGGAAGTTTATTATAGTAAATATTGTTTGTTTTTTATTTGACAACTAAGATAACGCACGATTCGTTAAGTTCCGCGATTCTCACTATGTTACTTTTGTTTTTCCTTAGTACCAACCTTCAGAAACGCTTAAAAATATAATGATGTTCGGTTCAGTCATTGTTATGAAAATGACGTGATACTCTTTGTTTTCTAATAAAAACAATATGCTCCAGTTGAACGGATAAAGTATTCAGCATGATGTCACTCTATCCACCTGGTTTCAGATGAAGGGAGAATGGAAGGGAACGCACGTGATCATCGGTCCTGCGGTGGGAGGCTCACGTCGCTGAACGCGCCGCTATGCGGTTTAGTTCCACGGCCTCAAGAAAATAACCCAGAAATTCATCGAAAAGCATTGAAATCATAGAAATAAACATCAAAGAATCGAAGTTAAGAATAATTGGAATGGTTTCTGAAATTGCCTCATTTGGTTTATATTCCCAATTCGAAGGGCTGCTGTATCAAAAGAATTAATTGCACTACTGTTCATTAGACAAATATTATTTTGAACTAATGAATGTACACAGACCTCTTGAAAAATGTTCTCTTCTTGCACAAAGCATCCGTTTAATTGGAATCTTCGATCGAAAAAGTTACCTACAAAGGAAAGTATTACTTTCCAATTATTCGT
The DNA here is from genome assembly GCA_030407085.1 of Trichopria drosophilae. Classification (NCBI taxonomy): domain Eukaryota; kingdom Metazoa; phylum Arthropoda; class Insecta; order Hymenoptera; family Diapriidae; genus Trichopria; species Trichopria drosophilae. The sequence continues at coordinate 217,719,788 of CM059582.1, forward strand.
TTCAATGCCATTCGATACGTTTGTTGCTTCATGAGTTCGTAATTCCGTCATCTGTAAACGGATACGATTGGTCTACCTCTGACCTGCAAATTATAGGACTTCGATAGGAACTCCAGTATGTTTGTACGACCTCCGGCTGGCAAAATTTCCATGCAGATTTCCTTAAGATCCGATTTAGCATTTTATTAAATGCGGAAGCCGGACCGACTGCGACAGTCGGAAATCGATTGAGCACCAGTAATAGCATCGGCCGCACGGCTAGATACGGCCGTGGCTCTTTTCTTCAATGCGTGTACATGGTATACGTATGTCCACTCTAATGACAATCGCAGATAGTGGCTGAAAGAGTCGGAAAGATGTCGTTAATTGCGGATCTTAATTGCGCCCCGTGATTCCCAGAGGGCGCCCGCAACGACCGCACGTGGTAACATAAGGGGTAATTAAATATTTTATTTGTAGTTAATGGGGATCTTAAATTACTAAGTGGCAGCAATCTGTTTTAATTCGAAAAGTAACAATATTTGCAATGCTACCTCAGAATGCCACTCCACGAAAAAAATAAGTTGTAATTAGCAGACACATTTGTTAATTTTATTATTTTAGATAAACCTCTATGGCGCAAACGTTTAGTTAGTTAAGGGTACTGCCATCAGATAGTAAAGACGATATGTTATACAAATTTCATATCGCTAGAGCAAACTTTGAAATAGATGATGAATTTTTAGAATGAATGATGGCACTCCAACCACCTGGTCCCCCACTACTTGCTCTATACTCAGTCCTCTGATGATCAATTCTCTTTTTACAAGCAGTTCACATTACACGGTTTTAGACGAAGGGAGAATGGAAGGGGAACACGCGTGAGAATCGGCCTAGTGGTGGGAGGCTCACGGTGCTCAACGCGCCTCTATGCGGTTTAGTTCATTGTCCTCAAGATAGTGGCCACGAAAAATCGTCTAGAAATTATGACAGATTATGTCAGTACCATGACCCATGTCATATCAAAGAAACGAATTTAAGAATAGTTGGAACAGTTTATGGAAATTGCCGTGTTGTGTTGTCCTTCCAGAACTGTTACTGAATGCTTACAAAAAATGTTTACTATTTGAATCGCGCATAATTTCTTGTAAAACAGAATAAACAAAATAGGAAGGGTCGCGATCTGCAATGCAATGATTTGATGTTAAGTTTTACTGTTATTATTTGATACTAATTAAGTCACTCTTAGTTTGTATTTCATAGTAGCGTGTTTGAAGTTTTATAAAGTAACACACTGTAACACGACCCTGGGCAATCCGCAGGTATGAGATCTTATCAATTAAAAGTTCCTACATGACTCCTGTTGCACTGTGATTAAGGGTGAAGTAAATTTTTGATGCCAAGCACTAGGCAGGTGTAATTATTGATTTTTTGTTTGCGACAAGAACAAGTTTAAAGTTACTGTATATCCATGATTGATAACTAAATTAAAACTTGTCGACTAATTGAAGTCGCGTTGTATATTGAAAGAAATTGTATAGGAAATTTTAAGTAGCATATGAGATGCAAAAAAAATACTGGAACACACGTGTACGTGGACGGATCCAATAAAGCGTATTATGTCCACGTATAGAACAGGAACTCAGGGAAACATGTCTTGTTTTTCTGCGCTCACGTATACAACACAATTTTCCGAAAAGCTTTTATTAGCATTCTCTCGTGCCGACGCCTCTCGGAAATGTTATACAGGTCTCGATCTACATCGAGCCCTTTAAGGCTTATGGGAAACTGATGAAACATTATTGGTTTTTCATTTTACGAGGAATGATATTTACGCTCGATATTTCCAAAGTGTCGAAACGGTGAGGCAAAGCATTGAAAAATAGATGTTTAATGTCGTTTTCCCCTATGTATACGTGTAATGTTTTTAAAACAGCACAGAACAAGGTTAGCACATAAAAGGAATTTTGATAGCAAGGGTTTTCTCCATTTTCTATAATGTAACTATATTAATACTTGAAATTTTTTCAGGATATATTTCAATATTAAATTAATGGGAGACAAAAATATTGTCTTCACCTGCACGTTTAACATTGAACAATAAAAACATTGCAGAATTTTAAAAGTAAAAAAAGACGCATCATTATTTAATAAAAAATATCACATGAAAAAAGTATATATACTTACTTTCCAGTTAGTGATATTTATTTTACAACATTTTTGTATTCAATAATGATAAAAACTAAATTATCAGTGTATAAGGGAAAGTGGACTCATACCAACCTCTTTTTTTGTCTCATAGATGGCGCTGCCGTCTGAAATGATAGTAGTGTGACTGGACCGCTGCCAAAATATTGCCATCCTAAATTGTTTTATTATACTAACTTTGCAATTTCCAACAGACTCTAAACCGTAAGAGAAATCCAGTCTCTTTTTTTATTGCATTAATACTAAAAAAGTATTATTAAACTTCAAGCTAATTTTCTGTACGTTTGCAAAAGCTTTTGAAAACATTAAAGTTTTAAATTTTCCAGAAATGTTATATACATCTGGAATAAATTAATTTTACGTCTTGATTAGAACTGGTATACAATGAACCAACGAAATTTACAGTTGAAATGTATATTAATTACGACGGGTTCTAAATTATTCAGCCGAAAATAGTCGTAGAAACTGTGCTCGTAGTTATGTTTATACATTACCTCACATTCGTTCATTACTGTTAAATACCAGGAATAATTCGAAATTTATTTCGGTTCGTTAATTAACACGTTTAATGGAGAATTAAGCTGGGAATAGAATTGCATGAAGATTTTAGATCAGTCACATCCATTCGAACTAGGGGATCGGCCTTGACAGTTCGCGTTTTAAAAGCACGTCTTTCATTATTATAATACCGTTTTAATCCATTAGCATTTCATGCCATTTTGCTGTAAATTAATATACTCTCCGTCGAGCTAGGTGATAATGCCTTACTTTATTATTTCTGCATAGGATTATTCGGATCTAATTAATTTTGTTAAAGTGGAAATATGTTTACAAATAGTTATGCCTTCATAAAACCATCTTCAAAACGGAATTGTTTAATTTTAAGAAATTTTAATTTGATGATTTTTAACGTCGTAAGAAAATTCAAAATAGCGGATCTAATATAGAAATCTATTAATTTGTTCATATGTAATTTCGACACACAGGCGATAACAACATCAGATAATATAGTCAACGCTGAACCAAGTAACATTTTCAAATTTATTATTAAAAGATTTAATACAACATTTCGCACTAATCGATAGGCACTTGTCAGTTTCATAATCTTCCAATAATTGGTAGTTTCATGCACAGGGCTGCAACTGACCCATTTTTGTAAGCTGCTTTCTTGAGTCCGCGGAACTAAACACCATAACGCGCTTCGAGCGTCTTGTGCCTCCCACCACAACGCCGATCCTCCAGAAATGTCAATAACGAAACATGGATACTTACGTACCAGCCTCTTGGTTTCTTCCCAATCCACCATATTTTTAAATTTCGATCCACTATTTTGAATGCTGCAAATCTAATAATCTGAATTCATATTGTTTACTAATCCCTCGAAAAATTCTCGAATTTTTTGTTTTCAATTTAGAACAATTTTATGAATTACCTGATTTATATTACGTCGACAATCCTTTTTTTTTTCATTTTAACCGATTTTTACTGGCGTCACCTAATTTTTTTTATTTCGAAGTAGAATAATCTGTAAGATTCTGTTGTGTACATGCTGCGTCGAAAGGACAAATCGATCTACCAGAGGAAGGGCGTGTTGGTTTTCAAAGCAACTTCGCGAAAACGGCAGGGGACAAATATTTGTCCGTGCCGGGAATCCTATCGTAACGTCGCCGCCGGAAACGCTGATATGCGCTGGAGTTTTGGATAATAGGAAATTGGATATTTAATAGGAAACTTGTAACCACTAATGTAATTGAATTTTGCAAGCGTACCCAAACGCGTAATAGGTGTCAATCATTGAAATCCAAATTTTAACTCCTTACGGAAGTAATATTGTTATAAAATGAATCATGTATCTGGGTTGAATGCTAAATTTTAAGTAATTCCCATTCAATACAATTAATCGAATATAAGTACGATGGCATTCATAGAACATTTAAATGTAAAATAAACAAATGATACATGGTTCGAATTATCGATTAATATTTATAAATAGTTGAGGTTATGTACTCTATAATTTGCTTTTGGATTTTTGAGGTTACGTACAAGCTGGAATAATTTGTTTGGCTTTCTTTACTTTGCATCATTCAATAATGCTCTCACCGTAAAGGACGAGCTATTTATCTATGTTTAAAAAATTGTGACCTTGGATGTTAATTTCAATGTTATGGCAAGAAATGAAGAGTATTGGCGTTGTCTTGAAAGTTAATCTGCCGATATAGTTCAGCTCAAGTCAAGGCTGTCTGATGACCTTTTTAAAGTTGACCTTGAGATCATCAAAAACCTATACACTTCAAAAAAGACTCCTTTTTAATTTAAAAAAAATTATAAATTCACTCTAAAAATGTTAGAGGGAACATAACCCTTTCACGGACTCTGCCTTCAACAAAATTTAAATATCTATTTTGAAAATGTATTTGAAAATCACCTTGAAAAGTGATTACAAGGTCAACGTTAAAAAGGTAATCAGTTAACCTTAACCTTAACTGATAACAATCTGCAGATTATGTTTGAACGCCAATACTGTATATTGCCTTCAAAAATGACGCCTAGATTAATTTGATCTTTATTTGACCTTCTCGAATCACGTTTATCCCATACATTATAGAAAAATTCCCTCCTCTTTAAATTGCCGATGTCAAAAATATACGTTTCTATTGAAGAAATTGAAATTTCTCTTGAAACAACCTTGAAAATAATATCCAAGGTCATTATTCCATTCTTTGATTAAAATAATGTGAATGTTTAAATAACTTGATTATTTTTTTTAAATAGATCGTCTTGGAGATTTTCAGGGAGTTTTCACACTTTTCTATTAATAAATGAATACAAATATGAGAATGTAAGTGTTTTTAAAGTATATTCTCTAAACAATATTTTGAATTCCTACATATTTATAGACACACACATGGATATTATTATTATTCCTTATTTAAATAGTAATAATACTGTTATAAAAAAACAGTGATATCTACGAAATAAAAAAAGTAACAAGCATTTTTTCAGAACTTTTGTGCTTGTTTTCAGGTACATATGTATGCAATTCTCAGCAATCCTGTCAACTTGAAATGCACTTCTTTTTTATTACACGTATTGACAAAACTAGAAAATAAATTGCAATTTCACACTTCAAATCGTTCAAATAGAAAATCACATTCTATCGCTCTGCATTGTACACAATTACATTGAGAAGTCCCTGTATACATCGAAATAACTCGTTTACTGTAACCGAAGAAAAGAAGTATATTGTGTGTCCCTTTATATCGGAAATATTTTTAAGTTGTTCCATCTAGTGCCGCCGTGAGTTGAAGGCTTATTTTGATGTGTCTGTTGGTAAATTGAAAGCAGACCTTGTCAGTGTATCTGAAAAGTTTATGGAAATTTACAAAAGATATTAATAAATTTTGACAACAGAATTCATGGACTTATTATATCGAGATCATACCTTTTCTTGTTACAATTTCAATGTGGTTGTTTGAAAATACTAATTCAATATTCATAATTGTTTATGAACCGTTATAAAAAAAGTTATTATTTTCCACAATTTTGGAAGTTCTTGAACACAACTATTCTGTCCCAACAGTTTTACTATTCCTACGGACTAGTAGAACGGCGCCACTGAGGCGAAACTAGCTCTATGATGTGGGTGGGGGAACTCGCGAGCCTCAATAAAAGGGACACATCTCGATGTAGCCAAGCATAGGCACTGTCATACCCGTAACCAAGATCAAATTTAATCACATGGGATCTTGTTTTGAATTGGTTTCCAAAAGTATATTGAGGAGTATTGTATTGATCTGCGCCAGTAGTTGTACTGTCAACTATATTAACAATCAGAATAACAATGTATTATTAGAATCAATTCCTACGAAATGTGGTAAAGTAAAAAATTTGATAATTCATGAGTTTTTAATACTTGACTGTTAATGGTAACTTCAACTATGACGTAAAAGAGACCATGAATTCCTTCGCCGCTAAAAATCGACAGAAGTAAGATATTTAATTAAAAACAGTCGTGTGTTCACTTGATTTCCAAGTCTGGCGTCATCCTAAAAGAATTTGAATACGTTAATTATATACAATGCAACGCCAAATAATCATGTAATATCCCAAAAATGCCAATACATAAATATATTATAAAACATATTATAAATATATTATTAAAATGTAAATTCCGTATAATTTGTCCATCAATCATATACGAGTATAATGACAAGAAGGTAGAAATATTTTTCCGACAATTCTTTCCGGTAAAGTAAAAGGCGGCGAAAGTCGAAGTAAGAAAAAGACGATTCGCGTTTGGGGGATTTCTAGACTCGAGTAAATCACCTCAATTTTCACGCCTTCTCGACTCTATAACCGCGGTTTTCCTCTGGCTCGAATTTTTAAAGGTATAAATAAAATCCATTCTCGATTTTCCTTATTTCGCGAAAAGTCGAGGCAAAAAATTTGGGGATGGAATCCTCGCGAGGCTAATTATTGGAATGTATATTTCATGATGGTTGCGTAAGATATTCCATATATATACGATTTCTTATTCCATTTTTTATTAATTCCAGCCATACATAATTATCTGTTGGTTAATAAAAAATGTCTTACTTAAAAATATTGATTAGGTAAGAATCCACGTGAAGCCCTAATAAAACATAAATAACAAAATAAATAAAAAATGGATATCCTAGTAACACAATAATTTAAACGAACGAAAAATGGCATTAATTATTACCAATTTTTTCTAATTTCTCTGCTCCAGGCAACTAAATTCAAACCCTGATTTTCTTTCTAATAGACAAATTATTTAGCAGATATAAATCAAATTTACTGCTACAGAAATGGTATACAGAAATAATACCGAAAGGAATACAAATTATTTAATTAAAGAAACCATTGAAAGATAGAAGAAACTAATCCATACCAATTTTAAAGTAAAATATTTTTGTATGGTTTCGAGAAAAGTTGTTTGTAAATCTATTATTAAAAGATAAGTTTGATTCTTCTTTGTCGGTTATTTTGTTTATCACTTAAAACTTTGGCAGAAACTCGCCTTTACTCCGAATGCTGGAAGGAGGGAAAATGAAAAGGAAGGATCTTACTATTTAAAGCGATAAAAAGTAAAACCGTAAATTAGAGATGCAATAGTGAAACTTAGATCGTTTTGCGAATACAGTGAGGCGTAGAAGTAAAGATGCTAACATTATGAAGATTTCTACTACTTTTTTATTTTCTTCTCATACTTTTCGATATAAAATTTTTTCGATTACGGCATATTTTTAGGTGACAAAAGTCGTCAAATAAACAATACTTTCCTTATAATTAGTTGTTTATATTTCTATAAATGAACTGAATCATCACGATTAATGATATAAAAAAGGGTTCAAAGGTGTTTTAAAAAAGACCTTGTTTATCATATTAGTAAGAAAATTATGCTTATGGTTTTAAACAAATTGAAATGATCAAACATATTTCATTTTTCTTTATCTGTAGTTTTCACTATTTTACTGTTTGTAAAAAATTACCCCTTTTCTAAGGTTCATTAATGGAACCAAAAAGGTACAAGATCATGTGTTTTTGACAAAAAACAATACAGGAATGTGCCAATACAATCAGAGATGAAAAGCAAAAGCAATCAAGAAAAAGTCAGTCGATTTGTAGTAAATTTCTTTTTATTTCTAATAATTTAACAAATTTTTTAATACCTTGCAATTAAATGTCTCATAAATAAATATCTGTTCTTGATTAACTACACTTAAAGGAAAATGAATGAATTTTCTAAATCGTTAATCGATCCGAGAATTAATAAAAACAATAGATTATTATTATTTATTATTAAATTCCTTTAGCAATTGTTAATATTCGATATAATGAATTAGAAGTATGGGTCAAAATTACATAGAACAATTTTTCCATTTAAGTATCTCTAGTTTTTTAAAAATTTCTGTTTATATATAAAAATATTTTTCTTTGGGGTAAATTCTTAAAAAATCTGTCGATTTCGTTCCTTGAACATAATTTCACATAAAGTTACGTGTAGCAGTACTCAAATTTTTTCAGTTACACCTGTGTATGACGCAAGCAACTACAATATATTATTTATTAAGTCACCTATTGCCCTACTAAAAAATTATTGAAAAATATAACTCCATACTGAAAATTATAGAATTATTTTTACGTACTTCTCTGAAATAGTTTCATACAATTATTCTCTTATTATTTAAACATGTTCGCTTTGCTTCCATAAAAATGAACAAACAATGGAGTTGATTTACTAACTAATTATGTGTGTTCCATTACAAAGTCAAAAACCGAAATAAATATTTTTTAATAGTATTAATTTATATAAAATTATATTTATTGAAATTCTATTTAATGACGCGTAACCTCCTTTAATATATTATTTAAGAGAAGAATAAGCATTTTATGTATATTTTCTATCCCATGACATTAACCGTAGAACTATTTTAAATCGAAACAAATATATTTACATGTACAGTTATGAAAATAATATTAATTTAGGATTAATTTCGATATTTTTGTTCCATGACTGTAAACTTCGATAACTCGCTTTAACCGCTGTTAATTTTGAGTATTCACGCGCACCACATCTCGACGTCTTACTAAGGTTATTAATTAAGTCAAATGAAATAGTTTATATCACCAAAATACTGGCAATTTATCAAATAATTTTAGAAAATTGTTGAGTGTTATCTGATTACATTTTTGTAATTTCGTAAACTCCGTTACTCTAGAATACTCTTTTAAAAGTGTTTTTACTCAGGAGTGTTTTTAAGTTTCATATTTTAATCTAAATCTTAAATCAATGCACTGACATACAATTTTAGTTAATGTACTATTTATTTTAAAAATTGTATATAATTAACGACGTGTGAATAAATAAATAGTGATATAACGTTATGCAATGATTTCTAAAACAGTTAAATAATTTCGATAATAAGCAGATTTCATTAAGATAATTTAAACCGTAATTAAATATACCAAAATACGTTTTAATTCTTAATTATTTGATATGAAACGTAGAAAACGTTTGGCAACGTCGCACCCTTTTCATAGGTTACAAATTACTATGCATGTGTTTACAAAATGCCACATATGGCGAAAAGTGCGAAACGTGCTCGATAATACGCTAAAATGGAAGGGAGTACACCCTTAAATTACTTTCTTATCTACTGAATCGCATCCTTCATTTGGCCAAAAATGCTGTGAAATAACACCGTTCATGCAAAATATGTGCGTAAGAATACAAAATATGAAAAATCAGCGTTTGGAGAATAGTGTCTACATAACCTGAAAATTATGTTGTTTTTTAATATAATAGCTAGACAAGAATTATATTGAACGTTTTTTTAAATATTGTACTACGAAAATAATAATATGTAATGATAATAATTTATTATCGTTATTATTATTAATTTTTGGATCTGTCTAAAACGATTTTGAAATTTCGTGGCCGAACTAGTAAATACAACTATCAGATAATAATCTTTAAAATCATTACTGACCAAAAACAACAAAATAAAGAAATTGTCGTTACATAAAAATTTCGGAAATTTTGTTGTCAGAAAGATTGTTGCAAATTTTATTAGCTGAGATCTTGAAATTTTCAAAGCAAAGATTTCAGCCAAGCATTTCAGAGGAATACAGTAGAGTCCTGGCATATTACCCAATCGGTATTTACCGAAAGAAGGGGTGCGCCTGTGCATTAAATTATTGAAATAGTTTTTGACATTTTTAATTCAGACATTTCTGATCGATTTCGATAATATGTAAAAAAAGTTTAATCTTACTAGTCTACTAATATACAAAAAATTATGTTTCTTCTAGAAATGTAATATAACTAAGTGTTGATTTTGAAACATGTTTTAAATTGTCTTTTACATTTGTTTCGATTGCTAGTAACAAGCATACTTCAGTATATCAAAATATTAATATACAACACAAAAATGTATATGTAATATGCCAAATTGTAATATTTGATTATGTTTTCTAAGATTTTCATATTTTTATTCCACCTAAAATGATGTATGTACCAAACGTAACCTAATAAACTATATCCATACATCTTTTTCGCTTAGTTTCGCGATTAAATCATCAAATTACATAAGCATACTTAGTATTAGAAACTGGAAAATGTGGAGAGTTCAGAAGTTCACCCAAAAATTTTAGAAACTTTTTTAACTATCAATAAATATAAAAACAGTCATTATTAAAGTATGACCCTAATTATGAAGTATAATATTAAAAGCTTCTTAAAAATAATTTTTGCTGCTGTTGGGAGAAGGTAACAGAAGATTCGCAAATTCGAAAAATTGAAATGGAGGTCAGCGACACTCGGTGCGCGCGCGAGCGCGAGAGGATCCATGAAAAAGGAGGAAGGTCAAGTCAGTAGTCGTCGGCACCCTTCTGCATACGGATTCCCCGCTGCACTCCTCTTTAGGGCCTGGCACGTCGACGCACGGGGGGTGGGGGTGAGTGACCGAACGGCGTGCGCGACCGTACCCTCGGGGGGGGGGGGGGGGGGGGGGGGCGATCGAGAGGAACGGGAGGGGGAGGGGGTGCCTTGGGGGGTCGGGGGAATCCGGTGGGGCTCGCGCGTGCGTCTTGGGGGCTCGCCCCCCGCGAGGGCGGAGAGAGGGGAGAAAGCCCCGCAGTGCGGCGCGGTCGATACACAACCCGCACACCGAACTTCCATCAGACACCCCCGCGCAACCCATCACCTGGAAGCGAACGAAAGAAACGCGGAAGGAAGAAAGGAATGGAGAACGCAAGAAATGAGGGAAAACTGGGGGAATGATGGGTGGGGTTGGGGGGGGGCGAGGAGGAAGGAAGAGAAAAACGAGGCCTATATTATCGGGGGCGCGGACTGTGCGCGAGACTTTTCCCGTCGCACTTTTCTTTTTTTTTCCGGACATTTGCACTCCTATGCGCGGCTACTGGCCGATTTCCTTTCCGCAGGCCTCTTTTATGCGTTTGAAGCGATTTCGGTTAAATGCACACCGCATTCGTTTCGGACTTTTAATTCGTCGATACTTTTAAGCTCTGAATAGCTTTCTATACTTTTATCTGGGGTTTTTACACCGGAACGAGCCCAAAGAAGGCGAATCTAGTCAAATCTCCTCAGCCGTCATAAAATTTGCTTTTTCCACTGCTAAAAATAGTGGATTACTTCGGAACTAGTCAATTGTAATTTAAATTCAGGAAATTCATGATTGGACTAACCAATTTCATTTATTAACGGTGCGTGTAGATAAATACATTGAAAAAGAAATTAAATTTTACTTCACGTCAGATTTTTAACTATTTTCCGCTTTCATGAGATTTTAAATAAATAATTAATTTGTAATCTATTATAGTCCAATAATATTGCGACGTTCTGACTTCGACATAGTTATGTTCAATGAGTTACGAAAATAAATAAAAACTCGTTCTAAAAACTTGCAAGTTACACATACAACATATTGTAATTCATCATTTTGTTTAAATTTATGTAAATCAACAAATACAGTAGAGTCCCGTTATAATTGCGTCTCGCTATATTTACGTCCAGCATATTTGCCCGGTTTCGCCCCGTTATATACGGTAGAGTCCCGGCAGATTTACCCACTTGGTTCCTCACCTTCCTCTCTCGTCTCGTTACATTTACCAAAAGAAGGGGATCGCCGCTTCTCCAACTCTCCTCAATCGCATTATGTTCGTATCGTCACAGCAAGCCCTTCCTGAGGCCCCGGCCCTCAAGGTGGGGGAAAAAGAGAACGGTAACAGGTAAATATATTGAGACGCAATTATATCGGGACTCTACTGTATTTACCCGTCGACGCTCTCCTTTTTCCCCACCTTGCGGGCTGGGGCCTCAGGAAGGGCCTGCTGTGACGTCACGAATATAATGCGACTTATAGGAGTGGGAGAAGCGACACTCCCCTTCATTTGATAAATACAGCGGGTCAGGAGGGAATAGCGAGAAGCAGAGTGAAAATTATATATTATTAACTCGGTTAATTATTAATAAAGGGTTTACTGTTAATTTATATTAAAACGTCCAATAACCCGTATATTATGGATAAACAAGTAAGTTAGTAAGTAACAGTTATTAAATGGTACTTTATTGTTTCTGTATTTAATCCCATAAAATTTATATAAATTAATTATTAATATTATTTTGATTTTAAAATATATTCTTCTCCTTAATAGAAATAGAAATAAAGAAAAATTAATGAAAATGATCAAATGTTTCTATTACTTATCACCTGTTGTAAAGTTTTCTTTTGTTGCCTTTTGAATATGATTTTGTAGTTGTTTATATTTTATTAATTAAGATACTTATTTGTATAGTTTTTTAATTTTACATTTTAATTAAGAAAATATTGTAAGAAATTAATATACACTAATATTTGTAATTAAGATTAAAAAGAAGCATTGTTGCGTATGAAAGAAGGAAAAAAAGAATATACTTTGAAAAAAAGTAAATAACTGCTGCATTAATGTAATATTTTTACCTACAAAGAAAAGTATTTTTGCATAGTTTTCTTTTTACTTTTCAGTGGCACTACCATCGTTGGAGTAAATAATAAAATGATAAAACTAAATCATTAATCAATATGTTGCAACCAGTCTATGGAAAATGTAATTTTCTATTTTACATAAAAATAAAATGGAAATGTAATTTACTTTTCAATAACTGACACGATAAAGTAAATAAGAAATTGCGAGAAGGATTGAGTATAATGATATAATGAGAAAATTTAGTGAGGAGGTTACAAAATCATAACCTAGATTGCGAAGACCTTAATCTTGTTAGTGCTCTGATGACAACACGACAGTAGTTGCAAATTTTTGCGCTATATTACTGCAATATTACCAGCGTCATGCTAATAAGTTTCGGTCATTGATATTGAGGAAATCTTAAACGCTTGTGGCATAAATATTAGATTCCTAAAACTTTTATTAAAATATAGTTGCTCATAGTAATATTTTACATTTTTGTAAGTATGTGTACATACCTATATTTGAATTAGTGAGAAATATGTTTAATAATATTAGTTAATTTAAATTGTGAGGTACCTAGTAGGAACTAAATTTTAGTATATTTTATACGTACATTTCGTTAATTCAACTATAATTTAGTTAAGCCAACTTATAAATAATTAGTCCGTACTGTGTAACTCGTCATTTAGTTCAAGGAAGTGTACTAAGGAAAAAGTGAAATTTATTAGTCAAATTTAATTGATTCATTTTATCAATACGATTTAACAATAATACAGTAACTAATAAGAGTTTTGTGTAGTTTCTACTTTTCATAACAATAATTACTTATTCGATTCTCGTCGTTGACTTTTCGCTCTTTCATAAGTAGTTTTTAAAAGAATCAAACTTTTGTTGGCTAAACGAATTAAGAATATCACTAACAATTACTGTATTTTGACATCGATGACTTTAACGATACTGTCGCAAGTATTCTTTAATTAAATTATAAATCAGAAATAGTTCCTTTCCTGAACAATCTGTTGTTATTTGTCATTGTTTTAATTCTGTAGGAATAATTTGCATAGCATCAAATAAAGCATGCTTATTCAATTTTCGTTTACAGACGTAACGACTTATTCCAGTTATTCGAGAGACATTTAGAGTATTTTATATAAAATTGAAGCATATTTAATATATTTTATTGCCTTATGTTTTTTTAAATATGAATAATTCCTCTGTATAAAATTCCGTGAAAAGTGAACATATAAAATAAGCGATTATTTTTAAAAAATTGATTACCATTTCATTCCATTTGCATTTGTAAGTTGTGTAAGTTATTTTTATTAGTTTTTCATGGTTGTTACAGATAATTCTAGTGAACTACTTCATTACACGATTCGCGAACAAGAAATTTAACAATCCTAAAAGAATATCTGACAAAAATGTCAGAAAATTCATTGAAGTTAATGAAATGTTCAATATTTTCTGTTATGTTTCAGATGGACTGAATATAGTATTTCATAAAACTAAAATAACTTCAATGTAAGTTCAGAAAGCTAACTTTAAACGTACAAAATAAATTTTATGATTTTTATATTTCTAAAAAATATACTCATTTTTAATATACAGTAATATAAAAATGAAAACAAACGAGATAAATCGGTGTAAGTGCAATCTTAATTTAAAATACACATTAATTCATTTTCTGTCATTATAGGAAGCAGAATAATATTTGATCACACTAGGCAGCAAAATAAGAATTTGTGCCTCGTTCGCTTCCCCAGACGTAAAATAAAACTGTTGGAATTAACGTTGGAAATGTTCAACGACTTTACATTTTACTGGGATGAACACGATTTTTAATCATCCTGATTTCAATAATATGTTTCTTGACCGCTAGTAATAATTAATGAGACCGACCTTACCAAGAAAAATGTTATTTTGCACACGTCATAAAGTAGATAAATTTTAACTTTAATAGTCTAATTAATTTTGAACAAATGACTTTATTTGTAGCGTGACAAAGTACAATGCTTGAAATGCAAAATGTTCAAAAATTACTAGTGTGATTTTGAGGGGGTTCTAAAGTGATTCGCCGGTAGGAAATTTCACTAAAAAACGTAAATTAAAGATGACAATAAAAGAAGAGAATACAATTTTTAATATTCGGGCTCTGTGAGAGCAATTATAAGCGCTGTAAACAATTTCCTAGAAAATACCAAAGATATTAATTGAGAACTGACCGAGAATTTTCGGAAATAAGTGATTTTCAAAATGTACATTTTTTGTAATATATCTGTCGAAGTCACTTGGACCTAAATATGTTTGGACCCCCTTAAATATCGGTATAATTTTATAATATAACTGAAAGCGAGCGAGGCACCAAGCCAACACTAGTTATACCTTTGCTTTTCTAAGTTACTTTTTTCATTTCGTGTAATAAAATGTAAAATAGAAGGGATGAAGGGAAAATAAAGCTCTAACCCCATAACCTATGTTATTAAATTGTTTTTTTTTTATTTTTTCTCAGAATACTTTTCCAATATCTTCGTCCCTTTAGATTTGTGTTATTTAGATAGTTGATCGATTTCTACATACCTAAAAATTAACGTGTAACATTAAGAATTTAGACTTGCTTGAAACGAAACTTTAATGTTGTTTTAGTCTCAAGAGTATTTTTAAAATGCCTTAACAATTATCACAAAAAATATCTGATTCTTTTTTTTACGATTTTGCCCTCTGCCCCCGAGTGCCTATAATCTCAATCTCTTTCATTCTCACTCCCTGCAGAATACTTTTCCTGTAATTACTGTTCTGAAAAGGCACAAATAGTCAATTACATAAATAGCACATGGTGACAAAACGGGGAAATTGTAAATTGATAAATGTATTTAAGCTCGTATCAGATAAAATTACAGCGTACAAACGCCAATCCCCATACGCCTTTTCTCGTTTTACGAAGGGTAGACTGTTCGCATGCGTAATGTCGTCTAATTCTCCGACGTTCCATTAATTTTATCGTTTCATCAATTATGCGACTATTTATTCCCTCATCAGCCTCTCCCTAATACACGTACATCCCTTTTTATTACGCTGTCATTCATGAATATTGCATTCACTCATCTCTTTTTTTTGGGAAGAACAATCTTAAAGGCGGCCAATGGCCGCGACATCTATCAGCCTTCTCTGTATTACCCTAACCTAGATAATTACCATTGTTATTTGCACATTCAAACTTTCGTCTTACCCACACTGGGTAAACGCAGGCGCATCGACTTTCCACTCTGGAGCGAGCAGCATTTCCTAGATTGGTATCCACTTTGTGGATTCAGTTTGCCTTCGGTTCCTGTTTATCTCCGTAATTCATTCTTGACCCTCTTTCCTACTCGTTTGTAACCTCCTTGAATTTTTTTGAACACTACAAATGTCTCTTGTTTTAAGTAATTTTCCAAAGTGTTTTAAAGTTGTGTATTCATTCCAAAATTTATGAAAAAACTTTTTTTTCGACCTCATACCGAACTTCAACAAGAAGCAAGGGCATTTAAATATTCTTCTCAATAATTTAATCTGAAATTGTAATGCACAGATGACAAATTTGAAGGGGAGTTACCGAGATGGGAGTCTACGTGACGGGATTTTTATATATAATATTGTTTTAAAATTTAGCATTTTCGTAGAGCGCATTCAAGTTTGACCCGAAACCTGACATGTGCGAAATTCTGTCGGACATATTGGATCTACCATGTCGAATATCGACATTATGTGTTCGGATTCGCAATCAGCGACCCAGAAATGCTCCGGCATCAAGTTTCATTCGGATCCCTAAATTTTTAAATTCGTGATACAAGGCCTGTCTAAACCGCATTAAGCATTTTGCGATAAAGAGTTTATTAAATAAAGTTAACTTACACTTTTTAGGATACTTAAAAAATCGTGTTTCTGCGAATCATAGTTTATTCATAGGTAATAATAGTTTATTCATAATTTTTAAGCAAATTACCGTCTGATAGATCGGGTCAACTTAAATTTTAGTTATATCTTGACGTAACTTGAGAATAATTTGAAAGCAGATAACAGGTCATTGTTTCAATTAATAAAAGATGTACTCTTGAAAACTCGTATTTAGTTTTAATTTATTTACAGTAAAAAATCGATAAATAAAAAGTTAAAAATTGTTCAACAAAAAACATTCTTAAATTTTCTCAACTCGATTAGAAAGTTAAGTCGAAAATGAGTAAGTGGTCTGAACAGTCTAGTAGTAATATAGTTTTGTTGGCTGACTTGCGAAAAATCTTTTAATCAAATAAGCATTTAATATTGCTGACGGATTAAAAATGGCGGATAAAAATACTAAATGCGATTTGATTTGTATGACATTTGTTACGCTTGGGGTTTTTCGGTCGGTCATTACGAAACTGAACCTAGAATTTAAAAATTCAATATGGCCTCTTCAAAATAGCAAATTAATAGCTGAAGAATTATACTTTTAAGTAATATCTTATTAAAGTCTTTTGCGGTTGTTTATTATGAGTCTCAATTTCAAATTCGAAGATCAGTATGGCGGATTCAAAATACTCGGTACAATATTTTTTTGTGTGTCGTTGAATATGGATTTATTATTAACAGAACCGAGTACAACAAATTTCCAGTTACAATGTTGTTGATCGAAATTTGAAATCGATTTTATTCGGATGAAATTTTGACATTTGAAGTTGCCTGGAGTGAGTTAAAATTATAATACAATATAGTATTCTCTACTCTTTTTCAATATTAGCAACTAAAAAAAGATCTGCGCTATTTTAAATTGCATAATTGTACATTTAGATTCGTAATTACTGATCACGGTTACTGGCGAATTTCAAGCTAATTCCTACGAATGTCAAATAATTTGTCCGCCATATTGAATATATTATTTTCAATTTTGAAAAAGTGACATCAGATTTGTATTGAGTGATCTCGAAAACCTCCCGAGTCACGAGTTTTAATAGAGTTTAATGAGTTTACAAAAATATGTTCGCCATTTTGAATTTTGAAAAAGATTTCTAATAAACCGACTTAAAAATATAAAATGTTTGTCATATAATCTACATATTCTACTATTTATTGAGATTAATAATATTGTTGCTGAATATATGGTATGGTTAAATATTATAGAATTATGCAGATGAACATTCGATAAAACAGAGTGAAAAGAGTTGGTACCGCTGTGCATGTAAGGATTAAATTAAAGCATACATTTTTTTTACCTTGAATTGTAATTAGTAACTCGGAAAAACCTAGGATACGTAATTTGACCTAATTTATTGCATTTTCATGACGTAATGGTCAACATTTTGAGAGGTGGAATTTGAGTTTTGTGAAATTCATTCCTGATCAGCGATTCCAAAATCGATTGGCTGATCGCCATCATGGATCGACTATTTCGAATATTGAAAATCTGCCTCCGGATTAATAGTTTGAGGCTCCAATTATAACCTG
Organism: Trichopria drosophilae; assembly: GCA_030407085.1. Taxonomy (NCBI): domain Eukaryota; kingdom Metazoa; phylum Arthropoda; class Insecta; order Hymenoptera; family Diapriidae; genus Trichopria; species Trichopria drosophilae. The sequence continues at coordinate 217,737,926 of CM059582.1, forward strand.
GTCATGCCAGATTTCAAGTGATTATCTCAAAAAATAGCTTAAAAATTCATTCTTTTTGAAAAAATCGTTATATTTTCAAGGTTTGATTATTTATAAATCCTGAACTATGAACAATTCTCTCTTAAACTGTTTTTATACATACCTCTATCACTATACTGATGAAAATACCGATTTAATTTTGCTAACTGGAACCCTGGTAAAAAAAATTTCGGTGGCGCTGGTCAATATTCGATTCAGAAAAAGTAAAAAAACAGAATCCATTTGTTTTGAAAAATTCTATAAAGATTTTTCAGTATAAATTGAAAACGCGCAATAATAAATGTCTATATTACGGGGCTTAAATCTGACAGGAGTCGAATCTGACTTCAAATCAATAAGAATAACAACAACGTTTATAAAAAATCTGAATTTTCGGTAAAGTTGCTAAAAATCTTGTGCACTGTTTAGGACTATTTAAATATCAGTGCCCAATTTTTGAAAATTTTGTCGGCCATATTGATCATTGATCGTTAAAAAACAAACAAAATATTCGTAATCAGCGACCCCGATAACCCCCGAGTATAAATTTTCACGAACTTTTCTGAAATTTCAAAAATTTTGTCTTGCATATTGGATCCACCATTTTGAATTTTAAAAAAATTACATCGAATTCGTAATGGACGACCCCGAAAATCAGCGAGTAATGATTTTCAACTTTACTTAAGTTTTCGAAATATTGTCCGCCATACTGGATCCGTCATTTTGAATTTAGAAAAATTAATGGCGAATCCGGAATCAGTGATCTCGAAATCATAAGTAACAATAATTGAAAGTACATGTTAAATGTAAAACTTAAAGTAATGACTTTTTTAAGCGTCAATTTGTTTATAACAAAAACAAAGACAATAAAATTACCAAAAGTGCTGTAGTATTGACAAATGTAAATCCTTATCACATTAAAAATGCAAACAAAAATGGAATATTAATGATAAATAGGAAAATATGATCAAAATAAGAAGGCTGAAAATGACGCCACTATAATGTGAAAAGTAAGACTTTTGTGTAAAAGTGAAATTGAAACAGAAGTACCTCATTTGTATTTTAATAAAAGCTGAATGTAGACTCCAAGAAATTGGCGAGTATTTTATACTCATACATTATTTTGTGATTAACGAAGATGCAAATAAGGAACTAATGTTTTAAATTTGTTTCAGCTCTAGACATCTGAAGTCAAAAACTCGCAATACAATTCAGATTTTTGGAAAAATTTAATGTCACAAGGATAATACTTGCAAATAAAGGATACTTTTTTTTTATCTTCATAGTTTAGGAAATAGTAAAAAAATTGTTTATTTACCTTGTGACAATTACATTTTTCTTGCATTTTTACATGTCAGAATTTGGTACAGATGAATTTCTAACACCGGAAGTCAAGCTAAAAACATTAACTTCATATCTTCAACATTTTCTACATCACGTTTGAGAATATTTTAGTGTTGGTCATGCTGAGAACAATTAATTCATCTAAATTAAAAAATGTACGACAATAAAGAAATAAGTATTCCTTGTTGGTCCTGGTGCTTTCTCTGCTTATCTCACCGATCTTTATCAAAAACCTTATCGATACTTTCGTATCTACATTATCGTATCAGAGAATTTTCACCTGCCCTATTTTCGATTTCATTCGATTTTCCTGTTAGGTTGGAAGCATCTGGAAAATACCTTATGAAACAATTGAAAAAGAAGGTAGAGAAACGAACATACTCCAATTTTCGAGATTTGAGGATGGCAAATCGGATTATTGTACGCAGTCGGCTGAAGCTTTAACGATCCAAGACTCGCCCCTTCATCCCCTTTGTGCCCCGCCACCCAAACCTCACCCCTTCTTGTTCGCAGCATCCACCTTCTCTCATCTCATACGTTTCTCTCTCTCTCGAATGGACCACTCCTCTCTCTTGCTCTTTACGACTGTCTTGCGAAAACTCGTTTCTCTTATTTTACCGGAAGTGTGTTGGAAAAGTTTTCCCAACAGGGCGAATCTACCGTTGAATGAACTCTTGTCGATGAATGAAGAAGCTTCATTTCCGTTTGCAAAATCTGATTAAGAAATTAGATTCAGACCCCCCTTCTTCCTATTTTGGTCGGTGTTGCATATGAGATAAAATTTCGTTGAGCTGTTGGAGAAACTTTTTAACGAACCCGCAAGACTTTTGCGATTTATCGCTATTAAGCGTCCGTCGAACAAGTGGGAAGATTTATTCTTTGGGTTCCTTCCTCTGGCTCGAAAAACATCCGCAGGTCTAACACGGCATTTACTCTCCAAGGTATTCCAAATTAAGCTTTCAAACTTCCAACTTTTAATTTTCTAGGTCTGGCTGTTTTATTTGAAAAAGTATCTTTTTTCGTTGCAAATACCGGCTTTTACGTGTAATGTATGGTTTTTCAATAATAGACACTTTTCAACATTTGATCGTTTCATCACCTTTCGACCTAATTTAATCTAACCTAACCAAACATAACCTAATATAATCTAACCTAGCCAAATATAACCTAATATAATCTAACATGACCTAGCCTAAACAAAGTTAATTTTACTAAATTTTTTTATTGTATGCGACAAAAACTGTTAAATTGAGAGAAATGCATGTTAAAATTCACAGGGTGTATTATAACACATAAAATAGTGCTAACGGGTTCGTCCCGGGTTCGAATCCCGTACAGGCACTCAACATTTTATGAGAAAATTTGAATTGTACAATATGTATATATATATATATATATATATATATATATATTTTCAATGTTTAATTTTGTATTATTGAAGTGAAATACGGTTTGTGCTCAAGAATGTTTATATTGTTTTATTTTAATTTAAAAAAATTAAATCAGTCTAAACTTACTTTAGATAACCTATAACCCAATGTATCAAAGTCAGAATTTAAATTACAAAATAAAAATTAAATTTTGTAATGATAAAACTACTTGTAGGTTATAAACACATGTCAAATTTCATGTACTTTAGTTTCTTATTTTGATTAAATATGTTTCAGGACGAAAGATTCGTATATATTTTATAAATATTATAGACCATTTAAGGTTAACAAATAAAAATTGTCAATATACATATAACTAAGCTTACGCGTATTTAAATTCCTCGTGTACTTATTGTCAAATTAGCCAACGAAACTTGCTGAAACTGTGTAGCAAACAAGCTTACAAAATAAGTCCTTGTTTGAAAATTAACAATACATATTCACAAGCACTAATCTCGTTTTAGAACGAGCAGTACTAAGTGCATTTAAATTTCCTCGTCCTTATAATATTGTCAATTTGATTGAAGTTTTGTTAATTTTAAATATCTTAATCTTTGTTGACTTAAATCTTTATCTTAATAGACAAAGATTTTTTTAAATTTCTATCATTCATATTTATTGCATTTTATTTACAAAAATAATTTAATTAAAATTACATTAATTTCCATGCTTTCATGTAGCAATTTTTGTTGAAAAATCTTACATATTTCATGATAACTCAATGATATCTCATTTTGGAATATCGACGATCGAATCGTGATTTTAGATTTCAGCAACCAGCATTGCAGCACCTTAAATGGTAAAAACGCATAATTCATGAGAGTGTATCGTAATCCCATCGCAAAGCATTTTTCTGCAGAAACTTGTACCGGTAAAATGCAACCGAGAGGGAAAAGTGTTTTATGCAAGCGCATAGTGCAGCTGACGCACATTGCCACGTATCTCACGTGCACGTATTATCTCCGATGGTGTATGATATAGCTTTTCAAGATGCACAATTTGTGCGAATCCTTTTTCCGTCTGCAACTCCTATATGGAGAATTAAGACGTTGCAGAGGGAATTCAAAAACATTAAGAGCGACATATGGTGATAATACTAGGACATTTTATATGCAATCACTTTTTGAAAAATCACAGTCCTCACATACCTCTATAATCGGGAATGTTCGGCGATTTAGTGAATATTAATTTGTAGTTTTCAGCGTAAATTTCTTCTTTATCGGTAGACTCAGGCGCTCTTGCGAGAATGATGCAGAAACGGTGCAGCCTTCCTACTATATTATGTAACATGAAAATTTCGAGAGAATGGTTCTCAATATGAATAAAAATATTATTATTAACAGATAAAATAGTCGTTTATGATTATTGTGAAACTAGCATCTCAACCGGCTTTTTTACATCTCGACATATATATTTATTCCCATGATTAACACTATGTTAATTACACTATTTAGTAACATGACACTTAATTTCCATTCCTGCTAAAAGGTCTTTTCCAACTGAAAGCTTTCCATATACAACATATACTTTTAGCATCCAATTACTTTATTTTTTACATTACTTGTGATTTTTTTAACTTTAATACGTAAAAGCAGATTTTTTTTCATAGTCTAATATTACATGTTCAACCAAGCGTATCGATTTCAGAAAATCAGTTGTAAAAGAGAAAGCACAGCTTACAAAGCGGCGTTTCATGTCGGAAAGTCCGAGAGTCCGATGTGCCTGAAAGAGAATAAACACACGGAATTGTTAGATCAAATAACACAGCGAATCACTTTGTATCTGCAGCTTTTTTTCTATAAAAAGAATGGAAATGGTACAGCCATTCGAGAATTCTAACCCAAACCTACTCTGGATTGTCGTATTTATTTAAAAATTGTGATTGAATAAAAACAACCAAAGAATGAATTATTATATTAGGCCATTCACAAGTCTGAGCTTTAATTTCCACATACATACTTTTTAAAAAATCAAGATGGCGGACAAAGAATGGAGAGGAATTTTTCTTTGACACAAATATAACGGAGTATTTGAATTGTGTAATTCTTAGTAGCTATAGGTTTCTAATTGAGTCGCTGATTCCGAATCTGAAATCAAATTTTAAATCAAGTATGGCAGACTGTTTATATAAATCATAGAGAATCAATTTCTGGCGTGTTACTCGGGGATTTTTGAGGTCGCTGATTACGAATCTGATGTCAGATTTTGAAAACTCAAAATGGCGGATTAAATGTGGCAGACAGTTTTATGAAAATCATACGAAGTGTATTTCTAACGTATTACTCGAGAGTTTTTCAGGATGCTGATTACGATTCTCATGTCAGATTTTGAAAATTCATAATGGTGGATCGAATATGACGGACGATGTTTAAAAAACATGAAATCTGTTCGAAACGAACTGGAGAGTTTTTAAGGTCTCTAATTACGAATTTGTAGATTTTATTTATAAGAGTGGTCGAAATCCTATTCACTGTAAAAAAATGTTTTGGTGAATTAAAAAAGAATCTCGATTTATTTTGTTGCATTTTTCAAAGAATAGTCGGTGCAAATTGGCAGCTTATTTTATGACATTTTGATTTCTACATCAACATTTTAATAATTGCACTATTCGAAAGTACTATGATGATCAATACGATTTTTAAATGGAAATTTCAATTATCATTTAAAAGGAGATAACATACCGTTTTATCTCTCCAGTAAAAATCTCAAGTACGATTCGAGATGGGTTAGGTTAGAAGAAAAGGCTGTTCGTGAAATCAACGTGCGATTCGAGTGAATCTAACTCGTAACGAGCAAATAAAAAGGAACACTTAATTCCCTATCCTAATTCCAACTGCAGGGTGTTGGAAAAACCTCAGGAATGAGAAAATCCGAGAAGGAAAATATAAAAGACAAAAGACAGGTAACAGAGAGAAAGCGCAATAACGAATAAAAATTAAAAGGTGGAGGATGGGTTTTGATCATTGAATCAATTGCCAAGGGAAAAGTATTACGTCGTTTCAGCTTCTTAGGATCTTAAGAGAAGCTTCCAGAAGGCAATAAAATTCACGAAATATCCCCGTAAATTGCATCACATATAATACAAGTTAAATCTTTGTCAATATTGAAGATTCGAAAGAATCTTATTTTTCCTAACGAAATAATATTATTTATGAAAGTCAACTTCTATAATAACTTGAAGAAAAGTAATTACGGTAGAGTAAGATCTTTGTACCAAAAGAATAAATAAGGCTTATTACCGAGGATTCAGTTAAAGGTGAAGTTGTTATACTCTCCTACCTCGGTATCTTATTATAGGGGGATGCAAATTATATACAATTTATTTTAAAGCTACAGGGAAATTTAAATTAGCATATACTTTTATTAGACAACATAATTAATGTCCTGTAATTCATGAAATAAATTTTTTATTAACCTCAAGAATACGATAGTTGTGTAGAAATGACGATTTCATGTTGATTGAATAATAATTATTTTCATAAATCATCTGTTACGTTGTACTAATATTTATTTCTCCACTCTTGTTTGTTTACATGCAGATCAGTGACAGTAAAACATTTTCTGTTTATTGCATCTTTCTGGGGTCGAAATTACAAAGAAATAAAGAAACTGCAGTAATTAACATTTTTTGGTAGACATTTTTAGAAACCATTATGAATTACCGTCGACAGTAAAATTAGTATCGTCGTGTTATCTAATCTTCATGGAGTTGGTAAATAAAATTTCCAATTTGTCCCTAACAGTACAGGTTTCCGTTGAATTGAGGACGCGAATGTGTCCATCATAACTCCATTTTTTAATTTGTTTTTAATTTTTTATTATTTTAAGGTATTTTTATTTTTTGCGATGTTTTATTCAACTTTTGAAGGTTTCTTATATCTGAATATCATTTCAAAATTAAAAATAGCGTGATTTTTCAAAACCTAAGATCTGGTTCATCATTTGTTATCTTTAAAAACCCCATGTACCCAGTTTTAGATTGATCAAGTAACATTTCACGTTTTGGTCGGCCATCTTATATCCATCATTTTGAATTTTCGTGTATACTATAAATGTATACTTCACAGGGTTACATTCAACATTTTAAATTACTATTTTGCTATTTTGAATTCATCATTAAGTATACTAAATTCCGCACGCAAAAAATGTTAGTCATGTCTATCTAATACAACCATACTGTTTTTTTTTATTCCACAACTCCTAGCATAAGCCGAAATAAAGAATAAATATTAAAAGAGGTAAAGAAATAATCCGTAAGTCTAAAATGAACTTCTCTAAGGTCTGTTTATATCTGATCGTGAGTCTTAAAACTTTTCGAAATTCTGATACCAAACATTTTTATCTAATATCGTTGCATGGTCGAAAACAACACGTAAAAATGTTAAAATTGTTTCTTAACGATTGTACTGAATTCAGTGAAGAAATCTTTCACGTGTGCAATTCTGAATACTCTACAGATTTATTAATGTCTAATGGCCTCATAAAACCCCATTCCCTACTAACATATAAATTAAGTAACCTAGTGTTACTTCAAGCAATAAAACATTTTTGAAAGATTAAATAGCAAACTATCTTTGATGAACTGTTAACATTGAACTGGAAAAGAAAGAAAGTAAAAAACGAAACGACAAAAACGCTTAAACCCCAAGACTATTGGAGTATTTGCACCAGTTAACATTTTAAAGTGTTATTGCATATTTAATATGTAGAGCAGTTATATCTTATTTTAGAATTTACTGCAGTGGTTTAACGTTTCAGTACGTGTCGGTGCACACCAGATGCCTCGGGCTAATACGTGAAAATCAATAGTGTTACTCAATGCATTTATGTAATGTTCGGATAAATAAGAGAACAATACAAAAAAGGAATTACAATTATTGAGATAAAAGCATTTAATTAATTACTTTTTTACTCGTAACAAACTAATACTGAAATGTTGCTCTCTAACCTATCGTTACTAAGGATTCGTAAATATAAAAGCTGATGTGCAAACCGCAACACTAAATAAACAAATAGCTAACAACCATAAAACGAAAGAAAGACATCGGAATTTTGGAAATGGAATGGAAAATCTTCTGGGGAATTCCTAATAAAATCCAATGGTTAGAATTATTCTTCCAAAGTTATCGAGTCGAGTGGTCGCTCAGTAATACGTCTTCAGATCCGTGAAATAGCACTTTGTGTACTTCGCGGTCAAGGGAAAACAATCTTCGCCTTACGGGTTTTCGCTTGATATACGATACTGGCGCTTCTTCCCCAACAATTGATGCCACTGCTGAACGTGGAGGTCGAAAAGTGGTCCCTTGGCGATATTTTATCGTGCTTTCACACTACCAACCCCTCGTATTCTAGGCATCCCCTTTTACGCAAGGCACATATTCTTACACAACAGTTCCGAACAAGGTAAGAAAATAATAAAGATAACGTTGACCTGATGTTAGCAAATCTGTTCTTTAACGACCACAAACGACCACTAATCCCAAAAAAAGGTAACTCACCAGTTATTCTTTCTGGTCGATTCTTGTGTGTTCAATCACTTGACCTTTAATGAATATGATTCGTATTGTTTGATGTCATTGATGGTGCCTTGTTTGAGGATTTTGTAGATTTTCAAAAATGTAACAAACACATTTTTCACGCGCAATGGTCTCCAGGGCAAACAAAGACAAACCGATCGTCGTGGTCGTTTGTTTTCACTCTACACCAACAGGATGGTCAGATTTCTACATTCATGTTCTGTACCAAAAACTATATTTCAACACTAGTTTTTCACTTTAATTTTGCCAAGATTTTGTGAATCGTAACCCAGTGTCAGTTCAAACAAACCGCAAAACCACGTGGGCATTTGCTGTGGCCTGAGGCAAAACGTTAACTAAACATTCGAAGTATATTCAGATCTCTCCTTCGTCAAAGGACTCTTCATTCCATTCGATTCAAAACACAGAATCAGTTCTGGATCGATACCACATCGACACGTACGTTAATCCAATCGGGAATCCTGTATCCACCTACATCAGATAACAAGAAGCCTGCATAATGACGTCAGCCATGTAGGGGCCGCCCGAGCGTTCTCGTAGACCATAATGAAATGGGTCTTTGACCTGTAAAAATTGGCGAGTGGAGATTATGTTTCCTCACCAAAAAATGTTGGGATTCATACATTTCTTGTTTATATTTACCACCGTTCGACAGAGTATTGCAAATTGAGCTGGACAATGTCCTCAATTTTCTGACAATGGAATGCCGATTTACGATTTCGTGTAAATTCTGGGATTATTATTTGTTATTCTAACGATCACGCGATCTCGTGTGGAGCGCCACGGTCTGAGGAGGAATGCCTCGACATGACTCGCCGATAACCCGCGATAACGATAATGAAAAACGTGCAGAACGAACTTGACTTTCTCCCGTCTTCGAAGGCCAGCTGAGAAAAATGTTTTGCGAGCTGTTACCCTTGATAATAAATGGCTTTTTTCGAATTGGCCCCAATGCGGAAAACGTTTGCGATTGGGGATTTCCGTCGTTCGCGATAACGTTGACATGCGCCGGTAACGCAAACTTCATATAGCATAATTCATTGTAGCAGACATTGCAGGTTCAATAATGGTGCAGACCGAGTTCAATACCTCTAAAATCGAAAATGGTCATCTATAGTTGGTGGCTTCCTTAAAAAGAGTACACAAAATTGTCGTTACTAGACCAGAAGCTCTTAGACAATGTTCATAAAGTTCATCATTTGTGGATTGAAGAAAAAAAGAAATTTTGTGACTTGAGGAAGTAACGTAAAAATACAAGACAGGTAGGTCAGAGTACAATGGAACGACCTTCGCACACTCTTCACTCTCGTAAAGCCCTCGAAAGCCGCAATAGCTCGACACACTCGGCTGGTATGACGTTCCATTAATGTCGCCATAACGCCAGCCTAATGTTCCTCTAGCCATTGTGACGACGAGACCGTTTAACTAGTTAACTGGTAGCTCCCATGTCGAAACTTCACTTACAACATATTTACGCCGTTTCGTGGCGATACCCATGTTCCCTTTTCCGCAATCGATTTGGACAGGTGCTTTGGAAAGATGCAATCACTGCTTACTTAGCATATCACTGTAACGACGACTTCTGATGGTTACTTTCTTCTAGCTTATGTACCCTGAGAAAATTAGTTTTCGATAAATTTTTTCAGTACATCAGGGTTGATGTCGAAGCTTAAATCGGTATTGTATTTAATTTTCAATCCTAACCTTTGCCGATTTAAGTGCAAGCCTTAATTCATGTGGGAGAAAGAAAGAACAAGTTAGCGGAATATTTCTGGTGTCTTGCAACAAGCAATGATCATCAACACAAAAAGAAACTGCAGCAGCTAACTTTTCGCTACCACAGCAACTGAATGGCAGCTGAAGACTGACATGATCCGTTTAACGTATGCCAAACGAATATTTTTGGGTTAAATTTGTGGACGGCCAGTTTCAACTATTTTTTGTCAATGGTTCTAAACTTATAGATGCCAATGCAAGGATTTGACGTAACATTTTATTTTTAAATAAACACATAACTCGTACAACTAAAACTCTTTGAAATTATTGTATAGTTTGTTATTTATTGGTCTGGACATTTATGTATTCATAAATATTTTAATACAGAAAGAAATGATATGTGCATCATCAGATTCAATGTAGCAGTTCTTATCTTGAACATTCCATAAAGAAACATAATATCAAAAATAAATACAGTTTTTTACGTTTACAATAATTGACATAATAGTTTTGCACCTCTCCTCCTTCGAATGCCGTGGTCAGAATTAGCTGAAGGTTTAAAAAAAATGAAAAGTGCAATACTAACCATTGCGAAAGGTACACGGAGAAAAAATTCCCAGAATTTTTGTACGGAAATGTCCTGAAAATTTACCGTGCTGTCCCATAAACGCAGTGCATCTTGTTGGCAAAGTAAAATTTACATTGCTATGTTGAATTTTTCCAAAGTAACATGTAAAATTTCGGATCAAGAGCACAGTAAAAATTCCTGTGCCACAATACAGTAGAATTTCCTGGGTCATAGCATAGTAAACATTTTTACTTCACAGTTCATTCCAAAATGGAAACAAATCGAATGCAAACAGAAAATGCGTGAAAATTTTGCACACGATCTCGTTTATTGGGTATAGATGAAACAAATTGTAAGCCTACAAATAATATCAATAGTTCTTAAAATCGTAAAAGCCTTATCGACATTTACTTTTAGCTGACAAGATATATCAATGTTTGTTGTATATTATTTGTATGCACGAAAAAAAATGTCTATTTTAGTTTCAACCTGAAAAAGTAATATTTATATTTTATTAAAAATTAAAGCAATAGGAAAAGGACTATTAATAACTGATTCACATATTCCTATCACCCTGTATAAATTGGCCAAACTTGTTCAAAAGAAATTACTGCAACGAGAACGAAAACAGTTAATCACCAAACTATTCGGTTCGGACCAGTTCAGACCCGTACGTCGGACTACTCGGCCGCCATATTGGTGCTCTTTTGTTTTCACCACAGTTAGACTCGGTAGCATTCGAATATGTTCGGAAACTTTCGCTTCCACTTTAAAAAGTGGCATAGTAAAAATAATGAAGCAACATATTATAAATTTTTCAAATATTGGGGATTATTTGACTTGCACTAACTTAAAAACTCGATGTCCTGTAGATTTTACTGTGCTACACTGAACATTTCGACTAGCTCGTACATAAAAATATCTAGCCGTTATTGCAAATATTCCTGTCCAGAAAAGCAATATTTCTTGTCTGTTGCTATAAATATTTCCGAAAAATCAAGTTGCACCCGTTTTCAGGTGACTGGCACGGTAATTTTTCTGGAAATTTTTTCTCCGTGTACTGATCCTGGTTTTTGGTTAAAGCCTTCCTTCTCCCAACAGATTTTATTCAAAGAAGTAAAATGTCGGCTTCAAGATTATTGATAGATCAGAAGTCAAGAAAAGTCAAGAAAGACAAGAAAACGACAGAATTGAGTGAAAATTAGACAAAAATCCGGTGAAATTTTATTTTATAAATATTTTGAGGTTATGAATGAACGATCATAAGATTACGTAGACGCAAATTATGATAATTAATTTTTAATCTTCTTTCTTCGTGTTTTCCACCGTTACACGGCCAAATAATCGATATTTATGGGAGAAAATGTGAAATTACCATTGCAGGTGCCATTTTGAAGTCGCCATTTTGTTTGTTGAAAAAAATCCAATGAGAAAATTAAGAGTTGGGCAAAAAGAAGGGATTAGTACCTTTCACAGTGGTTAATATCGCACTTGTCAATGAATAAAAACGCGATTCTTGCGAAAAATTCATTTTTTTTCGAAAAAATTATCATAACTCTTACTTCTTAATCAGCAGGTAAATCTGAGTATGGAATTTGATAGAGGACGTCGAAAACTATCGGTTTAAAAAAAAACAGCATTATTCAAACAATATCATTATGAACAGACTGAAATGTTTGAATTTTTTTCTTTCGAGAATTTTTCAGAACTAGAAAATCTTGAAATCAGTTTCTTAAATATCACAGTGGCTAGAAAGAGCAAGACTGATAAATAAGAAGGCGATTTACCGTTTTGGCTGTGGATTTTAGCCCTCTTCAGAAAATGGTTTTATTCTAAAAGAGAAATAATTTATCTTACAAAAAAACACGTGTAACTTATATAACTATAAATTTTGAACAGTGTCTAAATACCCAGTCGTTTCATCTGTTATAAAAAATAAATATAAAAAGTAAAAAGAATAAATAAATATAATACAAAACTAAATTTTCCTACGAAGAATTCATGTAGCAACTAAAAAAATTACAAAAATATGATTCTTCGGACTTAAATTAAAACAAACTTGTTCTATCTTACCTGCAACATCGTATTCGGGGAGTTAATATTTTTCTTCATTCAAAAGTTGAATAGTTACTATAATAAAAATGATTTTTGAGTAAAAAATATCCAGTAAAATGTACAAAAGAGTTAAAACATATAAAAACTTTTAAATTAAAACTTATAAAATGTAAAATTTAATCTTGCTTGTTAGAAGTTCTTAAGAGACGGAAAACTTCTTACAAGTTTATCAATTACAAGCCGTTGTGTTTTTCCACATTGTTGACATTTGTATGAACTAACTAGTGAAAGTACGCATTCGTTAGATTTAACTTTTCGAAACGTATGTAACTGAATTATCTTTTTTTAATAAAGAAAACCAAATCCTGTATTTAATCTAAGAAGTATCCTGCACATTCTTCATCTGCAGATATATTATGTTTATGGTTATTTAGTCGAAGTTTTTATAATCTACCAGCTAGTCCTGCAGTTAATATTATAGATTTTTTTTTTAATTTAAAAAAGAAATTTAATTTTATAGAGTGTCTTTTTTTTGATAAATATTTAGTTTATCTTTAAAAGGTTTAATACCTCCTGCATTTAGGTTAGTATATTTAGTATAAAACCGATTCAAACATTATTTGATTGGATATTCGACCTTTTATATTCCGTAATTAATCTATCTTTATCATATGTTTGCTAAAATTATCAATCTAAAGATGAGTTAAAAGTATATTTATGATGAGAACTTTGTAGTACCAAAAAAAATAGTTTTAGATTCAAAGTAATTATTTTTTATTGAAATCTGTTTTTAAGTGAGAATCACGACTTCAGTAGTAAATTTCAGTGTTTTAAATCGAGGGAGTCAGATGAAATGTCAGAAAGTGAAATAGTGAACAATAAAAAGGGATTCGTAATTGAGAGCGTGAAGTACTTTTAAAACCCGTTGTTAGAGATTAAAGAACACTTTACATACACTGACGTCCGTAAAATATTAAAAATCCGCGTAAAAGAAGGTTCTAATATACAAACTGCTTTTTATTTTGAAACATTTCAGTAAATGTTAATGATAAAGGTCGGAAAAATGTGAATTAAGGTACAAACAAAATTGAAAAAGAGATGAAATTTAGAAAATCATTCATCAAGTAAGGAAAAGACCACGATTAATATCTTATTTGAAAAGGACGATCTACCACCTATTTGTGACTTTCTAAGATTAAACAAACAGTCTCATAAAAGTAAATTTTCCACGAAAATTATTTATATTTGATTTATTACTATCCAACTAGACTCTTTTTTCCATTATTAAAGATCGTAAAAAACGAAATTTCTTAAACAAATTTATTAATTTAAAATGTTTGAAAAAATTCACATAAATATCTTTGCTAATGCTATTGTTTAAGTAAAATCTTGTTTTCCTTTGTTCTTTTATGGAAACATGGGATTATATATTATTACTGTTTTAAGTATTCAATGATTTTTTATCAAAATAATACTGTATATTTATTAATATTGACATATTGTGGTAAACATGGTTCAAAATTGAGGCTCGACAGATTTTTCTTAAGTGGGTAAACGACTGTAACAGAAAAAATACCCATCATTTTTAAGATTTTTCTTTTTTGCTAAGTAAGTAGATTTTACAATGCTGGTATATAGGTACAAACCGTAATTTTTTCATTTAACATCATAACAAAATGGCGGATCTGCAACATTGGTTCGAAGGCGCCTCTTTTTTTAAGAGGGTCCATGGGCTTAATTTTGGTCCTTAATTTTTTATCTGGAATGAAAAACAAAAAATATAATATCAACATTTTTTAAAATAGTTAACATGGGCAAAAGACTAAGATTTCGATTATGAATATCTACTAACAGTTCAATGAAAACTACATTTTAAAAACCAAATAACTCGAAAACGGAATAAATTGTTGTACTTCTTCATAAGGGGAATGTAATGATTCGCATATAAAATAAAATGTTGAAAAATTATCACAGGTATTTTTTTTATTTTCTGGTTTTACCATTTATCGTTTTATTTGTCATGCACTTCACTCTTCGGAAAACTTCAGTTTCCGTAACACCTTCTGGGGCAATGGTTCGAGTTTACGCTATGAGCATACCCTCCCTTTTCGTGCACAGGAGTGAAAACGTGTCAGGAAGGTGAAACATCTCAACGAACACAGCGTTCGGAGGATGATGTAGCTCAAGATGAAGTGTACCACAAACCCATGTACGTTGTATATAGTTGATGCACTGAAGATAATTGCAAAATCCTGATTTTTAGTAATTACCAATAATTAAAAAGAAAATTACAAAAATAGAATGATGTGGTTATTGTATTTCAAACTATGTAGTTGTATGTAAGATAACTATTTTTTAGCTGTAATAAGGCAGAGAGTCGAATATGAGAAAATATCTGTCTCATTATTTGAGTGAGAATTCACTCTTTTGTCAGAATTCAATAAAAACATCATTTTTTTGACATTCAATAAAGTCATTCAATAATGACGTTAGAATCAAGTTTGGTAAATTTTGTTTTTACCAAATGGTTTTAACCAAAAGGGCATGAAATTATCCAATATTATATGAAGATTTTTGTTTTCTATTTAAAGTCATCTTAACCTCTAAAAAAGGCAATTCCTGGTCTCATGTAACATATTTATGATTAAATCATCGCAACACGAATATTTTAGAAAAATGCGCATATTTATATGTCGTTATTCAATATTACAACATTCGCTTTATAAAATTAAAAATCAAGGATAAAATATAGCCCATACAAACTACAAAAAAACTCTGGTTTCATCAAAAATTGATTTACAGCCGTATATTCATTAGGGTTTTCACCGGTTGGATATTATTTTAAAATATTTGTGTTGTAAAACGAATCTCGAAACAGTAAAGAACGACTTTCAAAATAGAAATACGTGTATCATTTCTTAGAAAATGCAAAAAAAAAGTTTATTTAGTTATTTTCAAGAATATATCAAAGAGGTTTATTTCATAATTTTTTACAATCATTAAAATATAAACAAAATATCCATGGTTCATTCATAACAATCACACAAAGAAAGATATATTAACAATCAATCAGCTAAGAATAGTTCACTAAAGGTCTGCTTCATTCCTAACAAGAAAGAGCATAGTGGATTCCCGAGCCTGCGTTGGACATTGAGGACTTGCAAAATGTCGATCATCTGAGACACTGGGAATTGAATATCTGACGATCTGGGATTGTTCACATCTCAACTACTGTCCGCTTAAAATTATATATACATTCAAGAAATTCGAAATTTGAATCGACCATGAAATAATGTCCATTCTGAAAACAACAGAACAATATACTTGAGGAATTGTAAAACAAAAACGTCCATTATTGTAAATTTTCACCCTTATTTGTGCCAAAAGTTTTTGGGAAAGTATGGTAATCGGGGTTGTTCAGAAAACCATTAAAAATTACAGATCTTTATCCACAGTAAAAAAACTTATTTTGTAACTTTATTGAAATATCAGATCTACTAAGGTGATATAATTTTCGATAGTATCGCACATCGGGCTGGCACTGGCCGATTTTGATTGCAACCTTTTTGAGGCCGAAGAATTAATCCGCTCAGTGATACCAGTATCGACAAAGAGCTCCCTACTCCTTGTACTGTTTACCCTACCTTCTCCCGCTTTTCATACGTCCCATGCGAATAGTGATGAGCCGTAAATTGCGAGCGTGGTGGGGGGAACCAATAGATGCTAGCGCAACCATGCGGATTAATTGTTGTCACACAATTTGTAGGAAACCCAAAAATGGCTTTACTGACCCGTGTTCTTTGATATCTTACAATAAGAAATTAGACCATTAAAAGGTTTGGATACGCTTCTACAATAAGCAGAAAAATGATTATAGCAATTGAATTTAAGGTCCTGGTACTTTTTAGAGAGTTCCTCTATCCCTGGTATAAATTGTATTTGTTTACTGGGTAACATTCATTACTTTTAGAATTTTCTTTTTCCGCAGATGAGATTTTTCGCTAAACGCCATCGTTTTTGGACAGTTGTTGTGGCTAATTATATATCATTATTCTATCAATTCGGCCTGAAGGTAACGTTGGTTGTGTTTGCGATTAACCTAGCCTGGCCTAATTAATCATCTCGGCCGGGTTTGTACATGGGCGCGTGCACCTGAATGATCATAAGCGAATGCGTGCTGTGTGCGCACGTTGCTCCGATGTCGGAACCGAGCACGTTAAAGGGCTGCCTCGTTTTTCATTACCTTGATGGCCAATCTCAAATCCCGGTAATAACCACGACGCTAAACGTCAAGCGTTTTAGACTTGGCTCTCCGTTAATGCCGATATTAGACGAATTTTGCTCCATGTTATTTCCCATCATGCAGAGCTATCTTGCTCTCCAAATTTCAACTCGAATTTTAATTAATACCACTGAAACTACATTCAAATTTGTCAAAATTAATGCATTAAATTTTCAAACTTAATTTTCATCTTAAGTTTCCTAGGTCATAAAATACGCGTGTCGTGTTTTTAACATCACTGCCCCCACTTGACCTTGAAATCGCCTTTATGTTGGATCACAAGGTCAAATAGACCTAACCTTAAAATTAGCTCTAAATTTGATCTGACCTTGAGGTTTTATCTTAAAATGACCTTCCAATTTGTTGACGAGTCAGTGATCCTATGAGAGTTAGATCAAATGAAGAGGTGATTGTAAGGGCAGGGCTATTTCACTTTGTGATTCAACATAAAGGTGATTTCAAGGTTAAATCAATGTAGGGTCATATTTGATGGATAGGTCCAATCGGCTTAACCTTAAAATTTCCTTAAAACATGACCCCTTATTTCAATAGGTTTGATCTTAACATGACCTTCAAATTGAACGACGAGGGCAGTGATCATAGAAAGGACACATATTTAATATATCGTCAACAACAAAGATGAAAGAATGTCGGGTATTTTACTGTCCGTTATATGACGTGGCACTTTGTTGTAGGAAGAGTAGGTGACGGGTAAACTATTAAACAAAATATCGCAACTTAAATTCAAGTCCGACCCGACCTTATATCTGAACTTTGCTATTGGGAAGCAATGAAAACCAAGGCCTTTATTGGAGCGCCATCTAGCGTCTTAAGAAACAATATATATTTCATTAATGGAGTCTTCTCATCATCGTCATCGGCGAATATTGTTTGCCGAAAAATGATAGAAAATAACCATATCCAGGTGTAGGCCGTCAATCAAAATTTTAAAATTAATACAAAATAAAAAAATCCTTTTGTTACATACAAGCATCATTACTTGTAGTCTGCAGTAAAAAATCTCTTTTTAATACTTACCATACATAAATGAACATACCGGAAAATTATATTCCCCTTATTTGTATAATAAAGCCTGGAGAACGCCGGCGCTGAAGTACAACGTCGCTCCACGGGTTTATCGATTTATCAATTTTATAAAAATACTTGAATTATGTATAAATAATCCCCTGCGAATGATATAGCGGCATTAGCTCGCATACGCTAGCGTAATTTCATTCGAGCCTCGTACGTGCGTATATATGAAATGGGTTATAACGAATGAATGAATAGAAACATCGCATACGAACCGTACGGTTTCCCTGCATAACATGGTTGCATCCAAGGAGCAAACCACCAGTTTCGCATACGTAATCGTCCCCATTTATTTGTTCTATACGTCTAAATGAGATAATAACGAATTTTATTTCTTACTCTGAATCGTACGTTTATTGTAATTTTTCAGTCTTTTACGGACAGTTTATATTTCACTCAAGAAACGTCAAGTATGAGCAAATTATTGTTTCCGTATCGACAGGTATGCGCTTGACGTCCAATTGGAAAGTTTCCGTCGACCCGTCAAAACACGAAAGCAAACGAAAAATGGAGCGCCGCTTTTCGTATAGATTTTACCAGAACGTACTTAATGCGAAGTTTAATTTTAATAATAATAAAAAGACTGCCAACGCTGGAATACATTAGGGCGATGATGTACGGCTGGGTTTCTGACAAAATGAGCCATTTCGGGGATTGAAAATTAAATATGAAACATTCCCATTGCACGAGCAGTATCTCTTAGCATATTAACCACTACCATCTGTCTAGGGGAAATCGGGCAGTAGAAAGATGATGTTGAGTGTACCAGACCAAATGGTATTACAAAGCTTTCAAGTTCCTTAAATAAAATGGCCATTCTTCCACAGTTTCATGTTTTCTTCAATCTGCTAATGCTGGTAATATTATTTTTTTTTAAATTAATCAAATGATGATATTGACACCATGAATACCTTCGATTTCTTAATCATACACATTTTATAGCTTTGTAGACAATTTGTGGACAATATTCATTAGACGAATGAATATGTTAAAAAAAAGTTGTTTTGAATTTGCTTTGCATGTTTGAAGGAAGAATATATTTTGCACGTTTATGATCTGCTATAATGACTCAAGTGTTTTACGAGTCTTTCGTGAATAAGACGTTTGATCCTACCACGTGGTCCAGAGTCGTTTCAGCACAGGAGGAACAGTCTCGGATCCACGTGCCTGCATTGGAACGACCACAATGACTCATGGTAGAAATACTTTTTTTTGTTTTTTTTTTATTTGACATGGACAAGCAACGACTCGTCCAGTAAAACGAAGCCGAACTCTGGCAGATTGACTGTAATGTGCTTCTTCCTCCGACGTAGATATACTCACTGACTTGTGGCCTCACACGCACCCACGTACTTCCATGATCTCGTGTGCCTAGGATGAGTACAAGAGAACTTTGTGTTCTTATGAAGAGATAATTTGTAGATTTTGAAAAATTTATAACAGTATATTATGAAGGTGTAAATTTAGCGTTCTATCTCTTCCGATCATGTATCTCATACAGTTTTTCAAACCAATCGGACCCAGTTTAGATGAACCAGATCAGAACTCGAACGTCTAGATGACACGCAACCAGACTACTTTCCTTGAAAACCAACGATTTCCACAGCGGCAATGGAACTAGGAATAGTCACTTAAGATAATTACAGATACGATAAGATTTCGATCGTTAATATAATGCATTCTCGTGTAAGATTACATAAATGATCTGCGCGTGGGCTGCTAGTTACGGTAAAAAATTGTAGTTTTCCGTCAAACTCATTTGCAGCAATGAGACAGATAGCAGATAATTTCAATTTTTCATGTGACATTATATCGACATTCAGATAAGAAAGTTGACACAGGTATCTTTCATAAGACGCGAATTCTGTCTCGAATAGGAAATCTGCGAAATTCATTGTTCTTCTAGCAATTACTGTTTTATTATTATATACAATTAATTCTTAAAAAATAACGGTTATTATTACCAATAGAACGGAAATTATTATTGCTTTTTTTATTGCGTAATTTCGAATGCTAAGTAGGTAAACTTTTCACTTTAGGTCGATAAGGGTAATAATGGTTCATATAGTATCCGTAGAGGAATCTGAAATCCAGGTAGATTAAAAACAGTCACTTTAGTTGTAAGGTCTGTGATGGAATCTTGACAATCTTGTAAGGACGAATTTTCAAAATTTGAATATAAATTTTAACAGTACTGTAGATGCAAAATTTCAATGCATATATGGTATTTTTTGGAATTTATAATGGAATAGACATTTTTAAATTATTTTTTACATTGCATATTTTGTTGATATTTTAGAGTTTTAACATTATTGCTACCATTTTGGTTCAAGTCTACTCTATACATTACAAATTTATTTGTTTCTTATCAGCGTATTTTTGTTTGAAATTTGTTATCGTTGCGTCGTGTTTAATATGTGAGTGCTAATACAGTGATGTACATGTAGCAAATCCCTCTCTTTCAAACGAAATCATTCCAGATTAAAGCGGTCCGAACAAGCCCATTATTTTATACACGGGAATACAAAGTATAGGCGTTTCCAGAGTGTACCCGTTAATCCTCATTTTTGTCATACATCTTTTAAATCGGTATATCTTAACAGATATTTGTTATTGTACGAATTAAAAGCTGTAATTTATTAATAATTACACAGGAGAGAATAGAAGTTCGTTCATAGATGGACACTTGGATTAGATAGTTGACATCCTGATGAAATTCCGAATTAAAAACACTAATCTTAAAAAAAAATTATTGTCAGACCTAGATCCAGACTGGATTTCTAAGATACTTTTCATTAATGCAAAACATGTTTTTCTCACACACTGAGCGCAAAATGCTATATTGCTCCCTACATCGCGGCAGCAAAATAGCACCATCTCGAATAATATGGCACAAAAATAAGAAAAGGGATTTGTAGACTCATGAGAATTGCTGACCTCTCTGAGCTAAGGCGTCAAACTCGTCGGCAAACCCCTATTTTGCTCCCTAGTTGCACAATATACCAGCATTCTATGCACTATGTGTCCTACGTATTATACACAATATGTTTTATCGAATCATTGCAACTAAGCTTCCCAAATATAATAAGATATCACTCACTTTTCTAAACGGGTCTAAGCAATAAACTTGCTGCGTCAAAGTCAACTATTATTATAGATTGTTGACCGGGTTTTGGCTGGATTCCGACAGGAATAACCCAGTTGTATCTCGTGAGGAATACTGATTATGCTGGCTATAATCCAGTCGAGTTATTTGATTTCAAAATCCAAATGACCAGAATGAACCTACTCCTAATATCCTAGACTAGATTTCTGTGCTTATTAAATGTTTCTGAGGAGTTTATCAAACAATTATTATATTTAAAAAACTGTATAGGAACTGGAATTCTGTCGATTAGAAACATACCGAATACAAAGTCAATATTAATACAAAACAAATTGGCATCCTTTTTCTACAAAATACTAACAGATTCTGTAAAAAATTCTGTGTAAAATGTTTAAATATGAGTATAAGTTTATCAGTTTTGCGAATATATATGGAAAACGTGTGTTTTGTAAAGAATTCAACGTTTTAGTTTTTCTTTGTTCAGGTGTACTACTATGGCGTTTACGACGCAGATATTCTCTAGTACAATGCATTATCGACAAGGTATTTAGTTCTATAGATTTTTGGTATCTTAATGAATACTATTGTTATCGCTTGCGTAAAATAAGAAACTGCAAGTTTGAGCTGTTGATTCAAATTATTAAATGTTTCTTCACGTCAAGATAAATTTCAACTTGTTTTTGCTGAAGTTTTACTACAAAACTTAATAGTCCTGGAATTCAACCTTTTCATTTACAGGTTAGAAATATATAGAGAAATGTTTTGATTTAGCAGTTAGAAATTGCAATCATTTGTTGGACACTTTTCGTTTAACATTGTTATATAATGCGTAAGAAACAGGAATTTTGATGACAATTTCCAGCTATGATTTTGGTTAAAATGTAGGAATTTTCCGATTATTAATTGGAAACCACCGCTAGGAGCGCGTGCGACTGTAGCAGCTCTATTTTGCTCTCGTTTTGGAAACGCATGGTTATGTTGTATATATATTAGACGACTTGAAGCAGCGCTTCGATTATGCATAACTTATATATTATGCTTGTAGGGTATATATTATATTACCTCTAACACTTATTACTTTTCGGTTTTTAATTAGACTGGAATATTTTTTCTAATAGTACGAATTCGAAGAATTTTTTCTCTGAATTTTTCTTCCAGGAAAATTTCTCATTCTATTAGAATGATGTATTCACTCCAATCATTGTTGACTTTTCAATCCGAAACGTTTCAATCACACTATTGTTATAAATAAATAAAATCTAAACAATTAGTTTATTCAAATGGAATAGCTGATTATAAATCTGGGGTCACTTTTAATAAAATTAAAATGACGGATCTAAAAGTGCGAACGAAAATAATTATATAATTTGAATTTCATAACTTTTTATCTTGAGTTTTTTTTAGTACAGTTGATTACGAAACTAACGTCAATTCTTAAAAATAAAAAATGGCGATTGTAATATAACAACATTTAGAATTTTGTAAAACTGAGGTCTTATTCTTAATCAGTAATTCCACAAATTTCCAATATCCAGATTCATCTCGATTGAACCACTTTTTACGAATTCGGTCCACCATTTTGGATCCGTCATTTTGAATTTTGCAAGTCTGACTCCGAAAATTCGCGAGTAATAAATGTCCACTCCTTTTCATGTAAAGAAAATTGAATACTTCAAAAGATTACACCAAGATGCGAAATTTCAAACTTCAAAATGGCGGATTCTGAATAGCGGTTTAATTTAGGAAAATCAAAGAATATCGGATTTCTCAATGTTTTATTTTGTAATGCAACTACTAATAAAAATTTCATTTGGAAGGATTACTTATATTCCTGAATCAATCTTTGCAATTTCACATTTCAAAATGGCGGCTTAAATGTGACAGATGCATCTTGACAAATACGTTCGTCATGGATAACAATGCATGAAGCTGAATATATGTGTTTTGTGGAAATGATTACGAATCGCAGTTCGCCATTTTAAAATTCAAAATGGCGGTTCAATATGGCGGACAACGAAATTTGATTAGATATGTAAACAAATATGCGAAATTAATGATTTGTATATCATGTGGGTCGCCGACTACGAATTGAGGTTGGATTTATAAAATTCAAGATGGCGGACGCACCGCAAATATATGCGTTAAAATTAAAAATGGCGGCTCACCTTGATAACCATTTTAATGTTAAAATTTAGTAAAATGATACGGTAGGCTTTATACGTGCATCAGCATTCATCAAGGAAGGTTAGGTGGGATGCGACGGTAAATCTTTTTGTCCGTATATGCATCGTGCTTTTTTGCAGCATGCGCGTGCTACGTTATGGTGGTCGATTGTGTAACTCATTCATTCGTGCGGAGATTCCGCATGCGTATAATATGTCATGTTACGTCGGTCGGTCGAGGGAGGCAAAAAAAGGCTATCACATCGCCGGGAACGAGATTCGAGGCAATGATGACAAGGAGAGACTGCAACAACCACATTGTCGATATATTAGTCTCGGTGTCCGATGACTCGGGTTAGGCGCATGGAGAATCGCTCCTCGTAGACAGCGAGTCGGCGGTTTTCCGGTTCAATCCGGATTCCCTCCTCTGACGTGTCCGTGAATGAACGCGAACCGGACCGAACCGGCAGAGGTGACGTCGGAGGAGGGAATCGCAGAAAACTTACTCTACCCTTGCTTACTACGACGATACCGATCCATAGTAAATACTCGCAAATCGGTCACATCGTCAACTTTTCTTTTTCCACGATCAAAGCACTGATCTGCAGGTAAACAATGTACCTTTGTTCCAGAAACATCGCGTCATATTTGATTCTTGTTCCACTAAATTTAAGTCATTGATATCTTGACTAACTGCAGTCCACGTCACGTGAATCAATCACGAATGAAGGTGATAATGGACGATGATGTCAGATACGGCGAGCAAAGATAATGTAGTATGTCAGATAAAGATAACGAGAGAAATTGTTAATGACCTTATGATGATTCTGATAATGATAGAGATGAGGATGATTATGACGATCATATAAACAATGCTGATCAGAGCTAACTTGATACTGAAAAGAGATCATACTAATCATAATTTTTAAATCGTGATGATGTTGATGTTTATGACTGGAATTATTTGCTGATGGATGAATCAGTGGCAATCATGATCTCATCAGCATTCGTCTGTATCATCAACATCGTTAATCATTTAACATGTTTCTTTAAAGGTAATCCGCTGAGAAAAATTTGACGATAACGAATAAAATACAATAATAGTAATTTTTGGAATTATGATTTGAAATTTTTGGGCTAATATTGAGAGGGAAGTACTTTACTTGAACAGCCGCAGTGCGACAACGAACTTTTTTGTAGTATTGCTATATATCGCCGTAACATTGCAGTTTTCAAAAAATGTCAAGTTTTTATAATTTCAATGTGTTGAATAGCGATAAATATTTTGGATGATATTATTAGTATAATTTCACCAATTCTCCATTCCAAATAGTTCAGTATAACATATGAATTCGCTCGATGGTATCATGGAATTTTATCTTCATCACGATATCATGTTTCAAAATTTATGTTTTGCAAACGTTATTGTTATGATACAACACCACATTGGTATGCAGAAATCGTGGGATACGAATAGCAAGCTTACTGTTGTAGTAAAAAAGCCCTTTAATTTTACTCCTGTTTAATATAAGTGTAATAACTTTAAAACTAACTAGAACAAACTAATGGTCTGTACTCGCCAATAAACCTGACTGAAAGTTATTTTGACGAAACTTTTGGTAATTCAAATACAAAAATATAATGGAATTTGAACTTAGCAAAATAAAAATCATTTAAAAAATTATGTAAACAATAACAAAAAGCAAATAAATGATATTTTACCCACATTGTACTATTTAAATAACAATAATCATAAACAGCCTTGCGATGTATAAAAATGAAATAGGCAATTGAAATATCCGGAGTTCAAGTCCCCTTCGATACTCCTATTTTTTTTTCAAAAATAAAAAAATAATAAAAAAAATCGTAAAATATTTATCGTTGACACCATCGTGCCAAAATGTTTTCCAACAATTGCATTCTGAATTATGCAGATAAATTGTTGACTGCAGAATAGAAACGTTGGAAAAAATACATTCGATCGTCATTCATCGTGTAATTTATATAGATTATTAAAATAATTTTGGTAAATATTCTTATTTAATTTGAGATCCAAGGAAATATTTTCGTCTTATTAGGTTTATGGAAGTCAAACGACTAGAATCGACTTCGGACAGGGAAAATAGAAGAAGCTTTGGAGGCAAAGTTGGTAAGTTCATCGCAAATAACCTCGGCTTGATGCGATTCTTTCCAACCGCACCCCGGGGACCAAAAGAAGCCGCGAGTATTTACTTTGTCCCTTGTTAAATTAACGCCACCTACGAGCAGGAGAATTAATTGCAGTCTTTCGTAAACGTTACTCCAACCTGTGCCCGAAGTAGCCGTAGTTTGCCGTAAGATTACTGCACTGACTGTGCAATACTAAAACGAGACACCAGAGTAAATTGTGTAACTTTAATTCCTACGAAAACATAAAATTATAGTACTTTGCTACACACTTTCTGCTTAAAGTTTGTTCTCTCCGACGTGATTAGTATAAATTGCACTCACGTCATTTACTTTTTTCACGGTGCCAAACTAAATTTGTTCGTAAAAGCATATTTCGTACTAGGATGCATGCGTAAAATGTCACTTTTACACCCTATGAAAATAAACAATAGTGCGCAACAGTAAAAAGAACGCGTAAAACTGAATTTCATGCATGCTAGTATAAAAAAAATTATTCCAGAACATAATTTTCAGATCATACGTAAAAATATTAATTCACCCACTAGTACCATAATGTAATCTTATGCTACGAGTGACGAACATCACATAAACGACAATATAATATGCAACAGCAACAACTGTTTTCAACTGGAGTCGATTTGTAGCTATTCACAAATTGGTAAATAAAAGTGCACTTTACCCACTAGATACAAAATATACTATTTTTTATTTCAGTGAGCCTAAAATACAGCTTTTTTCATGTTCGATGTTTCTTGTAGGAATTTCACATTTTCTTCATATTTTCAGATGTTTTTAATTACGCCATTCTGTTTAATAATATAACTAAAAGAATACTAAGTATAGTACATTAAATCTAAACACTTTACTTTTAAATCGCTCAAAATATCCGATCGATAGACCGAAACGATATTGGGAGTTAGTGTCGATTGAAAAGAGACCTATTAATAAATGGCTAGTTTACGCCTCTACATAGTAGTAATCTCGCCGGGATCAGCTGTTTTACGTCGTCTCTTGCGGGAAAGTGTAAGGAGCCATATGTATATGTGGTCCGATCGACCAAGGCAAAAATAAATATGTGACGACCCTATACGAAAATAGCAGCAATATTATTTGCGGTGTCTCGGAAACGCCGAAACTCAAAATATATACGTGTATATATCGACGTTTGACAACGTCACTTTATTGCTTCGTGGTAGAGGTTCTTGGCAATGAAACTTAGCATTACTACATGAAGAAACGTTAATTCGATGCTGGTGCAACGAATGACGTCACGTAACATCTACCGCATAGGATTGACGTAATTTACGTCAACCTAGTCGTTAACGCAAAATCAACTTCGGTTCGGTCATATTTTTATATCCAAAACAGTATTTAATATCATTTTTGTCTTGTAGCAAACATGTGACTAGATTTGGAGACATTTTGGGTATCTTATTTGCAAAAATCATATAAAAAAAATTATTTCAATATGTGAATACAGTAGAGTCTCGGTATATTTACCAATTTGGTTCCTCGTCCTCCCCTCCGGTCTCATTATATTTACCAAAAGAAGGGGAGTGCCGCTTCTTTCACTCCCCTCAGTCTCAAGCCCGTAATGTGGCGTACAAAGATAACGGCGACAGGTAAATATAACGAGACGGAACCGGGCAAACTTGCTGGGACGTAAATATAGTGAGACGCAAATATACCGGGACTACACTGTACTACTATGTATTATAATTATCAGGAAAGTAGATGTATTTTTTTTGCCTGTTTATTACATACAAATTATAAACCTAATATTTAAACAAAAATAAGTCGTATTTAGAGAAAAACTGTTTCTAAAAAGACATACTTTAGTAAATTGGGAGAAACTGAAAGTTTTCTATGCGATAAATGGAAGAAATTTTAATAATAATCGTAAATATTTTTAGATGACAGAAGTAAAATAGTATTTTTTAACACTCCGTTCGTAAAACACGATTTTACGCACTAGGGCGAAATTTTCATGTACGTAAAATTGGGCTCTACGCACGTCGTATTAAAAAATATCGTATGGAACATGGGCGAAATATCGATCTCCGTCGATTGTGATTGTTACCCTCGCTCCGCTCGAGCGACAAACTTCACACTCTTCGAAGATCGATATTGCGCCCTTGTTGCATAAAATACTATTTCGTACGTAGGGCGCAAAATTGCCTTTTGCAGTCTAGTGTCACAAAATATTACAAAAATACTAGTAATTTGTCAAGATTGAGTAATCTTTGGTGATTATTGCAGGGTTGTAATTGTAAAACTTCAGTTTCAGAATTATAGTTCTACTACGCAAACATTCAGAAAAATCTACTACAAAGATAACAACTAATCTATTTATTTATTGAGAAATGTGTATAATAAAAAGTGATAAAAACAATGAATAAAGGCATTTTTTACGTAGACATTTTCTTAGATGTGTCGTTTATGATCATAGAATATCGAAAATCGTTTTCACTATAGTGACTTTCTTATCTCTGGTTCCAAAGTTTGATGAAACGACTTAATTTCGATAAGATATTGCAGCCTTTAAAAATTCCGTCAACACATTATGAAATCGCTGCTAACGTCTGATACAATATTATAATGTCACATGTTTTTTTCTTAAAAGACAGATGTAATATTTTTTACAACCCCTGATATACATCATTAATTATTGCATTGGAAACAAATGTTACGTTTACAGAAGAAATTAAAACATTTTTAAAGTATATTTGCTGAGAAACATTTGTCTAGATTTGATTAGAAGTTGTGATTTGTTGTCATAAGAATATTTATATATTTTATAATTAAATGCATATTTGGAGTGATTTCTTGTTGAGTGTGCTTTAATTTTGTTGATCAACTTATTAGTGTTTGTGCTAATCATATTACAAAGGCAATACTTGACATTTATTTCATAAATATGAAATTCGAGTAGCTAAATAGCAAGACATAAAAACTCTGAAGTACTTAAATAATAATCGATGAATAAATCAATTTCTAATAAAAAGCATTCACCTATAAAAAAAGGAATTAAAATTTATCAAACTTACAAATACAAAACTGACGGGATCCGGTAGAAACCAGAAAAGAAGCGTCAAAAAGACAAAAATTAAAAAGTATAATCAGTAAGTTATAAACGATTGTTAATTAATAATTAATCGCAAAAGATTCATGATGTACTAGAAACCGTTTAATTTTAGCTAAAGTTATCGAAATTCGAATTTATAACAGATAGATAACAAAACAAAAAAAAACATCATTGAGTGAAATTTACTAAATATCTGAAGCTATTTTACATACAAATAAAAAAAAACAATGATGCAAAATTTTACTAGGCACATTTATTACTTATCTTTTATATGTACAGTTAATTAATTGTAAACATTTTTGCAACAATATGGGCAGAATTTATGAATTTTCTCACTATTTGCAGTCTTGGTATTTTCAAGTAGAATAAAACCAACGAATGAAGAAATTACCAATTACGAAATGAAGAATTACTAATTAAAAAGTACTAAGAAATATAGTTATAATTTTACCTACATATTCGTTTAAAAAGAAAGACAATTTTCTAAAATATTAACAAAATATAAAAAAAGCCAGTCGTTTTTCGCTTCTATATCGAGTTTAACAAAGTCCTTACCTAAAATTCAGCAATTTTATTATGTACTTCGCCTGGAATAGTACAAGGCTATAAAAATATAAAAACATAAACTGGAATGGGTATAAACTAGAATTTTGCCAATATCGATTAGACGTGAACCAGAAAATTCGTTTCCTTTCCAGATTTGTTTGCCACTTACTCAGTCCATTTTACGACAGGGATGTACACGAAATTGGCAAACATACTGCTAGAATTTTTCGGACACTAATTCCATTCATACTTTTGACATCACTTTTTGAGGTTACGTTTACTGCCTCACGGTGTATTTTTTATTTTAACTGTATTCATCGACAAAGGAAGTTTTTCTCTTTTATAATGTTAAGATTTCATTATGTCATTATGGTTTACTTTTACCTCTGTCGATAAATTTAAACACCCTGAAACTTCGTGTAGACATTTTGTGTAAAGAAAGGTTAAAAAAAAATGTCCAAATAAGCACATCTGGCATAAAATTAGCCGACCTTTCAGAATCTTTTGTTAGATTTCTCAAAAAATACAAACGTGAAAAACTGTATACGTTTATTTCCAAAAAATAATTTTTGAAAATATTTTGTTCTTTATATCGATTTTTCACATTGAAATAATTCATATTAACATTTTGAAAATACAGCTGAAAGTATCCAAATAGGTGGCTAAAACACGAAAAATCGGTAAAAGGTTTAGAAATTTTTTGTTCGAAAATGATAAATTTGTGCAAAAAACTGTTACGAATATAAAAGTTGTGAGCATTGCTCAAAGAATACACTCCAATTTTTTCAAATATTGTTCGAAGATTTTTTGCAATTTTTCAAAATTTTGGGACTTTGAAAAGTAAACAAAGTGTTCAGAAACATTTAAGTGTATTCCTCCTCTGTCGATTACGAAAGAACTATATAGTGTATTCTTTTTTGTAAACACATCCTGACCGACGTTTTGTAATGGCAGGATGTTCAATGGTTTGTCCATATCCCCTTGTATTGGGCCAGAACTTTAATAAACAGTTGTCAGTCAGACAGCCTCTCCTCCTCCCCCCCCCCCTTCTCTCTCCCGTTTTTCTCCAAGGCTCTTAAAGGCCAGGGTTCTAACTAAAAACGTTATCAATCAATCAAACTCTCTCTCCTTCTGTTACTCTGTCTGGCCCTTTCTTCATCTCTCTCCCCCTCTATCTCTCTTTTTTGTCCAAGTCTTTTAACTTTCTCTCTCTCTCGCTTTTTTCTCCAAAGCTCTTACAGGCCAGAATTCTAAATAAAAACGTTAACAACCAACCAACCTCTCTCTCCCTCTGTCACTCTCTCTGGCCCTTTTTTCCTCTCTCTTCCCCTCTCTCTCCCTTTTTTGTCCAAGACTCTTAGATTTCTCTCTCTCTCTCTCCCCCTCTCTCTCCCCCTCTCTCTCTTCTTTTTCTCCAAGGTTCTTAAAGTTTATAAATAAAAACGTTATCAATCAATCATTCTCTCCCTCTCACGTTCTCTGGCCCTCTCTTCCTCTCCCTCTCTCTCTCACTCCCTCAAATGATAAAACAACATTGATATATAAATCACATTTTACACCACCATGTAATTTTTTACATACATGTCATCGTTACACAGACCGTAATAAAAAATTCATTTCTTGAATGGTTGGAGTACGGACCTCTTTCCGTGTTTTCAAACAAGTAAAAAAGTACTTTGAGGCGAAAATAAGAAAGAAATGACTTCGGGCGAGACAGGTTACCTGAATATCAGAGTTGGGTATTCCCAGGGAGTAGGTTGGAAGAAGACATTCGAATTTTGGGTGATCGCTCGAGGCCGTAGATCACACCTACCTTCTGTATAGATCGAGACGCATATTGCGGCTGGTATATAGTAAGAGGAAGAAACGAGAAATAAACTCGCCTATCCGCATCGGGCGGTTCCTGGCAAGGGAGACTCTGACCCCATTACTTTGCCATTACACGACGAAAATGATTGCCTTCCCCGCTATTTGACGTTCTGTAATTTTCCTCGCACTTCCGCCACCGGCGCTCCGTATTCCGGGATTCGGGACTCATCCGTAGTTCGACTGTCACAGATTACCGGCCGGTTTCTCGTTAGTGCTAGGCGTAATTGAAGAGTTATTGGGGATGCATGTACCCAGAAGAGCTTACGGATGTTTTCGATATATGGATTTTGGGGGTTCTCGACGAATGGAGGCCGAAAAATCTAAGGTCATCGACATTTTCCAAACAATGAAAATATGCAAGAATATATTACGTAAAGCAAAATTTGAAATAATTTTCTTCATTGGAAGGGATTTTCTCAATTTTTACATTTCATGATGCGGATTTAAAAGAGAACGCGTAGCTTAGTCCGTAGAGCATTGGATCTGTAATCGAGAGGACCCGGGTTCAAGTCCCGGCGGCGCATCGAATCTATCAAGTTCGGTACTCATTTTTTTTATAATAAATAAATTATATAAAAATTGTGAAAAATGTAATACCATACTTTAATGTTAATTTAAAGAAATCGCAAAAAATTATTCTGAATGAACCAGTTTCCAATACACACCTTTTAACAAATTAATCGTTGAAAATATAGATTACTTGACTTATTTTGTCATTCCTACAACAGAGTACTATGTATTTCTTAATGTGAGAAATCACACTTATTGAAAATAACGAAATCGACAAATTAAAATAAATATTGCATACTTTTTTGTATTTAATATATGTTTTTTACTCTATATAATAATGATTGACAGTTTCGCGTGAATGTTAAAGAAAATTTAGATACGTAATTCTAATAATTAATATTAGGTCAAGCCAAATTCAACTAACAAGTTTAACAAGAAATGCCAAAATATTTTGTTAAGTTTTATACGATTTATAATTTTGATGTCAACTGTCAAATAACCTTATCAAAGTTCTTTTTTATTTATTAAAGTAATTTTTTTATTTGGAACCATAATAAATTAATTTTCCGATTAAATTCTTTAAAAAAATTATTTAAAAAAATGTAATTAGAGTGAAAATTCAATCTTTATGGATTGAAAATTGAACCTCTTTAGTGAAGGAGTCAATAGTCACTCTTAACGAGTGAAAATTAACTCTTTGTGGCCTAATTTACACTCCAAGAATATCATTACTTTATTAATTTTTTTGACATATTTAAAAATGACATATTCAATATTACTGTTGTTATTGTAAACTAAAAAAATCAGACATGTAACTGTAGTATCTTATCCATATCTGAATAATATTTAGAAAAATGTCGAAAAAAAATAGTGAATCCTACAGATTCTTATTTCCAGATTTCTAGAGAACTTTTTCAAGCATCGAGTTTAATAAAAATTATGAATAATGCTCGTACTTTATTTCAATGAATATTAGTAAGAACGATTGATATAGAAAATGTAATTGTTTTGCAAGTGTTAATGAATTTTTTCGAAATATTAATCGATGATTTTGAATTAGTCAGTCCGCACGTCAGTGAACGTTCCAACTATATTGTTTTTTCACCCGCAAGTATAAATGATGGATGAGATAAATTCAACACGTTTCATAAATAAGTCGATCATTAAAACCGCGGCTTGGCATTATATGATCTACAAATATGTCGTGACAATCATTCATACTTCTGATTAAATCGAGGAAATTCGATACATGCATTCGTCATGCTGTTATGCAATTCAAATGGCGTGTATTCGTTGCAGTGCAGCATCTTTAATCTGCGGTTTGTGTTCCATGCATTCGTATTGAATTGAAATTGCACTTAATTTTGTTTATATCTTTTAATTACTTTTGAGTACTATTAAAACGTCATAGACGCCATTATGTAAATGGAAGAACGGAATTGCTTATCGTAATTGAGATTAAATGAATATTCTTTACTTCAAAATATCGTTTTGACGTAAAAGCATAAAATATTTGGAAATGTTGAACTAAGTAGGTGAGAAAGAGAAAAAATGAAAATAAGCTCAAATGTAATATTTACGTAAGAATGATGAAAATCGTAGATCGATAAGTCAACAAAGTGATATGGATTATGAAATAGTATGCTTATTTACATTGAGCCTGTTTTCAACCGATTGTGACCCATTTTCATGTATGACTATTTTTTTTGACAAATTTTTGTGGATTTTATTTCGATAAATCATTTTTTTACTACTTATAAATATATTTCTTCATAAATTTCAATTAATTTCTCGTATTTTTCTCTTATATTTTTTCTTCGATATTTCTCCAATTCATTCCAAATCTGTTAAAAATATCTTAACATTTTTTAAACAAAAAATGTAAATGTTCAAATTTATACAAATTTAAGAGTGGAAAATTTAGTTTTATGGCAATTATTGGTATTTTTCGTCTACTTGCGTATTTGTAACTTCAGTTCTGTTTTTTCTCCAAAATTTCATCATTTTCTAAACTTTTCGTTTAGAAACTGTTTACGATCCAGTTTTAAAAATTAAATTAGTTATTATATTTTTTAGAAGCCTTTTTAATCAATGCTTGATTATAGTTTCCTTACTTGTTTGGAAATATTTGAAAAAAGAAGTAATTTAAACGATTAAAGCAATAATAACCTCTTTTCCATGGTTTTCTAACAAAAATATACTAACAGGCTTTCGCTTAATTACACAAATTTTTTCTTTAATTATACAACAAATTTTACAAAATTATTACATTATATTTAATTTCTAATGTCGTTTTTCAATAAATCTGGACATAAAATTTGTACAATAAATGTTGAGTATTTGTGGCTTTTTACATAATTTTTTGTTTTTCACCACTTAGTTAAGAAAATATATGTAGATATTTAATTGTAGATTATCGATTCCATTTCAAACATTTTTTTTATTTCTTGTCATCATATTTTGTTAACAAAACCAGATTTTGTTTAAATTTTTTATTCAGACGCTCGGAATTTCCTCATTTTTCAGTCGCATTTGGGTTTATTTGATTGCATTTTACGTATTTTTAAAAAATATGTCCTGAAAAATTAAAAATTCCGTTAACAAAAATCAAAAAAAGAAATTTTTTGTTCAAAAACCAAACCTTTTTTCTCCAAATTTTCAGGACTTATAAATCACCGGCAACTTTCCATAAAAGATTCATTTCGTACTTTTCTGTTTCTGAGGAAAAAAACGTTTAAAAATTTATTTGTAATCTCTTAAATTCCGTTTTTATGATTTTTAGTTGTTCCTTACGTTTTATTTTACCATTTCTAATACTACTCATTGGATATATTGCGAAAAGAATAGAATATTAATAAGTGTCACTAATACCTAACTTTTACAAGAAGAAACAAAAACTATTTTAAATAGAAATCACCTTCTTTTTTAATAGTTTTCCGTTTATAGTAGCAACAATCATTTGTAACAAAAACCTTTTTTATAACAAACTGTAAAATTTGTTTTTCTTTTACCTGAAAATGTAAATCTTTATATTTTTATAGTTTATACTAATAAAATTTAAAGGAATTTATCACAATAAACTGTAATAAAAATATCACAGGTATTAAAAAAATAAATATTAAAGTTATTATAAAGGGAAACATTTTAATAAAGGAGACGTTGGCCTTTAGTTCTTCTTTTAAAACGTATTATTAGGACTATGGTATTAGCACTAAGAGATATTTTTTTAAATGGGAAATTGTGGTTCACTTATCCTTAGAGACAGAAATATAAATCTTGAAAATTTTGAGAAAAATAGGTGGGATTTTTGAGAGCAAATTTTTGTTGAATTTTTTTCAATTGAATCATTGCTGTTGACTTGAAATTTTTCGTTTATTAGGACACATTTATTCGAAAGTATGAAAAATGCAACAAAAAAGTCCAGACACGACTGAAAAATCGTGAAAACTTAGGAAATGCTGAGCCTTTCAATAATCTATCTGTATTGACAATATCTTCAGTAATTCCT
Source organism: Trichopria drosophilae (assembly GCA_030407085.1). Classification (NCBI taxonomy): domain Eukaryota; kingdom Metazoa; phylum Arthropoda; class Insecta; order Hymenoptera; family Diapriidae; genus Trichopria; species Trichopria drosophilae. The sequence continues at coordinate 217,772,923 of CM059582.1, forward strand.
AAAAAATAAAAAAAATTTGTTGACCAAAATTTAAAAAAAAACGTGTTCCTTTATTCTTTATGAAGAACAATATATTTCATCACGAAATTAAATGTACAGTCTTATTAATCAAAGTTGTGTCGCTTTTTTAGTCATTTGACTCATACAAAAATTTGAAATAAAAAAACTGTTATCCAAATATTAAAAAAAAAAATTATAATTTCCAATTCAAATTTTCACAAATTTCAAAATTGAATAATTGAAATGTTTTTCAAAATGGAAAAATATTTTTATTTCCTCCTTTCAATAGTCCCTCATTCAACGGACGAACACGACTATTATATTGTGATCCGAAATGGCGAATGTTCGCGATTCGTTCAAGTTCCCAGGATTTTTGATGTAATAGTCAATTTTCGATAACGTCGATTAATACCGATTTGAAAAACAGGTGCAGGACTTGGTGCTCGTATTCGTAGATCAAACTTCGAGCACATAATTCTTCTCGTTAATGCCGAAAAGCGGCGAAATTCATGGGCCGTGGTGTCAGCTCTAGGGAAATTTACAGCCAATTACCGTACCCTTGCCACGGCATTTCATCGTAAGAAGAGGATCCGCCCGCGATGAGAATCTTATCGCCCTGCCGTTGTTCATCTCGAAAATGAATGCCCGAGGCACCAGAGACACGTGTGAGGTACACTCATTTGCCAGTACCTATCACCCCAAAACGCATTTCGAAATCTGAATTAGTCCAATTCAATTAGTAGCACAATGCTAATTTACGACATTCGTCGAATGTCCGAATACAATTAAGGAATTATTTAAACAATATGAATTTATTGGACTAGTTATTTGACTACAGTCTGAACCCTCTTATTGTCTGATGGTCGTGACCGGAGAGGAAATGTAAACTCCGCTATTGTCTGTTGTCCGTGTCTCCACTACTACCCACTTTCTATGCTCTCCAGAGAGGTAATGGATTAGGAGAAGCAAAAAGACAATAACGGAGTTCTCGTAATAACGGAGGAGAGATAAATTACGGAGGTCTATAAATAGTGGATTTGAAAATTTCGATTGAGGAGGTTCGGAAATAAACACTCGCGTTAACATCGTCCACAATGTAGTTACGCGTGCTGCCGCTAGTCGCCGCGCACCGCCGTGTTTCAATTCGCAACCTGTAAAAAATGTATTTGTTCGGAATTACGTACATTTTATTGCCACATTACTTGTCTACCGAAGTGTACATCATTTTACAAAAATTCCGATATGATATCGAAACATAAAGTTGATTTTTTCGACGAAAACAATTTTCAACATTACTTAGTTACTATATCATTTAGTCAGAATTTTGTAAGCATTTTTAAGAATATAAAAGTACTTGACTAATTCATTTAAAAATGTATATTTACTTAAAAAATTAGTAATTTTCTACTTATTGTTAGTAGCCCACATTTCTCTTTGTTAAATAGCATATAAATATACTTATAAATAATAAAACTCAGCTATTTCATATTTAGAGAATATACTTTTTATTTGTTTATTGCGTACTACATTATCTGCAATTTCGCTCCTCGAAATTCTAGGGTCATAAATCGTTTATCCGGGTCACGTGATTCATATACCAAATCAGTTGTTTCTAGTTATTATATCAGTCATAGTACAGCCGCAGATTTTTCGCGAATTACCATTTTAATTATATTAAAAGACTTTGTATTAAAATACAATAATGTAATTAACATTCATGAGGTAACTATTACAATCAATGCAGTAATCACACGTGCTAGGTGTTTTTGGAATTGTTGTCTTATCATTTGCTGTTTTAGAACAAAACTGATAAAATATGACATTATTTTTATTCAGATTTAGGAATTTTCTTTATGAAATGTGTCTTCAACACTTGTCATACATATCTATTCTTTAAGAATACAACTGATTTTTTCGATAATCTTTCTTGAAATTTCTTGACTTTAAAATTCACTATTTTTGTATTATTCATGTTATACAGCGCTGATTTCGTTATTTTTAAAGTCATTGATGTAGTTTGTTCAATTTTTAATATTAAGTCATTTTTGAAAAACGTTATCTTATATTTGAAACATACCTAAAAGCGGTCTGTAATAAAAAATATGCATACTATTTTATGTTTAGCAGAGACCTCGTTTCGAAGATATATGGTTAAGAATTACAGTTCATTAAATAATTTTAACATATAACAGTAGAAAAATAACAAAAAGAAAAATAAATTTCACGGTTTTTCAAATTACATAGAATTCAAACTGTCGGATACAATAATGCGGAAGATTTCGTAAAAATTGACAATTGTTCGGATTTGTTTGAAACTTATACTCAGTAGGGTTTTAAGGTAACTGATTTAGAAGCTGACCTCAGATTTTTAAAATGTGATGTGGCTGATTCAATATGGTGGACAAATAAGTGTAAAAAGGATCGTAAACATTACTATCTAAGAAATTATAAAAGAAGTAATTTTTATGCAACTTTTGGAATCGCGGTATTAATCCGATATTTTGGTTTTTGAAAATCTGAAATTATATTGAGAAAAATCACTGAGCGACTTTCAGTTTTCTACGTCATCTTCTGCCATATTGAGTCACATTTAAAATTGTTATTATCTATAACTTTACAAAAAAACTTCAAAAACTGATATGTAGGTGCTTTTACTTCATTTACAAGCGTTATTATTTATGATTCTTGTTTTTACGAGAGTTTTTTACTTAAAAATTAAATATGGCGGATCCAAGATGGACGACCAAAGTCGTGTTGAAACTAGGTAAATGGGGAGAGGTTAATTATGAACCGGATCTTAGAATATTAAAATTAATAATGGCGGATTCAATCTATTGAAAATATCAGTAAAATTTCATAATTAGCGGATGTAAGAAATCACATTTAATTTTAAACTTTTCTGATGCAAATAAATTAAAATTATTATCGGCATTTTCGATCGACCATTCACGACTTTGAAAATATGAGGTCAGATGCGTAATTAGCGATATTAAATACAATAAGATAACTAATTTCGAAAAAATTTATCGCCATTTCGAAATTTTACTTTCTGACATACGACAATCACGGAGCTCATTTATGTTTGACATGATAATGGTGACTTTTTAGAGATATGCTAATATCATTAACCATAGTAAAATTCGATAAATTAAACATAAAACGAAGACATATCATTTCATAAACTTTTTTATTTCAAAATTTTCGACACGCACCATTGGAAAGAGCGGTTTTGGGACAATAAGAAATTACTAGAGACAAATTTTTCTCGTCGAGTTTCGCTGCTAAAATATAGTGTCTAACTTCATGAAAATAATGAACGCATTAAAACATTTAGTGCGAATTCAACGTTGTTAGGATCAAAATAATTAAGATAAACCAGATATTAATATTTTCTTTGTTATTTATTGATTTTCTAACAATTCTTAATATCAAAACATATAAAATTCGAAATGTCGGAATCAATTTTTATATAGGACATTTGAGTTGACAAAGAAAAGATAGTACTTTTGTACTATTTTCGATTTCTCGGAATTTTCGTGGTCTGTGGACTTTGAAAAGTGGTGCCTAAAGAATTTACGGTATGAGAAAATATTCAGTAATTTTAAGTAATCTTTTAATTTGCTAAAGTACAGATAGTGAAAATAACGATTTTCGTGTAGAATAATAAATTAAAAATTTTTCTATAGCAATTATCTCACAGTTAATGAAAAGTAGCCCAATAATTCCGGGAATTACTTATTTTTCACTTTAATTTCAAAGTTTAAAAAAAGTTTAAAAAAAATGAAAGGTACTTCAAGTTTTTAAGGTCCAAATAGATTGTTATTGGAAATCTCTTCAAACTGTGAAGAAAAATGAAGAAAATGTTTTTATTTTAAGTTTTTAATCTGCTAAAAATAGCGTCACCAGTGAAAATTTATTTAAAAAATTATCGGACGATCTAAGTAAAAAACCATACGTTTTTTTAAAAAATATACTACAATTTTTCGGATTTTTTAAACGATATTTTGAAAAATGATTTAAAAATTGATTTGATTGAAAAATTAAATTTTTTTTTAATTTTCAAATATTTATGAAAAATTTGTAAAAAAGGTTGGAACCTTCTTTAATGCATTTTAAGAGTTTCCTACAAAGGTTGATTGTTTTTGAGGAAAGGAATTACAAATATTTTAGTTTAGAATTTTTTTGCTCGAAAACTATGAACTTTCTTATGAACATCAAAGAATGTATCAACATTTTTTCTAAGAAATCATCCTTAATATCATATTTAAAAATCTGCAAAAATTCCAATATATTCCTGGATAAATTGAAAGAAGATTTAGCTGCTAACACTTTTTAAAAATACCTGACAGTTTTTGAGTTAGAACGTCCAGATATTTTTCAAAGAAATTTTCATTGGGGACGTCATTTTGAACTGGTTAACTTCACATTTCATAACACAACTTAACAATATACAACATATTATAACTCAACGTAACATAAAATAACTTAATATTATATGATGCAACTTAACCTCGAATAATATGATATAACTTAACGTTACATAACACAATACAACACGATTTAACATTATTTGATAGAACATTATATAATACAACATACCCTAACTGGCCATGGCATAATATAACGTAACAGTACATAATGTAACGGGATATAACATAACATAACTTAACACTATATGACACACCTTAACTGCATACAACGTCATATAACATAACGCAACAAAGCATAACATAATATAACATAACATAATGTAACATAACATAACATAACATAACATAACATAACATAACATAACATAACATAACATAATGTAACATAACATACCATAGCTTAACATTATATAACATAACATAACTTAATATTATATAACACACCATAACTTCATATACCGTCTTATTACTTAATATAATATCACTATCTTTATTATATCAAGTACTGTAAAATAATGTGAAGTACTTTTGTGCATTGTGTTATTTTATATTACATAACAGCGTAACAGAATAACGTAACAGAACACAATATAATATACACAATAATGCTTAACGTTATTTGACAATAACACAACTTAACATCATGCAACGCATAATAACTTAACGTAAAATAACTCAAGACAACATAATATAACATAACATAGTGTAATACTATATAACACTCCGTAACTTCATACACCGTCGTATAACTTAACGTAACATAATTTAACATTATATAACGCAACTTAACACCATACAACATAATATAACCTAACGTAACTTAACTTGACGAAACGGAACTTAATATGGTTAAGTATTGCCGTGAATGTTCCATTGTTAAATGCGTTATGTTACATCAACTTAAGTTGCGTTATATAATGTTCAGTTGTGATATGTTATATTATGTTATGTTATATCATGTTACGTTAAGTTATATGGGGTTATATGAAATTAAGGTGTGTTATGTAATATTAAGTTATAATTATGCTATATAATGTTAAGTTATGTTATGCTATATTACGTTACGTTATGTACTGTTATCTTATAGAATGATACGTTACGTTATGCTACCTTTATTATATTAAGTTCTGTTAAATAATGTGAAGTATTTTTGTGTATTGTGTTATGTTATGTTATGTTATGTTATGTTACATAATAGCTAACATAATAACGTAGCATAACACAATATAACACTATATAATTTACACAACTTAAATTACACAAAAGAACTTTTCATTGGAGACGTCATTTTGAGCTCGATAAATGAAGTAGTATTTATCAAAGTTTGTTCTTAAAGATCAAATATTTTCTTCAATTTTCGTAAATATTTGAATAAAATCCCACTATTCTGGTATGTTTCCTAATTTTTTTCCTATTTTTCCAATTTTGGCTTCATATTAAAATTCCTCAAGGCTGAAACTAAATTTCGACCTTAGAATCTTGAAGAATGACCTCGAAAATAGTAACACGTGTACCTTTAAATTTGTTTGAACTTCGAATTTGATGCGATGAAATACAAGTGAAAACAATGTCATTCCCGGCGTAAACGTGTTAAATTTCATTCGAGCTGTCCCATGCGTATAAATAAATAGGAATGCATTACGCATAAAAATTAATTAATTTTTTTCCAAATTACATTTTCAATATTTTTATTCCATTTCCTGGGTTCAAGAAATTTCGAGAGCAGTGATCCGCCTCGAGACACTCTCGCGTTCATCGGCTCGACGCATATCGAATCGCGGTTCCGAGGTCAGAGTCGCCTAGCACACGCTAATAAACGCGCTAAGTGCGATCCGCAAAGTGCAATAGCGATCCGGTCGTTTAGCGTCGCGCTTGGCGAGGAGCTCTTAAACGCACTTAAAAAATGCACGCACGTGCGCCGAGGTTGAGGCCTGTGTGTGTTGTCAGGATCGATGTGTCGTTTCTCCGTTTCGATTGTGCGTGTCGAACACGAGAATGCGTGCGCATGCGATTGACGGCAACCAACACACGCACGCATTAGCGTGTGCGTGAGCTCTCGAGGGATACACGAGATTGGCGCAAGGCCAGTCGGTATAGGATTGCATAACCGGCCGCGGCATCGGGAAATTGGTGCGTGGGGCGCGCGGAAACGCTGCCTCAAAAAACGACCTGGGCAATTCGAAAATGACCGGCGGAACGGAAATTAACGCAGGGGTGGAGGCACCTAATTACTATGCAACCAAATTGCAGTTAAGGGTCTGCTCCGAGACAAAGCCTTTTTTACTAAAATCAACATAATGAACGTGTCCAAGATATTCATCATCATTACCGGCATTTGGTCGGAATATCAGTTTCTTTTATGTATATTCATTTATTACTGTCATTTTTTTACATTTTAAATTCTGAATGTTATACGGAGGGTAAATTTCCGGTGGATTTAATGTTAAACTCGAAATTGTAAAAATAAAAAATGTTCAGTTATGTGCACAGAAAATAGAAAATACTGTAACGCAATATAAAATTACATATCATAATTTAATATTAATTTACGTAACATAACCTAACATAACCTAACACAATATAACATAACATAACTTAGCATTATTTAACATAACCAAACATTACACTATATAATTTAATTTACCGTAACATAGTATAAGATAACAGTACATAACGTAACAGAATATAACATAATATAACTTCACATTTCATAACACAACTTAACAATATACAACATATCATAACTCAACTTAATATAAAATACCTTAATATTATATAATGCAACGTAACTTCGAACAATACAATATAACTTAACGTAACACAACACAATATAACATAATATAACACAATACAACACTACTTAACATTATTTGATAGAACTTAATATAATTCAACATAGCATAACTTAATGTGGCATAATATAACATAACAGTACATAATGTAACGTGATATAACATAACTTAATACTATATAACACACCTTAATTGCATACAACGTCATATAACTTTACGCAACAAAACATAACATAATGTAACATAACATAACATAAAATAACGTAACGTAATGTAGCATAACATAACTTAACATTATATAGCATAATATAACTGAATATTATATAACACACCTTAACTTCATACAACGCAATATAACTTAACGTAAAAAACCATAACGTAATATAACATAACATAACTTAACTTGATGTAACACAACGCATATAACAATTTAACATTCACAGCATTGCTTCACCATATTAAGTTTTGTTACATCAAATTAAGTTACGTTAAGTTATGTTATATTATATCGTGTTAAGTTGCGTTATATTAATATTAAGTTATGTTATATTAATTTATGTTACATTAAGTTATATGACGTTGTATGAAGTTATGGTGTGTTATATATTAAGTTATGTTATGTAACGTAATATAGCTTAACATTATATAACATCAAGTTAAGTTATGTTATAGACAACACAACTTAACACCATACTACATAATATAACCTAACTTGACGTAACAGAACTTAATATGGTTAAGTATTGCTATGAATGTTACATTGTCAAATGCGTTATGTTACATCAACTTAAGTTGCGTTATATAATGTTCAGTTGAGTTATATTATGTTGTGTTACATCATGTTACGTTAAGTTATATTGCATTATATGAAGTTAAGGTATGTTATATAATATTAAGTTATATTATACTTTATAATGTTAAGTTATGTTATGCCATATTACACATTACGGTATGCTGTCTGTATTATATTAAGTTCTGTGAAATAATGTGAACACAATATAACATTATATAATATACACTATAATATTTAACATTATTTGACAATAAATAGAATTAATTTTGATTTTTCTTTTCTGACATTTTCTTAAGTGAAAGTAATCATAATTTTTGATTAAAGTCCATAGGTGTGCCTTGTGTGCTCTTAAATAAGTGATTTGTTGTGTTGTATCCGTGATTTCCAGTTGTAGTAGTTTAATCTTGTATGTTTGAATAAGTTCTTGATGTTTGTGTGTGTGCAATGGTGTATAAAATTCCGTTCTATGTGTGAATTTATTAGAAAAAATATGCTTAGGTAGGAAATTGTTCTTTTTACATCTGAGTAAGAAAATTCTTCTCATTATAGATGCCGCTAATTTGTTGTTAATATTTTTCCACTCCTTTAGTAACAATAGAGTCTCCTTTCCATAATTAGATTGTATCCAATTAAAGAAATTCATCTTCGTCTATTATTTATGTAATAATATATCCAATAAATAGAATTAATTTTGATTTTTCTTTTCTGACATTTTCTTAAGTGAAAGTAATCATAATTATTTGACAATAACACAACTTAACATCATACAGCGCATCATAACTTAACGTAAAATAACTTAACACAACATAAGTTAACATTATACAGCACAACTTAACATAATATAACTTAACTTAACTTAATATAATATTACACAACATAACTTAACATTATTTGACAGAACTTAATATAATACAATATACCATAGATTAACGTGACATAATATAAGATAACAGTTTATAACGTAACAGCGTAAGATGGGTTAATGTAACCTAACTTAATATGACATAATACAAGATAACAATATGTAATGTAACATAACATAATTTAACATTTTATAACAAAACGAATCATAATACAACGTAACATAACTTAACGTATCGTAACAAAATATAACATAACATAACTTAACGTAACATAATTTAACATAACATAATATAACGTAGCAGAACATAACGTAATATAACATAACCTTACTTAATTGAACATAAAAACGCAGCACATAACTTAACATAATGTAACATAACATAACGTGACGTAACGTAATATAACATAACATATTCGAACGTTAATCCAACCCAACCTCACCTAACCTAATAAATAATTCATGATTATTTTCGTAACCAAACCTAAGTGGAAACTAGTCCAAGTTATTTTGAATCATGGGACTTTTTGGTCCTGGAAGTATCATACATTCATGAAATTTTTTTCAACATTATTGTGGAACCAAACATTTCTCAACAATATACACGCATGAACAAAACGCACGACTGAGCAAAACGGATGATTGTCAAATAACATATGTGGAAATCATAAAACCGAACATTAAAAGTATATTATTAGTAGTAATTGAATATTAAATTAAATTAGTAATAAAATTAATTAGATTTTCTAAATAGTATTTTAACTTGATAACATAACCGTTATGAAATATTTCTTCGTGTGATCTCGAATACTCTCGTTAAAAAAGTTAACGAATTTGTTTAAAGTCACCCATCTCTCCTCCTTACTCTGTTAATTATTACCTTCATGAATGATTAAAGGGAAATAAGGACATTAAAATATACTAAATAAATAAACTAAGGTCAAAAAAACTTCTTTCTACAAATTGAAAATAATAATACGTGACAAATACTAAACACTTTTATGAATGGATACTTCATTAAATGAATGAAGTTGGTCTCTTACATTTTTTAACTTTTAAACTGGCATTTTGTTGATTTAATTATATGCAATTTCTAAATATAGACGATTTCATATAATACTGAAAAGATATTAAAGAATATGGCAGCTAGTACGTTACATACCGCATTCGAAGTTTTTTCAATATTTTACGCAATTAACAAACAAAGGGAACCTTCATCGCTACTTTCCGTATTTTTGCATAATTTAATTACTCCTATCTTAGATTGAAATCTTTGTTTAAGGCAACGGTAAATTAAGGAGCGGTACTCAGCGAATGCAGAAGCCTTCATTGTGCATAGGGAAAACAGATGGCGACTATTATTAGGAATTGTAAATTCGCTCGCGAGGAGGAAGGTCAAATGACTTTGCAGATAACTTTGTTATAGGTTCGAATTTGATACGATTACAATTATCACACGTTTTAATAACTCCCAAACGATCGATATTCCGTTTGTAGTAATTGGTACTATTAAAAAGGAGATTTCGACAATGCGCATTTTTATATTGTTCTTATTAAGGCAATAAATACTGACTAATAATTATAGTGTTATTATCGAATGTTTGATTAATCTAAATGTTATTAATCCATTCAGTCACACGTTGTTTTGTTGATTTCGAGTTCCACCCTCCACAAGAAAATAGATTAATATTGAATTGAAAGTACCATCATTTACTATTTTCGAGTATATTCTTGAAAAATAAGGGGTTTCTACTAGAAAAATCCACAAAAATTTAATTTATTTGAAAAAATTTAATTGAAATTAATCAAGTAATTTTAAAATAAAATTTTAAATATCAATTTAGTCTCTTAAGTCTATATTAGCTATAAAACCATTGAATGCCTAACATTTTAAAAAATGTTCATGTATTAATGAATTAGTCATTTTTGTACATTTTTAATAAAAAAGACAAATTGGATCGTACATTGCGGGGATTAGTAATTTTTAATTAATGGAAAGAGAATGTAATGTCTAAAAAAAATTGATGAAACATTATTACAAAATATTTCGAAATTAGGCATATTAAGACCAAGGTCTGTTATTAGAGACCTTTAGTTCATTTATTAGGTCTACGTAAAATAAATATCGTTCCCCCTATTTCCGGTCTTGAAGAATATATCCAGTAAAACATAATCAATATAAGAAAGGTACTAAAAATTCCCATATTGACTATTTAGTGTTCAATATCTACTTCAATCTCAATTTTTAACTACTTTTTCAAGCATAGAATGTCGACTATTTCTAATAGTCATGGTTAACTTCCATAAGCTAATTCGTTTCACATATATTTACTCTGAATTTATGTTTACTACCAACATCATTTTAAATTTGTTTATACAGATGAAAACTATCAATTCATGTAGTAAATTAATAAATCATTTAGTGATATATAGGCTGAGCAGTAATTGCTCGTATTTTTTTTATTAAAGTGATCATGAGTTACTTCATCCAATGCAATTTTAAGTTAATGACTCGTTTCGAGTCGAATGACGAATAAAAAAACATGTCTGACTAAATTCATTTTAAATGTTTTTAAAATTTTGGACAACCGGTAATCAAAAAATTCTGCAACCGCTCGAGAAGAATATTAACTGCTATAGAAGAATTATATTTTAGTTTACAGAAAAAAAATTACATAGAGAGAAAGAAAATAAAAAAAATACTCGCCGTTAACGGGGATTGAACTCAGGACCTCCGCGCCGGCTAAGCTTGGAGAAAACAACTATATCAGTAGTTTCAAATCGTAGTTTAGTTTTTGCTTTTGAAATTGTGTTTATTAGCAAATAAAATTGTTTCAGAAATATATCTTTCCATTAATCATAAGCTATCATTTTTACAAAAGCAATCCTGGTGGAGATTTGGCTGGTCGAACTAGCTATTCTCCTACTGTTCGGTAGAATTTCGGTAGAAATATAGACGAATTCTAGACGAAAACCCGCTATAGACCACTAACATATATTTAGAGTTACATACAAACAATAATTACGAACTGAAAATATCATATTAAATTTGTATAATAGATAAGGATCAATCGATTCGACAAAATGAGCAGGTGTAATTGTAAACAATTTTTCTTTCGAAATGAAGCTTTGATCTTTACAATAGCTTTGTAAACAATCTCAATAGCGTATATAGGCGAATCAGCTGAGAGCAAGCCGCCATATTGGGCGTTCGATCGAGAGGTATTCGAGATTCTCGAAACGAGCCGAGGTCGATAAGTTGTAGGAGCTTATCGCATTCATGTTAAACTATATTAGCTGTCTCAATGTCTCGCGTCTCGGTAGATTTTCGCCAGAATTCAAGTCATTTTTAGTAGGATTTCTACCCATATTATAGAGCTAGTTTCTAGCCAGATCGTCAAAATCTAGGACAATTCTGAGCAGATTCTCGTGACCATCTCTACCAGGGAATTTTTTTATTTTTCTCCATTTTTCTAAGATCCTACATGCTCATTATCAATGTTTATTTTTATAGAAAATAACAGTACCTATTCAATTATAGTTTTATGAATTTTAATAAACTCGGACTACCGTCAGATTTTAAGTTAAAAGTTTATTGAAATTTTTCTTTTGGAAACGGAATAGCATTCCAATCGATTGAAAAAAGAATCTTTTGCATGCTCATGAGAAATTTTTCCATTCGCTCGAGTGTTTTCGTAAGTTAAAAAAATAGGAGCTTCCAGGTTTGCTATTCAGAAGACGCGGCTGGAAAATGACGATAAAAATAATACCAGGCGTCGTTGTGATTTTTCGCGCTCCGACGGCTTTTTCCGTGCTCCGCCGAGCTTCTCAAATGGGGCTACGAGTGCCGACGTAGCAGCGCAGACAGCAGTCGAGTACTGTACGAGTACTTATCGACGAGGGGGACTTTTCCGGTACGTATTTCAAGTTGGTCCCGCAATGGCTGAATCACCGACATTACCGAAACGTCCACCCGTTTATATGTGCATCTCTTTGCCTCTTCGTACGATTACCCCTATTCAGCGCCGTCGCCAAGAAATTTTACGCGGGACTTCCCCCTTGTTTTTGTTAACGCCTGATTTTTAAATTTCAGAATTTATCACCTGAGGGTGATGACGAAATGACGATTCACGCGAATACAATTTATGCGGACATAAATCTGACTCCAAACAGAATCCTGGAAATGGAAAATTCATTCAAGTACATTCAGGGTGAAATGTTTGTGTCGTATGAACCCTCAACACTGAAAAAATAATTTTTTATAACCAAACCGATTTTGTTGCCCAAACCGGTTCGGTCGTAAGGACCAAACCAGTTGGGTTGTGAATACCAAACATATTTGGTTATCAGTACGAAACAGTTTGGTTGAGATGAATCCACAAAAATTCAGATATAATATTGAGAATATAATAATTAAGTTTTTTATCAAACTCGATACCGAACATTTGATTATAAGAACCAATAAAATTCGGTTGTAAGTACCAAACCGTTCCGGCCGAACCAAATCGGTCGAATGAACCCTCAACAATTATACTGAAAAAAGAATTTTTTTGAAGCCAACCCGGTTTGGTTGCGACAATTAAACCGATTTCCTTGTCCAAACAGGTTCGGTTGTAAGTACCAAACCATTTTGGTTGTAAGTACCAAACATTTTTGGTTATCAATAGGAAACAGTTTGGATGGGATGAATCCACAAAAATTCAGAGATAACATTGTCAAGATAGAAATTAAGTTTTTTTTTAAACTCGATACCGAGCGTTTGGTTGTGAGAAGCAATAAAATTCAATTGTAAGTACCAAACCGTTCAGTAGTGTGAAACAATCCTGTTCGTCTGTGTAAACTCTAAACCGTTCGGTGGTGAGAACCAAACATGTTCGGCTACAAAATCGGTTTAGTTCTTAGTGCCAAACCGAATCGGTTATAAGTAACAACTCGATTTGATTGTAAGTATCATACGACGAGTTTGAATAGCATAACAAAACAGATTGGATCTCAGTTTAGATTAAGAAATAGTCGAAATAGAAAAATCATAAATTGATGAAAAAATCCGTTTGGGTGCCATTTTCGAATTATTATATTTGTGAATGTGGGTAAGGTTTTAGGTATCGTCTTTTCCCTTGCATATGTAAATTACATTTTAGAAAGATTGCATAAATACAAACATTTATTTTTAGGTCAAGAAAATCAGAAAAAAAAAAATCAATATTTCTTAAATTTTGCCTGGTTCGTCTTTTTAAACAGTGCGAATAAACGACTTAATCGTTGTCATTCAAGATTAATGAACACTTAACTAATGACAATCACTAACAATTTTCAGAATTCATCCGAAGGGAATTTAAATTCCAAAAACGTTGAAAATCTGAGTTTTTGAAATTTTCATGAAATTTGGTTGAACGCCAATGGGATTTCCGACTATTAATCGTCGTGTTTTGTCGAATGGACATATCGTTTGTTCCTGCATGCGTTCAGTGCGAATTCGTGCGCGACATGAACGGATTAATGCGTGTGGGCATAAAATGAACATATACACGTGGGCACCGATATGCGTCCCCGGAGGGGATAATCTCAGGTCCACCGAGACGTTGCAGGTTGTATAACACCAATTTTAAATTAAATATGGTTTAATCACTCTAAAAAAAAAACAAAATTGTGATGAGCCTTTTTCGATAAATAATTTTAGGAGTTTGAATATTTCGCAGATATTGTAGAAGTAGCTTCAAATTAAAATTATTATTAACTATTTCCATGCTTAGTTTTATATTATGGATTCCGTCATGTTTTTTTTTTCATTTTTAAACGGTTTAACAAAAAAATTTGATTTTACGAATGTGTTTTTATATTCAAAATTTAATAGAAATAATTCCAGGTTTCAACCAAAAATTTATATAATTTAAAGTCATCCTAACCTATAAAAAATGTCAAATTCTGGTGTCGTGCAACATATTTACTGTCGAACAAGAGTCCTCTTATAATTTGGGACAATTTGATGAACTTTTGGTTCAAACTTTGATTTATTTCCATTACCTTTTCAATATAAAAACCTGGTTTGGTATTCATAACCGTTTCGGTTTGACACTAAGAACTGTCACGGTTTTGTAACCGAACATGTTTAGTTCTCCCGAACAAACGGTTTGGTGCTCCCAAACGAACGGTTTGATACCTACAACAGAATTTACATAGGAATAAGATGATACCGAAAACAATTTTTATTGACAAATATAACAATTTAAAAATGGCGTCCAAAGGAATTTTTTTCCATCAATTTATGAATTTTAGTCGTTCTGCTTGCACGATTTGTTAATCTAAACTGGTTTGTTATGCTAATTAAACTGATTCGATACTTACAACAAAACCGATTTGGTACTTACAATCGTTTCAGTTGGCGCTAAGAACTGATCCGTGTTTGTAACCGAAAATACTTAGTTCTCTCGAACGAACGGCTCGGTATTTGATACATAAAACCGAATTTACTTAGTTTTCATCTCCAACCGTTCAGTTTCGTGAAATGAATGTGTGCAACCAAATTGGTATGGTAAAAAAATTGATTCTAATTTTTTTTTTAATATTATATTTGAATCTTTCGGGATTCATCCCAACCAAACTATTTCGTTCCGATAACCAGAAATGTTTTGTACTTAGAACCGAATTGGTTTGTTACTCATAACCAAATCGGTTTGGGGCTTACAACAGAACGGTTTGGTGCTTACACAAACGAACTGGTTTGTTTCTCACCACCGAACGGTTTGGTACTTACTGATTAAAAATTTGTTTCCAAACAGAAGATTCAAATTTCAATATTTCTATATATATTACATATTTTCCGCACTGTACTAACTTCTGATAAATACGTTCAGAGATGATAATTTGAATCGAGGAATAATTAATTTTGTTTGAAAAAATGTTTTTGTTTTTAATCCATTATAATATTTAAATAAACATCAGTGTATAATAATAGAACTATCTATTTGATTTACTAAAATCTTTATTAAAATATCGAACAAAAAAAGTAGAAAGTTTGAAAATATGGCAAAAATATCCAGCTATTTTCAACAGTAATTAAAAGCCCAAGTTCATTGCGAAATTCACAACTTATTTAGGAATGTGTCCGTTGTTTGACGACAGCACTACTTTGGAGACATGAGGATGAGCCGACGCGAAATGTAGTTTGGACTGAAATGAAAGTTGGATGAAAACAATGTTTGCTAACTATAAGAGTAGTAAAGGAACGGTTTTAGATACACTTTGCAAACTAGATTAAACGTACGAAAAACAAAATATCAGATTTTATGTGCAACTTGAAGTATTTTTGATTCGGAAAAGAACCTCCATTTTATGTTCTCTCTTGCAACAAGTTTAATAATTGTACAACTATTTTCAAATTTCCAGGGCTTCTATATATGTTTATTTTCTATTCTACATACTACTACTGTATGTATGTATTCTAAAATTTTGTTGTTGAAAAAATAACTAAACTCCAGAGATTAAACAAAAAATTAGGACCGAACTCGAGAAACTCGATACAGAGGGATTTGACCTTTCGATTGCTGGTCGAGTGATTTACTATAGTTAGGCCTACAAATTTCTGTATTCATACTTATTTATTATAATTATTATTACTATTCAACCTTTCACGTCCATCATATCACACGTAACAAAAGTATTCCATTCGAATTTCGAACAAGTCCAAAAGTCGTATTATGAGGATAAAAAAGGTGCACTGCAAGTGTCAGTATCAGAAAAACTTATTAATTAAGGAATACACTTAATACGCAACAGCTTGATCCCAAGTGTGTACTAGTAAGTCGTAAGCAAAGTACACGTAGAGTACTTAACTAAAATTTGGCACACAATAGTAGTATAGACAAAAGGGAGAACTGTTACGTCATTGACGCTGGTCGTTTCCGGGCGCGATTAAATAAAATGAAGACCAAAAATGAAAGTTTCTCCAAGCTATTTCCCCCACCTTTTAATTTCGTCCTTCAATTAAAACGCTCGAACGAGGACATTTATTCTTCTTCAAATTCCTATCCTCCGCGTCTTTCCAGACCGTATATTTCACCCTCCTAGAATAATTTTTTTTTATTCTTTTGTAATTACGTGCTTCTGGCACCAGAAATCATTAGCGCTCATGATTAAAAATAAAGTAATATGGGCCGAGGCTTTATAATACGTTGTAATGTTTACGAATAATTCTTGCATTGAAAATTGTTCCGTAATGAAAGAGTTAACTAGTGACACTCATTTTAAACAGTGCAACGTTAGAATGAGTGAAATAAGCTCTTAATGCGTGAAATTTCACTCTCAATGAGTGAAGATTCATTCTTTCACTGTGGAGCCGAATGTGCACCATAAAGAAAAAATCAAATTCTGAAAAAGTAGGTGCGGGTCGGAAAATCCAAAAGCCGACAGGTAAAAAAAGCCAACGCCTAAAAAAAAGTCACATCGACAAGTGGACAGAAATCAAAAAATTCATAGAATCCTAAAATTTCGTGGGCCATTTTGTACGAAATGCGCTCGATTGTCTAGAAAGAAGATGTGCTCGACTTAAGAATATGTCGGAACGGTTGAAATTCAGACGCACAGCTTCGGACGAAATCGTATTATCGACAATCCGGTGATTCTTGTATATATTATATAACGCTATCACTTGTACCCCACCAGACATACTTATACGCACCAATGGGAATCGCCATACGCACAGGTAAAAAACACGACTTTTAAATTGAGTATAGACACATATTAGTCTGCCACTATCGAGCAAACCGTATTTTTTTTGGAAAATGTGCTCTCTAAATTGCTCGAAGTCATAATTCACTCTGCATGGAGTGAAAATCGAGCCAGTCTAGTGAAATAAGGAATTTTCACTCTTGGCGAATGAAACATCACTCTTTATAGGGGGATATTGCACATATATATCACGTAAAAAGTGATGCGCTCTTTCACTGTAGTTTACCACTTTTTACCCTAATAATTTTAGAGAGTACTAAATCATCCCCTAATGCAAAGTATTCGCAAAAGTATAAATGAAAGATTAATATGTGTGAACTTTCACTCTCTAGTAATAGAACCTTAGCTATTAAAAGTTCATTCTTAATAAACGGATGCGGGTCGAAATCCCGACAAATAACAATTATTATTAATGAAATTAATTGTCTATAAAATAGAGTCCTTTTTGTATTGAATAATATTGTTAATAATAATCTTACAATACTTTATAAAACACATTTTGTTTTTATAGAGTAACGACTACTTTTAAATTATTTATAGTTATAATTTGAAAATTAATGTAGTGTTTTCTATATTACATTCTGATAGTCTACTTTTTTTTATTTTAAAGTACTATTGTTTATTATGTCAACAATCAATTGTTCCAAATTAAAAGAAAATATATTCTCAGTTGCCCTCAACTTGAGCTGTATATTTTTTTAGGATTACGTACAAAAAAAATTGGGTGCGGGTCGAAAAATCGACAATCATGAAGCCGACAGTAAAAAGTAGACACATCGACAAGAGGACTGACATTTTTTTAAGTGTCGGTTTTTTTACTGTCAGCTATTCGTTTGTCGGTTTTTTAACGGGTCGATGTTACGACAAAATACCGAAAAAATTTATTCGACAAAATAAATAGAGCTATAATCTTTAAAGCATGCATTTTTAATTCATAAATTTATAAAACACAAACTTTAACAAACAAATATTTAATCATGAATATAGAAAACACACATTCCAGCCGCCCCCCACGCACCAACTTAATGTGGACACTATATTTATTAAGGAAATAATCAACGATTATGATCGCACCAATCTTTTAATTTTTGGTATTTATTACAAAAATTTAATTCATTTTTTTTAAGGACACTATAATTATATAAGTGGACTATGTGACTTAAATCATTATATTGAAATATTAATCAATTTTTTTTATCCATTTTGGTTTTAGATATTGGGTCATTATTTATTTTTGTATTAGTTATTTTGGCGTCTGATATTGTTGTTTATAGATTTTGTCGTGTAATATCATTATAGTACCAAATTTTTAGCACAATTCTCAATTTTTTTATTTGTATTTTAATTTAGGTAATACAGACACCCTTTCCAAAATAACGTTGAAAATGTAATTTATTTAAAATTAAACTTTCAACGTAATTACTTAATCTTTTTTATTGTCAATTAAGTTATATATTATAGCTTATGTTAAACAAAATCAGATTGAATTAATATTTACACTTATTTGACTGTATCAATAATGAAAATAAAAAAAATGACATTCTAACATGGAAATGTACTTTTCGAAAGCTTTTCAAGATTTTATTAAATAAATAATATACATAATGTTCTAATATGCATACCTCCATGTAAATTATAAATTATTATAAGTTGTCGTTAAACTGCACAAAAAATCGTTTTTGCAAGATAAATGGATAAATTTTTTTGAAGTTTTTGAAATGGTAGTCCTCTCAAAAGTACCTACGTGTAATTCAGGGGCCTTCTTTCTCAACTCCATTTTTTAGGGAATTTAGGGAATTACAAAAATTAAAAAATTGTACAAAAAGTGGCACTTTTGACGTGGAATGACCGATTATTATAATAAATAACCATTTGGTCGCCTTACACTTGCTATATTTACAGCTTACGCCTTCGGGATACCAGAAGAAAATTTTGGTGGGCCTTGAAATTGAAAATGCAATTTGCATGACAACAAAAATTTCAGTTTCAACAACATTGATTGAGAAACAAACTGAAAAACATGACAGTAGCTCATCCTTAAAGTTACGTCATTAGGCAACAATTTTATTTAGTATAAAAATGCTAATTTTCTTCAAAAATCGAAAAGAACCCTCTCCAAAAGTGTTGTTTTAAATTAAAAAACATTCTTATTGGTCCAAAATAAAATTGTTTTGAAACAATAAAAAAATGTCAACAAATAATTTAATAACAATGTCTTAAATTTAAATAAACGTTTTCTCTCAGAGTACGTTTTACTATAAAATGTAAAAATTACCATATTGTATCTAATTTGTTTTTTTTTTAATTAAAAACTTACATAGAATACATTACTTTTATTCAAACAATAACCACGGACTTCATTCTTGTATATCAATTGTTATGTTGCGTTACATGTTATAAAGTGATAAAAAAATGTGTAAGTGTATTGAAAAAATGTTCAATTCTTGCACAGATTGAATTTTAAAGCGATGTAGTTTTATATGGGTTTATAGACGTTATCGGGTAATGGTATTTTATCCCTGAAAGGATTGAAGCACGTAAACTCTAAAATCGTTTTGGTCAATGGCATTTATATCCGCGTTTTATTTGATTTCTTTGATATGTATCGCGTATACATGACTTGCAAAGCTTAAACATTTGTCGGAAATTGCTTTCACACTCAGGCTGTTTTAGTTTAATGCAAACACTGAGTACTTTTGAATTTTGCAAATGTGAAAATAATATGCATTTCCAATGCTAAGGTATCTATTCTCCAATTTCTGATATACGATTTTTCAATGATAAAATTAGATTATTAGCTTTTTATTTTTAGCTGAGTATCGATTTCTCAGATTGTGACTATGCAGAATACTTTTATCGCCACCTGATGGCAATAACGAGAAACGAGTATTGAGACATCGAAGCCAAATAAACTGCCACATTTGAAATTCGCTACTTGCATGAACAAGAACTAAATTTCTTGAAGCAAGGAAACATTTCTTTAAATTAAATAAATATTTAATTCAATTTAAGTTGTCGACAGGAATGAATAGATATTACAATAAAAATTGTTTCTTTTAATTAATCTGCATTTTTATTTGTTTGAAAAAAGGGTATTAACCAAATACTTTCTTTTCAAAAATGTTGCTTGATTTTAAAAAAACTTCTCTGAGTGTATAATAGAAACCAGGTAGAAAATTCTATAACACTTTGAAATATTTAAATTTGGCAATTTAAAACGTGAATATTTTGAAAACAGTCGATACTCTCTAAAATCAGAATTCGTTTTATAAAGCATTTAAATTTTTTAATATTAATATTAAAAATATTACTCAATATATAAAGGGACACCATTTTCTGATGAATTAATTTCGTTAGTAACAATAGATTTATTTAAATGCCAACGTGATATATAAAAAATGTAGGAAAACACTTTGTTGCACTCCTCATATCAGTTCTTATTGAATTTTTTAGCTGCGTTTTGTGACACGATAGGAAATCGTAGCAGATAACGTAATCGATAAAAAGTCATGGAAAAGATAAGGTGGGAAAAAATATACTGTTACTTAATCCGGTAGCCTAAAGGTTCTTAACACATTTACTTTACGATAACACTTCTGATAATTCGCTAAATGCATTTTAAATAGTAATCTTATTTTTCGAAGAATTTGGCATAAATGTTCAATTTATTTGAATACTTCTTAACTTTGTTCAAATAATTTAGAAAGTAGCAATTTTTTAATTTTCGAAAAAGCAAATAATTGTCACGTATGAATGTGATATCTAATGCACACATTATCTTCGAATGCATTAGGCAACCAAAAATTTAGTAGAACGTATAACCCGGCCGACGTAAAATGGGAGTGCGCTCGTTTATTAGACTAATTGAGCTTGCTTGTTTTCCTCAAATTTGAACAAAGTGCAAAATGAGATTTCCGAGTTTGATACGAGTTGGGGAATACGTTAGAACTCTTGAAAAGCATATTTTAGTTGTCATAGCTAACTAGAGGAGGATTGGCAATGCAACCAGATGTAATTTTCACAATTAAGCTCGCCATTGACACGTCATTATCAAAGGAAAAAAACTAATTTGTTTTAAACAAACGGCGCACGAAATAAACAGTAATCGGGAGTAATTTGTGTAATTGACGGCGTTTGTGCAAACGTCATTATCGCTTAATGAAACTGGGAACTCATATTATACTAAAGTTTTTAGATTACTTTATTCTACAATCGGTACGATAGTGACCTTTCAATTTTTATGAAATATAAGCTATTAAATGCTTCCGTCTTGATTTCATTGCTTGACTAACCAAGTTGGAAAATATTTCTGTCGCGAATGACGAAACCGTATTTAATACCAATAAATATTTTCTGTTGATTTAATAGTATCTTAAATAATTATATTAACTAATTATACAGTTTAAGTACTAATAATATTAACATTAATTTTCTGAAATAAAATAAAATGTTTTCCAACAATAAAAATGATTTTAGTTTTTATATAATTAATTGATTCTTCAGATCGACTTTTAGGATATTAAATGTTTTATTTTAGAATGTTTAGTATCGAATTAAACACATAGATACTCTTCAACTATTAAAAAACAGAAAATTTTGAAAGAAAGCATTGAATAATTATTAATTAATTTTACAGTTTAAGTACTAATAATATTAACATTAATTTTCTGAAATAAAATAAAATGTTTTCCAACAATAAAAATGATTTTAGTTTTTATACAATTAATTGATTCTTCATATCGACTTTTAGGATATTAAATGTTTTATTTTAGAATGTTTAGTATCGAATTAAATACATAGATACTCTTCAACTATTAAAAAACAGAAAATTTTGAAAGAATGCATCGAATAATTATAGGTCTAGTAGTATATGGATTATTCGCAAGACTAAAATTAACCATCAATAATATTAGAAAATTACATCATTATATTGATTATCATTAGAAAAAAATAATAAAATTATCAAACAAAAGAAGAAATTGATTTTATAAGAATTACCAAAGATTTGAATGTTCAAAATCGCACTAAAAACGTAATCGTAATTTTATACAGTTGAATATTATTTCATATTATGCAATTAATTTCCTAGATTAGCATCGCCTTTCGGTTTTATCCAGTTGGATATTACGAAAAATCAATTAAGCCATCTGATAAAAAGCATTTTGATAATGAGTAATTCGTTCTTTCTAAACTAGTGATAATTGTAGAGTGACTGAGAAAATCACTTCTTTCAGAGTCGATTTAGTAAAATTCGATTCAAAAAAGAGTTAATATTTTCTCTCTTGTGGTAAGAGTGGATCTATTTTGCCTTCGTTATGGAAACGTCTTCTATTGTGTATATTAGACGACTTGCAAACGTAGTTTTTATCATAAAGAAAATCTATGAGATATCTTAATTAAATTATTTTCTTAGGAATATAATAAAAATACACATTTTCTTAGACTGGTGTATTCACACGTAGTATAGAGTGAAATAACGTCATTCTTTGTGAATATTCACTCCATTGGATTTTTTTCGTTCTAAGGATTTGATTTTTCTCTTGTAAAATTTATTATTTTTTAATTCTGGATTGACCGTAACATGATGTTATTTGCACGGTCGTATAAAATTTCCAAGCTTCATTATAGTGAAGCTGATTTTCAAAAAATTCAATATGGCGGTCCACAATATGGTCACTGAAATTAAATGTTTTGAAAAATGTGCCTAACTGTAAATCAGATTTCTCAAACAAATACTAAAAATGAAAAGTTCTCAGAATTCAATGAGGAATACAGCGACATTTTTTCAGATTTTTTGTCAATTTTTAAAAAATTTGTATTTTTTGAAAATTTGAAAAAATGTCCGAATAATTCTGGTATATTTCTTGACGACTGTTCGAAAAATAAATTAAAAATTATGTATATAAATATATACATAATTATTTACAGTATTTTATTTACATATATTTTTATTTACAGAAGTTAAATTTTTGTAAATTGGATTTTTTCGAATAAATTTTTCAAAAAAGGTTATATCTCTCACTAATTTTGTGATAGGGTTGTGTTCAGAGAGAAAAGGAGAATTTCGTACCAAATTTTTGTGACCTCTACATCTTACGGAGGGTTTGAACTGGACCTAAAAGTCCAGCTCGTGGAGAAGGTAACTATGTCACAACTAGATATAAAAAGAATTGGATAATCGGTTGCATTAGGTTGAAATCAATTAGTTGGACGTATTGCACTACGGTATTGGATGATTCCTGATTTGGTTGGGTGCAGTGGAGACGCGTGTCAGTCAGTTTGTCGAGTTTCCTCTCTCATAGGGAATTTCCGTTTGACTCTTACTGGATGTTGGGGAAAACCGAAAAGCTCGAGAGACGGAGCAGGGCGTCTCTGTCGCGCCCGCGTTCCCCAGGTGATGCTTTCCCCGTTGGATGGAGGGCCGTGCAAGCAGCGCCGTCGTGACAGCGACACTGGCGAACCATAGAGCTTGCGCCGTCGGGGGTACATCCACGCTTTACATTCGCAACGGCGCGATGTTGGGGAAGGAGGCGATGGCTGCGGGGAAGAGCGGAGTCGTCGGCGACGCCGTCGACGGCACTCTGTCTACGTTTTTCTCTCTCTTTCTCGACGTCTACCTCCGTCCTTCTCCTTGCAGGGGTAGTAGACGTCGAGGGCGTAGGGGGATGCGCAGCGCACATCGAGCGTCGTCGCCGGCGACGGGCCAGGGTGAGGGGTGGCAGGATGATCGTGGAGTGCGGGGGTTAACGCAGCTACTCCGTGAAACTACGCTGAGGGGAAGGGAGAACCTAGAGGGGGGCTAGGCTCCTCATTTGTAGCGTGCGCTCGCTCGCACCCGAGCGCTGGCCCCATGCTACGCTAGCGACATCGGGGTGGGGAAGAGGAGTCGAGGTTGGTCGCGAGGGAGGGGAGGACCGGTCGATGATGCCGGCGGTCCTTCACGGCACGAAATACTAGTCAGTCTCTGGTCCACCCGAAGCCGCGCTGTTACCTTCTCTCACATCGAACGTCGCTCGCCGCAGCCATGGGTGATAAGGTTTGTGCTCTGCAGTTTGCCACCCTGCACCCCCCGACGACGTGGCCCCTCCCCCCGTCGGAACCACCCCCGATGTCGGGTGTCCCCGCGGAACAAGCTACGTCCTCGCCGCCGTGGCCCCTTTTCCGCCCCCGCGAATCCACCCACCCCGGGATGCCTCTTGTCAGACGCCCTCGCGCCTGATCGCACGCAAGTTGTCGTGCGGCTCTCGCTTTGGACCGCGAGCGAGAGGATTCGGAAAAATCAAAAAGGAAAACCGGGAGTGTGGGCGACGGCGTCGTCGCCGAGAAGACACGACACCTCCGTGAGATGTACGCGCCTAGTTAGATTTGCCTGTCTGTCGAGCCGGGTCGAAAGAGGCCGATTGATCACGAGTGCGTGGGAGTGCGACACTTGAATGGACCGCGGGAGCGAGAAGTGGGAGTGTGTGTGAGTGCGTGTGCTTGCGATAAGGAACGAGCATTTAGGTGGATTGGTTAACCGTGCGAGATAAGGAACGAAGGTGGGACGTGTGGCAGGAAGTAGATCGGAGTCAATAAAACGGAGTAGATGCAAAAAGAGAGAGAGAGAGAGAGTGACAGAAGCGATGACAGCGCAAATACGCACGCATGCAGGCCTCAGCCAAATTTTTGTAATGACAGGTGGAGGTTAAGGCGGCTACTGTTATTAAAGAGGATACCGGACGGTTTCGATGGACGTCGTCTATCGCATCTTCAGTTATGTCATCCACTGGTGTCATCTCGCTCTCTCCTCTCCCTTTCTCTTTCGCACTAGTGGTCGGGGTCTCTCCGTTCCCGTTTGGCCTGGCTCCTTCGTTCCTCGTCTCGACAGTGTGTGTCTGGCTGCCCACGAGGCCTGCCGTTTCGGACGTGTGTGTCTCGGTATCGTCTACAGATATTCCCCATTTATTTCTTTCTTTTATCTCTCGCTCTCTCTCTCTTTCCTCTCTCACTTTTGCCTTGCCGGAATCGACCGATCACGTGACGTCGCGGGGGCGTACAAAGATTGATCCAAGTGATTGTTTCGCGAGGATGTAGAGGAAGATGGGTCTAGGTTAGCGAAAAAAAAGGTTTCGCGAGTGACGGATCAGATGACCTGGATACCGGGGGATGTCGCGAAAACGTGCAAGAGTGACCGACGGAAGCAGAAAATTAGGACGAGAATTCGAGAGTGTGACAGAGGGAGTGAATGGGTCCGTGATTGAGAGTGGGATCGAGGTAAGAATGAGAGAATGAAAGAAAAAATCGCGGATGATGTTCGTGTAACCGTCGCTAAAGAGGAGTTTCGATCCAGGGAGGGAGGGAGATGTTAGAGAGAGAGAGGAGAGAGAGAGAGAAAGAGAAGATAGTGAGAAGGGTCGGAGCCACAGTAGCGTAGTGCCTCAGAAACCTCGGTTCTCCCTCTTTCTCTTTTACTCTATCCGTGCCCAACATAACCCGTAGTGCTTCACAGTGATCGCAGTCAGTCAGTGCAAGAGATTCCTTTCCGGTATCGGACGAAGGACCCAGGAAGAAGGATCTGTGTGCCTCTAGTGACGAAAATTCCGAATTCCTGGACAACAGACGTGCGCGAAAATGGTAATCATTAAAAATGAGCCTGGTTTAAGTTTTCTTTTAGTTGGCAATAGTTGTTTTATTTTGTTCTGGTAGTGTGCACTTTTTGATTTAACGCATTTCGGTCCCGTCAGTGGATGTTCATCAATGAAGATTTTTTCAGGATTATAGTGCAGAGAGATTGATGAAGTTTCTTGTGTCAATCTTGGAAGTGATGAGGATCTTAGTGAAACTGAGTGATTGAGTTGTCGTTATTCGCAGATTCGTTTATTCACGCTATCGGTAAAACGGATACTAAGATACGTCGAGGTTTTTTACCTAGGTGGGGACTTAGTGATTACCATATCAGTCAGCGGTGCGCAAGCGCTCCTCGACAGCTGCGGATCTTACTGGGAGTGCGAAAAATTCTTTGGAATCCAATTGTAAACTCGATATTTTCCGACCGAACCCCTGCGGACTTTCGGGGATTCGCCATCTTTTCGGACGGGTGGACACCTTCCATTCTGGATCTTTGCGATGGAAGTTTTACACGCTGATGGCGGCACGGTCGCGAAATTCTATATATATATATATATAATATACGTGTGTGAGAAAATCACGACCGTGCGGATTGGCTCGGGTTGCTGGAGATCGATGCAATTTCATCGACCTGCTTGCCAAAAATTCCAGGCGGTATAGGCCTTGCCGCTCTGCAGCTTGCAACTCGCACGATTCTGCGCATACGCCCGTGTCCGGCGTTCCGGCCCGATGGAAAAGTGCAATTTCTTCACTGAAAATTCCGGAAAAATGTCTCCGCATTTTCTCATCACTTTACTACAAACCCCTACCCAATTGTTGGACCAGAATTTATAGGAATTCTTGCATTTTAGGGATGGTACAGTTTAGATGAATTCCACCTCTTAGGGAAAATGGATAAAGTTTAAAAATCACGTTTTGCAATTATCTTCCAGGAAAATTTATCTTACAGGTTTCATTTCAATCGGCAGAACGTGCAAATATGCTAATTTTCTCATTAATTCACCGGTGAGTTTTTCCAAGTCGGCGGAGAACGATCTTGTTTTTTAGAAGTCAATAATTCTTTAACGTAATTGATAATCGTCTTGCTGTGTTCTAGGAAATCAGTATGAATTTTAAATCTAAATAAGCATATCGTAGAAATGTTCCATGTATTTTTCTATTCCAGATTACGTATCGAAAAATGTCCAAAATGTCTTCCTCTAATAATAGGACTTGTCGTTTCATCCGTAAATGTGGAATTTTCAGCAACTGACATTGTCAGGATAGTTTCTTAGTGATCCCCACACTTGTCAGTATGAAATAAGGTCATCTGGTCATCAACGAATTTCATTTAAATTTTTTTCAATATTCAAATTTGACAATGCCCAAAGATTAAAAATGTTTTCTAGCAATGGTGATTCCCAATCTCGTTTTTCGAGTGTCAGGTCAAAGATAGCGTAAAAAAATTGACCAGATTGACAGAGGCTAACTGGTTGGTACAGTGGACGGCTCATCCGCCCGTAGAGGCTGTTCAAGGACGGGTCGTCAATTGAAAAGGTCGATCCTTTTAAGAGGCCCTTACTGACGTTTTCCATTCATTGAAATGTCTTCGGGCCGAGCGCCATTTCCGCATCGCGTTATCAAACGCTCCACCGGGCGACACGTCGGATGCGTATCCCTCGCTGATGCATCAAATCGTTACATCACACGTACACGGGTGCAACCGCATTTCGTCGGTGAGAGTGTGCGTGATTTTATTACGTGTCCCCGCGATTCCGCTGGAAATTGTACAAAGGAGCATCACGGAATGGAGGGTGAATTGTGAGGTTAGGTTCATTATTCTGACGGCGACTCGCCGTAAAGGTACCGCTGGGTTAATCATTTTGGGAATTCGACAACACTGCTGGGAAATTCAATCGATCAACGTGTAATTGTTCCGAGATCATCAAATCTATTAAGCTGAATTTCCTGTCATGGTTTTAATGATGATCCAAATCATGATGATGAGGGTTTGTTAGGTCCGCTTTGGTAGGTTACAGGTTCGTTCTTTCAGTTATTGAAAAAGTAAAAAACACAGGTAATCACGTAAATTGTAAAAAATCAGAGTTGGTATTAGAAGCATTAGAAGCTTGTTCTCTGAAAGATTACACTCTTCTTAGATCATATTTTGCAAATACGCAACATTTTTGTAGTGCACGCATAATAAATTAGTACTGAAATTTTCCGTTTTTCCTTGGTTGCTTATCCGATTATGATACTAAAACAGGTTGAAATTGAGAGTCGTCAAGCTGACTCGGATCAGGTGAGACGGCATTCAAGATTACACTCGCAGGAATGACACTTCCGTTATGTTTTGCCACTGCTGCTGGTGTATTATCTATCTATACGATAGTTACCTTGAAAGACACGACCAACCAAATCCTAATGTCTATATGTCGAGTGTCACAAGCTTTATTAAGAATTATTGTTCGAGATACACGCTTAATTATTTTCAAAGCCGTAGACAATGTCATCCTAGAAATCAAACTCGGAGGAAGATTCAAGCGACGAATCTCAATTTTGACCTCTTAACACATTTTTTGTATTGTGTGTGTTGATATATTAATGTCTTTTTATCTGTGATACATAATCTTTAGCTATATGTGTTCATTTCTTTAATGTTACTGGGGATAATGGATTTCAGCAGATGATTGCTGATTATGAATGTTTGGTTTCAATTTAAGGATAAAAATATTTCTTTTTATTCTAATGGGAATGAGGACCCAATTTTGAAATGCTTCAATTTTTGAGTCTGCACATCTAGTTATTCTCGCAGCTTACCGGTAATTGATGACGTTTTTTCGAAATGCTAAAGTGGATAAATATTTGACGAACGGCGGCCTTTCAAGTACGCGCACGCATTTGTTATCCTTAACTTTGAAATCGACTTTACCACACATGGCAAAAATAACGAGCTCACGTGCGTGCAAGTTATTAATATCTGGCATTCTCGTGTCAAGCGTGGGAGGTTCTCTCAGCGTCTCTATCTACATTACATCAGGATCGGTGAAATTCTTCTTAGTTCACGAGTTCTTTTTAAACAAATTATTTGTCAATCTTTTTTCCAATCCTAAAAGGAATGATTAGAGACGAGAAACCTTCAAACGTTCGTTGGTACTCAGATTTTGATGATGGAGGATAAAAGTAGGTTAATTAACACCCAAGGTTCATTTGTCAAAGTTGTTTATGAATTTTGCTTTTGTTTTTCGAATTAAAATATATATGAAAAATGACATGTGCAGAACATAGGACAGTTTCACAGTGTCGAAATCTGATGAATCTCCAGAAGCTTTTATCCGATTTGGGGACTATCAATTGTTATTTTTTCATTCTCCAAGGGGAAAAATCAGAGTTAAGAAGGTCGATCGTTCTTGTTTTTCATTCGAGGACTATTTGAGTTTCGCACATGAAGATCGTCGACTTTTTTTCTCGTGTTTCTTCTTTCCAGAGGCATATCGTACGTGCCGAGAGGGGTGTCGAGTAAGGAGGACGAGGGCTTTCGCTCTGGGGGGAAGGGGGGACCTGATGGGTGAGGGGGTGGAAGGAATCAACGGGGTTGGTAACGGCCGAAGACAGGGGAGGAAGGGCTGCAGACTAGATGGCGCCCGAGGCGCGCCGAGTTCTGGGGCGCTTATCGATCGTTACCTATTTATAATTCATCTGACATTTCGATTCGTCCGATAACGCTTCCATTTCCATCGTCTCCCTTCACGCGTATTATCTACGGCGACTCGACTATTGGGGGAGTCGCTCTGGGGCAAGGGGGGAAGGGGCGGTTGGTCACCGACGCGTCGCGTTTGACCGTCGATTATTTCGCGACGACGAACGTCGCCCGACGTCGCGCCGGTGTCGGCGGGTCTGCCGGTTTTTTTTTTGGTCGTAATCGGTACAGTGATTTTTTTTTACCGAGGGTCGTTTGTTCATTCCAAATTTCGATGTCAAGCATCCATTTGTTACCTTTTTTTTGACTAGTTTTGTTCCTGGCCATTAGTTAAAAAACGGTTTACTTTCAGGAACCGATTGAGTTTCTACTAGTTGTCAAAATCGAGGAATATAATTTACAGTTAGAAAAACTGGAATCTGTACACAAACCGTTGTGGTTCGATGATTTTTAAAAAGTACTGAAAGGTGCACCAAGTTACGTAATGATTTTCAGGTACAAATTCTCTTGATCTAAAAATACGTTACTCAGACGAATTCTTCTTATAGAAAACGAGAAAAACGCTTAGATGTTGGCGTACCTTAGTTTTTGAGAAATTATGTTTTCTTTATTATAGCCATCATTAAACAAAATATATCTTTGAATTTAATATTTTGTTTTATGCCAATGCATCCTTCACTTAATTAGGAATAAAACCCATTTTAGCAGAAATGTACGCCATGCATACAACTCTGGTAATATTGGTGCAAAGAGCGTTACATCTTTGTGCTCATGGATTAAAAAATGATTGAGTTATGATTTTTCTAAAATTTGATGTTGAAAAAACAAACCTTTATGTACGTCTTTTCGGTGCGTAAAGTAAACTTGTGCGTAAAGTAAACTTTACGCACTCGATTATACTTTACGCACGAAAATGCCGTACGTAAACAATATTTCGGCACACGTGTGTGTGTGTAAAGTTCTTTATGCATAAGCCCTTGTATCGAAAACTACTATTTTTCAATTGACGTTAACTCGGAAAGTAAGCTAAGCAAAGCTTCGTAAACATGTAAAAATTTTGGATTTTCTTCATGTTTTTGTTCACATTTGGGCCACATTTTTTTGGAGCGCTTATATGACGAATTTAAAAAAGTCGATCCATATTAAATCTTTCTTCTTTGTATTCGTAATACCTCCTAGTTTATATATAAAAAGAAAAATCATTATCAAATCACGAAAAAAAGGCGATTTGTTTTACTAAAGCCTTTACCTGTTTAAGAAACTTTGCTAACTTCAGTATTTTCTACAAAATGAATAAACGCGCATAAAATATTTTTCTGTGGGGAATGGCAAAGCAAAAATAATGAACCAGATTTTTCTTAGAAAAATGTTTGTTCTTATTTGATTTTAAAAAAATTAGGACCGAACTTGATAGATTCGTTACGCCAGAACTCGAGCCCGGTTCGATTGGTTGAATGTTCTACTAAGCTGCCCAAGTACGCATATTTCAAGATTAAAGTTAATAAACTAAAATGATATAAAAATCAATATAAATAAATAGCATTTTTTAACTTATTTTTACCTGACGATTACGCCAGTCTTCTTAATCGCAACCGAACTGTTTAATATTTGGAAACTCAAGTTATGTTGACAATCGAAAATATTTTCCACAATTTTTGCAGCAGGAAAATTGTTTAGGAAAGCAAAATAAGAAGAGTTAGTCAAATATTTGATAATTTATTAACTGAAGATTAGATACAAATAAATAAATGATTAGTACATTTTAATAAACGCATATTCCAAGTATTTAAATATTAATAGAAAGTAAACAACTGCTTATTGCATTCATCGGAATATTTAATTAAATATATATCAAAATAATAAGTTATTCGCAATTATTTTAAGTTTCGTCCTTTACTTTCAATATTTACAGAAGTGAAAATTCACTCTTTTTGGAATATAAATTGCGTAACTGTAGTGTAAAAGCAAATTGTCACTATTTAAGACAAATTTTCACATTTAAGAGCGATTTAATATTTCAATACTGGCATAATTTTTTCTCCGTAAACTGTGTAATAAAGAAAGTGCATTTTTATTTGAGATTATCTTATTTATACCCCAGATATGTTTATAAAGTCTATGTCGAGAGTTCTAAATTAATCAAGAGCAAAAAGAGGTAAAAGGTTTACAGTAATCCAATTAGTATTTTATTTTTAATCTGAAAAAAGCTTACGTAGAAGTGTCTGAACAACATTTCAAAGGTCGAGACTGGACTTAAAAAATCAATACTGACACATGCTGTAACTGATTTTGTTTTGGCTAAAGAGTAATTACATCCATACTAAAATGTATATTTAGTTGAATGAAGATTTTTCAAAATATTAATTTTAGATTAGACACAAAAAGACAAATTTATGATTGTTGAGTAACATTTGTGAAAAATGAGCAAACTAATGTATTCTTCTGTTCTTTGCTTTATTATGCAACTTTTTGCATAAAAGAATCCAATAAGAACTTGAATTTTATCATTTTTATTGCTCCGTTTTTAACATAAAAAGGTTCTTCGCCTTTCTTATAAATTCCATAATTTTTATGAGAAACTATTTTTAATTTTGCGACATTTAATAAACTCAAGTTTCTATGAGAATGTAATTATGTACAACTAATCGATGTGGTTTAATCACGGGATTGAAAATTATTTCGACCGAAATAATTAGTGAAAATTCTGTAGAAAATACTGAAACGTACGTGCGTAACTTATTTACATATCATAAAACACAGTGATACGTCAACAAGAGTTATAAAAATGAATCGTTAAAACTGAAAAATAAAAAATAAAGTTGTAAAACTGAGATGCGCGAAGCTGATTGGTTGGATAATTTTGACATGATGCATTCATGAATAATTATGGTGCGTTTAATCAATATTTAGCACGGTTGTTCGCCACATTGCTAATTAGCACACTAGACCGATGTAGGCTCATTTTATTATTTAACAACGAAACAATGAAAACGTGGTTGTAGAGCAAGCATTGATTAACGGTTTCCTAATTAAAACTTGCTCTCAGATTTCATTATAGAGATAAAAACACATTACTGCTGCTATTTTGTCGAAAAAGAAATTAATGGTAAATTGAGATAATGTGTTTTCATATCTTTTTTTGCAGGTTGCAAATTTATCTCATTTTTTTTTATATTATCGACGTTGAAGCTCAGAAAAATCATTGTTTTCACAAGTATTCCCTTTCGTGCTTTCGTTTGACTGGAGGCATTTATAATTCACTTGCAATTTCGATCCAACATGTGAGGAAGCTATTTTAGCCAAGGAACTCTAATTTTTCTTCGCCCTATCGATCGCAACATTCTCGTCACGCGACAGCAAAAGAGACTGCATAATGCCGGTATAATTTTCTAAATGTGCACTCGGCTTTTCATTTTCACGATTTTTCTCGCCTCTAATTCTGATTTCCACAAGAGAATTGAGTCTCGTTTCATATTTTCATCAATGAAATTACAATGTTCAACTTAAGTAATTTCCACAAAATAACTTGAAATCGTTTGATACTTTTGTTCAAAAATTTTTACTCTTTTGAGGCTTTAAAACAATCCTGTTACATTTTGAAACGAACAAAGTTTAACGTGTTTGACGAGGTGTTTCAAGGTTCTTTGAACTTTCTGCTTTATCGCAAATTAAGCATATTGTAAGAAAAAGTTTGAAATAATGTTTTTATTTCCATTGATAACGTTTATGCATTCAAAATTATAATAAATTCGAGTTTTCTTAATAGCCATTTTGAAGAATACGACAATTACATGGTCGAATTATCGGATATTTTTACCATAAACTTATTATTAGATCGTAGTCGAATTCGGTAGTATAATCGCCGGTTGTTATCGGCAATTTCCGATAAGATTCGATGCGCGATAAACATTCTATCTGTAAAATACCATTGAGTCATATGGACGAAAATGCGTTTCTACGAACATGAATTAGTTTTTGATGATTTTCGTTTGATATTGATAGTTTTCGAAACTGAAAGATAGTAGGTCCTTGAATTTTGGACACTTTTTCTATTGAATTTTTCTTATTGAAATTTTTCGTTTTAGTTTTTACCATCAGCGGCATCGTTTTACGACAAGAAATGTATATTAAAACTCATAATATACATAGTAAAATTTACTATTAATATGTAAATGTTTAAATATTAGGCAATGTTGTAAAAGGAATTTACATTGTTTAGTTAATAATTATATATCTGCTCAGTTTAATAATAAGTGGTTAAAATATTTAAACCTCGGTGGGTAAATCATTAACCGGGTTCAATTCCCGACACGGTTGGCAATTTTGTCAACAACCCTTTTTAAATTATTTAAAATACTGAAAAACATAAAACGTTAGGCTTCGATAAAAATTGCGCGACTTTCTTTAGAATTTTTACAAAAATGATAATTATTCCATGTCCATAATTTACCCAAAAAATACGTAGACTATTTCATCTCTCTCTCGCCCTCTCTCCCTCCCTTTTCTCCCTCACTCTCTCTCTCTTCATATATTTATTCTCTCTATTATTATATTTATTATTTCTATTCCTATCATTTATTACTTATTACTTTAATTATTATTATTATTTATATTATTATTATTTTTATACAGTTTTAAGTAATTTTTGTACCTTACCATCCTACTAAGACTATTGTAATGAGAGGATGGAGTTACGATTTGCCCATGGGCAGGGAAATAATAAAGTTGTCAATCATTCTCTCTCTCTCTCTCTCTCTTCCTCTCTCTCTTTTCACCTGCCCGATCATCTCCAACGAACTTTCCTCTCCCATCTTTAATTAATAGTAATTTATTAATAATTAATATTTAATTTAACATCTACACCTCTTTCTCCTTTCTCCCCTACATACTGGCACTTGGTCTTTAGATGTTCTTCATTTTCTCTCTCTCTCTCTTTCTACACATTCCCTCCTCTCTAAAATTGATATTTTAACTGTGTTAATCTGCAAAAACGACTAAATAATTCCCATTAGGTTAAATTAATTAATTAAAAATCACTACAAAATTTAGAAATTTCTCCATGTTGCTTGAATTTCTTCATTTTATGCGCTTGAAGTTATCTTTAAAAGTTACTTAATACTAAGTTTACCCCTCAAAAAAGCGTCAATCCTCTAATGCGTCCTTGATCGCTTAAATCTCATTTTTATCGGATTAAGAGATCGTCGGCGAACTGTATACTGTGAGAAAAAGGTAACGGATTGGGATAAGATCACCGGAGGCGCACCGCAAGAAGTGTGCGAAAAAAAGTAAATACGCTCAGTTTAATTGTCCCCTTAAAAGACTTCCGCTTAGAGCATCGAAGGGGCTTCGGTTGCCCCAACGTCAACCCCGTGGCTATGTGATGTCCGTCGTTGTCGTCAACGGTCATCGACCCCCTTCACCCATCGCCCCCGCCACGCCCTCGCCCCCTATACGAGGGTTGCTTCGCAGGACTACAGCTGGGCATCGCCCTACATCTCTGATTGCCCACATAAGCGCAGGGCTTCCGTCAAAAAATCGAACTATCGCCTACATCCAACTTATAAACGTTCTTCTCCTATTAAGGTCATCACGAAAATCACCAGGAAAAATCACTCTTACGTGGAGTGATTATTCATTAGGAAATACCCTGTCTTAGTATCAAGAAACATGTGATATTTTAATTTTTCCTCAATGACTCCAAAATGTTCAAAAGTTAGGTTAAAACTAGATGAAAGCTTGATTCTCATCAAAAAGTCATAAAAAACTTTTTACTCGGGAGGTGACGCCATTTTGAATTGGACAGTCCCAAAATGAATGTTGGTCCCTCGACCTTTTATTGTTGAATTCGATAAAAGGGTCCTTTTCGGTCGATTTTTCATAAATATTTTCATACTTTCGAAGTTTTTTCATTTTCTTCACGATAAAAAATTCAGGTTATCCGCATGGCCTGTTTCGTGAGGTATTTACTTATGACAAAAAATGATTTAATCACCAAGAACAATTTAAAAACGTACACGTTTGTGGTACTAGCTAATCGAAAATTGATAAACGTAATCCAAGATAATAAATATCTAACGAGTTTTGTTAGTTTATATTTTTGAACAAATACAAATGATAAATGGCCATTCACTGTCCGATTTGCCGCACTATCAACTTATCAACGTTCGTTCTCACGTTCAAGGAAATGTTATCATAACACAGCACATCTTTCTAGACTAAATATCTTAGATTTGTACTAACGTTTTCACGAGCGATTTATTCATTCGACTTTCATTTATAGCATGAATGCGCGATCAAATATAAAAAAAATAATAAAAATGATTAAAAAAAAACAGTCCGATCAGGAGTCGAACTAAGCCAGCAATCCTTTCATTTACCACTTGAATACTTTCAAAACAAGAAACTTTTTACCAAGCAGAAAAATTCTTAAAATATTTGTATTTATATGTAATCCCAGGTGGGGAAACAATGTTATTTAGTGAATATAATTTGATAAGATTCTTTTTTAGTTTAGGACCCATCAAACTTTGGTGATATATTGATCAACTTTTCTGCTCGGAAACAAGTGACTTTCTTCACTGAATTTCGCGTGGTTTTACCTTGATTCATGAAACTTGATTAAAAAATTAAATGGACGTAATTTCAAGACTTGGGTATCGTGGCTAATTCTAGTGTGGAAATTAATGCGCAAGGGCGAACGCATTAAAATTGCGTGCTTTCATCGCGTTCATGCAATTTTTTCATTGTGTTTACGAATTACGTAATAGTTCGCGCTTGTCCTTTATTTATGTATAAAGAGTTACCTTACATAAAATTGTGCAAGTAATTCTGCAAATTTAAAATCTTTTAACGCTTATTAGAAAAACTAACGGGGTAATAATATTTATATCATCGTCATAAATCTGAAATATATAACAAGATACGGCGTGCTTTTTTCAGCGAAAATTTGAGTATCAATGTTTGTTCTTCCGCGAGTCTTTGCAAATATGGTATATCCCAGAACATTCAACTTCATAACCATATATCACCATTTCAAAACATCCTCGGGAATGAATTAATGTAGGGAGCATTAAGCAAGACTGTGAAATGCAATATTTTCGCCAACTTTCGAGCCATTTGTGTTTTAGTACAGTGGCAGACTTACGTCGTAAATGAACTTCGAATTACTATTGTTACTTCAGAAACGATTTCGGTAAATTCTCTGCTCCGTAATTATTTGTAGATGTTAATTAATCATGGGATTTTACTAGGGCCCAGAGAGTTTACATAAGCTTTAGGTATTATATGCCTTTACTGACGAAAAGCTGCGTAAGGGTGATGCAAATATCTTTGTCAAAATTGAATTATACATTTGATATTTTTTAATTATTAATAATTAAAATTATTTTTAAAAATATCGTTAAATTTAATGATACATTACTAAATACAGTAAAGTCCCAGTATAATTGCGTCTCGCTATATTTACATCCCAGCCTGTCGTCGCTCTCTTTTTCCCCCACCTTGCGGGCTTATTGGGCCTCAGGAAGGGCCTGCTACGACGTCACGAACATAACGCAACTGAGAGGAGAGGGAGAAGCGGCGCTCCCTTTCTTTTGGTAAATATAACGAGACGGAAGGGGAAAGCGAGGAACCTAGTGGGGAAATATATCGGGACTTTACTGTAACATGAAAGTTACGTCGGAATTCGAAACGAATAAATTGTTTTTAAAAGTACGCTGTTATCGACTAGTTCATTCACAACTGTTGCGTAACGCAAAACAATAAAAAGATAGTTTCTTCTTATTTGAAAGTAAAGTCTTAAGAACTTTATTTCTAGCATTTTGTTACTGCGTATTTTTATTATTAGACGCATCGCGTCGAATTTGGAAAATAGAGTCCAGGATCGTTCGCGACTGTTGAACTACAGTTCCTCAATAATTGAAAAGCCTCTACCTGATTTAGTCGCTAGACTACAAGCAAGTAAAAGTTTAAAGCTTGAATAGCGTACACTAGGGTCAACAGTATTACAATCAAATATGCGAACTAGAAACCTATATGAGATAGACAGTGAATGACTAGTCACTTGTACTAACCAAGCATTGTTATAATACGAACAAAACTTTTAAACAAAACTTCATGTTTTATCTTTGTTAACCTTCAAATTGAGTATTAATTCCAAAAATTTTGGAACCATTAAATTATCAAAACTAAGGCATTATAAAAAGCTGCTAAGAGTCCATTTTTATACTGTTATCTTTAATGGGTGTTTAATAGCTTCAAAGTTTACTGAACTTACAGTTTTCATTTCACATCGAGTTTGCATAAATTCAAGTATCAATAAAACAATGAACAGTTTTTTACTAGTTTCTTTTTATACACAAATATTACAAAAACACAATGTCTAAACAACTAATTAACCACTCAAGTTCAAAGAACTGTTAACATGTTTATATTAAAGTCGACGGTCTATTATCAGCTTATCAATCGTTTGTATTACCTTTTACGATGAAATTAATTATAAAATCTAATCTGAAAAGTTCATATTGATTTTAAAAATAACTTTAAGAATATTATTGAAATGTATCCCTCTTTATTATTCTAGATCGAACCAAATCAATAACCGTCAATTGTAAGTGAAATATTTGAATTCTATCGTTATTATTTTCAAATTAGTGTCAATTGATGAAACGCAATTGCAGAAAAATGTGCAAGGTACCACTCATCCAGTAGGCAGTTTATACTAATAGTGGCCAACTTTCGTGACACGGTTATCAAGTTCTTATCGCCCTGGTGTTTCGCCTATACCTGATTGCGAGCATTCGAGCGAATATACAAAGTCGAATCGTTGAACGAATACGAAACGAAAGTTTTCTCGATACAAACTCACATCGACCAAATTTCGATTTAAATGCAAATTTTTGTTCAAAAACAAAATGAAAATCTTTTGATACGAGTAACCAAAGTTTAAACCTTAAGTTTAATCATAACTTTTAAAATTTATAATACTAAACATTTAATTATTAATGTAATTATATTTCACTTTATTAAACTAGAAGTTTTTAATGAAAACATAAGTTAAGTGACCGCGCAGGTTAGGCCGGAAACCTAAAGGTCCTGGGTTCGATTCCTGGTGCGTCGAATCTCTCATTTTTTTCTGGCAAAAATTTAAAAAAAATCGTTACCATATCAAGTTTTTGTTAAATATCCATCTTAAACGTCGCGCATTAAGCTTATTTTGCTTTATCGTTAGTCATATTTTAATTTCTTTACATAAATAGATTTTGAAAAGAAATCGTTAAAACGATAATAAAATAGCGATTACTAAAGTATAGTGGTTTCCGATTTCATACTAAAATCGTGTTTAACGTAATTATATCGGAGTCCAAGTGATAAGAGACGAACTTATCAGCAATTTATATATAATTTTCAACAAGGCATTCATTTTCTTCGTGTTAACTTTGCACTGTAGCACATTGTCAACTGGCACTTCCGGATGTAAGTTCTGGTCAATGTCATGTTCGCTGCTATTGCTTCCTCGAATTTCTGCAGCAAAAAATTCAACAACATTAATAAGAATTGACATTGAAAAGCAAATTAGCACGTTTTAGATAAACATGACGTTTATCCGGACAGAACTGAAAAAAATACCAAGTATCCTAATAATAATGTTAACAAGGATTCTGAAAATTGCAAAGAAAATACAATCATTTCGTAAATTGGTGACTTTTCATTTTAAACAAGTAAAATGATTACCAAAATGTAAATTCAAACTTTTTTTAAATCATTCAAATAATTTCAGGTTTGCTGCAATATTTTTTGGTTTAGTTAAACTCCTCGCAACGTTTAGTCACATGTTACTTTTATGAAAAATCTGTACACGGTATTTTGTATATACTAAATTTTTCTTTCTTTAAAAGCCCTTAATATTACCTTTAAATTAAAATGCATAATTGTTATTAAGTACAGGTCAGTTTGTGTATTTAATTGGAGACAATAAATCGATGACTGGCACGAAGAACTGACCTTCTCAAACCTAAGGCAAAAAACCGGACAACTCGGTTGTGTGCGACGAAGAACCTGACATTTAAAAAGTGGCTACGATATAATAAAGCGTTATAGAAGATCTTGAAATGTCTGGTTCTTCGCGGGAAGATTGTCAAAT
This sequence comes from Trichopria drosophilae, assembly GCA_030407085.1. Classification (NCBI taxonomy): domain Eukaryota; kingdom Metazoa; phylum Arthropoda; class Insecta; order Hymenoptera; family Diapriidae; genus Trichopria; species Trichopria drosophilae. Next base: position 217,812,954 of record CM059582.1, read on the forward strand.
GTCCGGATCTTCGCTGCATATATTGATTCTTCACCGAAAATTCTGACATGTCCGGTTCTTTGCCGCAAGTTCTGAAATAAACGGTTCTTTGCCGCAAATTCTGAAATAAACGGTTCTTTGTCGCAAAACTATCGAAATGTCCGGTTCTTCGTCTCACGTTTGATATGTCTGGTTCTTCGTACCAGCCATCGAAATATGGTGTATGCATTTTTAGGATTGTCTTTCCGATACTTTCGCTCTTAAATGTTATAGGAATGCAAAACACACATTTTTAAAAGCCATACAAAATCATTAAAATTACCCTGTCGGTCTTCTGGCGCTACTGTAGCAACTATTTTTTTGTTCCTTGATACTATTTTTAAAATGTTTGATGAATGCTGTTTTTGAAATCGAAAATAAATGTTTTCGCGCAGTCTCAATTGAAATGATTTGTGCAAATATATCGTGGTTGTAGATTCGACGTTTCTATCAAATGTAACGATCAGTGGTATCATTCATAAACTGCGTGGGAGTCTGTGTATTGACACAGTACCGAATTGTGTACTCAAAGGGTAGGTTAATTTATTTGCACCCTTACTTTCGACGTTTCGATTACAATTTATCATCTCACGGAATACATATAGAAACTTGGGCGCCACGTTACGCTGTATTAGAAAAAATAATTAAATTTGTGTTTTTGAAAGTAAATAATTTCAGTTTTATTTTAAAAATTAAAAAAAAAACTTAAATCAAAACATTTTTAATGTAAGTAATACCTACTAAAACAAAGAATCGTTTCTATCCTGATCTGATACACTTAAAGTTTGAATCCTTGGAGTCGAAATATTTATTGTTATTTTTACGTTTTTTAAGTATATTATTGATATAAAAATAATCTAATAAATTTAAACAATGGTGATAAACGTTCATTATACTTTACAATACTAATTAATATTAATATTGCTAAACGAAGATGGAAATTGCAATTTTTTCAACAAATACATTTTTTCATTATTTTAAATCCTTTATTTCACTTTTTCAGTTATTTATATCAAATCCACTTTCTATGAAGAGAGACATTATTAAAATAATTATTTCTAACAAAATTTGTTGTTGTTGTTAATTTAAATTTGTATGCTCACCAAATTATTTTCTAGAGACAATTCTTTATTTGTTTTGGTTCGTTTCGTAGCTTTGCTCCTACGTGATAAATAAGAATACTATTTTTGGCAAATTTAAAGAAAGGCTTTTCAATAAAGCAGATCAAATTTTAAAAATGTATAAATTATCGAACAAATTCTAATGAAGGTATATATGATACACCAAGAAAATGTTTAATATAAAAATCGGTATACCTGGAATGTATTTGAAACCTGCAGATGCTTTTTTATATTTATTTTTTGTAAAAACATATTATTAATTAGGAAAAATCTCACACTAGAGATTAATTTCTTTCATAAGTGTTAAATTATTTTATTAAAATGTTTCAAATAAATTTTTTATGATAATCAAATTCTCTACTTTATTATACTAACTCAGTGCTACTTCTGAAACTCAATTACTAGTTTTAAATTAGTACGACGAAATATTTTATTATTATATAATTTATCATATAATTTAGAATAATTGTTAATAAATATTTTACTCAGTGTAGTTATTTAGAAAAATATGGGCCCTATTGAAATAAAGTGTTTAAGGAATTTTACTATTCTAACTAGGATTTCGAGTGCATACCTGCATTACTGTTAAGGTATACAATTATTTTTACAATTAAATTTAATAACGTTGTAGTCAAGTCTTCAAAATCCTAGTGAGTATAGTAAAATTTCTTATACAATTTAAAATGTTGACGTTTAAGACATTTTGAATTACTAGTCCAAGCATTTTTAATAATCTATTAATTCGACGTCATCCATTACTCATAATTCATTTTTTATCGGCGTCCAATAATTTAACATCGTATTACATTATTATAATGTAAACTTATTAGTATAATGAAATCAAGGAATATTAAATCACGCCTTTTTAATTTATTGTATAACCTGTTGTATTTTAGGTTAGAAATTGTTGAACAATATTTTCAAGCGAGAATACCTCATGTAAAATTAAGTAAACTTTGAGAATCTTTTAATAAATTTTTCAGAATCTTTTAAAAAATACACCCGTGAAAAATTATATCTGATTATGTTCTAAAAAATTATTAATTTTTACGTACATTTTATCTCTTTTTTCTAACATTAAAATCATTTCGGAATTTATATTTGAAGTAGAAATCGCGTCCTTGTATCTTGAAGTTTAAACTCTGTATATTAAGATATTGAAAATAATATGCATTAAAAATGGTGGCTTAAAAAATCTACAAAAATTTAATTTTTTTTTTTAAAAATGCGAGATTTTCAGGAAACAAAACTTTTACAGAATTTTTTAAAAATCTTGGAATTTTGAAAAATCTTGGAATTTTGAAAAATGATGACAGTGTTTTTTTAAAATGTCGGCCTATTCCTTAACCAATTCTAAGAACTTTTTGATCAGAAACATTTTTCCTAAAGTCATTTTTTTTAATAAAAATTTTTCGTATATGTTTTCTTTTTTGCGATGCCGTTTGGAGGTTCTCGGCTTTTTTTTCAAAACGTTAATACACATACACAAATTCAAGTCTGAAGGACACGATTTCTTCACTTCAAACGGAGATTCTGTAATGTCTTGTACTCTAAACGATTTTTAAAAAATAATCATATCGCATTTTCACAAAATATAATAATTATTCTGGTGCAGTTAAATCACCGTTGATAACCAGTGAAAAATTATATTTTCAGGCCCTGTGTTAAAACCTTATACCACCTTAATATAATGGACTAAAGATTTAACAGACGCATCTTAAGTGTCTTGACTTACTATATAGAATGAAAATATCATTGTGGCCCGTCCCCTTTAATAACGCGGTATTCCCCAGTGCATGGATTTTCTGGGTAAGGTCAATACGGTCCGTCTATCTTTTCGGAAATTCGAACAGGCAGGTACTGATCAGTTAGGTCACACTCGGACTTGTTTTTTTAACCGTACCCTTTCGCCTCGTTTCATTATGCAATTGTCCCTGCAGCGGCCGATGCATCGGTCTCTGGGTGGGGGGGTTACGACTGGGGTTAGGGGGAAAAGGTGGCGTCTCGTTGAACAAAGAAACTTCATGCAGTGACGAGGCCGTGAATCGAATTCTGCATTCCATATGCGACTCGAAGTCCATCGGGTAGGGGAACCCCCGTGTCGTCTTTTCACCACATTCCGATTCTACAATTAGTCGCTGATTGGCCGAGGTTCCTTCGAAAGTTTTCCTTTTTCAATGCCTTTTTTTGTTCCCTCTCGAAATGTTCCAAAAGTACTTGTTCAAAAACGAAAAAAACTCGTTGCCTCAAAAGTTCAAACTTGGCGTTGAAATCTTCGTCATAAAATTCGCGTTTCCCAACGCCATGTTTACATTAAGAACCATATGTTTCAGAGAGAATTAACAATTAATTACAATGTTACAGTTATTTTATGCATTTTTTAATGAATATACCACAAATTTCAGTGAAATTGATTCAGAATCGAGCAAGAATTCACAAGAATACATTTTACTAATTCCATAGATTAGTTAAATATAGACTAATCAACATATAAATTTTGTTTAAAAATATTAGGATAAATTTCAATAACTTTTGTGATTTAAAAGATACACCTAAGAAGCTTATTTTCTGTAACTACCAATGTTTCCTTTCATGTAGAGACAAATCGATATTACGTCGAACAGATACGATTGTTTGCCTATTTTGTTCTTTTCGCCTCATTATTGTACTTAATATGTACTGAAATATTTTTCGAAAATTGGTTTAATTGAAAATAGTTTGGATTGCACTATTTCTCAAAAAAAAATTTTAACCAATTTACCTTTATACATTTTTTTTTAATTTTAATTGTAAAAAATCTAAAGATAATTTTTTAAAAATTCGTTTTTATTCTTCGCTTCTTTTTTTAATCACCTTTAAAAAATTTCTTTTCTTTCTCCCTCTCTCTCTGTCTTTCTCATATACCGGTGTTGGAAGGAACTTCCGTTGGTCGTTACGTATCCGATAACCGAGCGTGCGGTCTCTCGCTGTCGTCACAGTGACGTCATAGTACGACCGACCTATTTATCGTCTCGACGAGATAAGAATCGGCCAATCGAGTCCAAACATGTAATCTCAAAGCAAATAATGCACAATTATATTTTCGATGCATTTTGAGCTTTTTATTAAAGTACACCCCTTTTCGAAAATCTTTTTGATCGAACAATTTCCTCAGGCCAATTTAAACTAAAAACAAGCTTTTATCCCCGATATTACGTAATTTGGGATATTGTGAGCTTAACGAAGCAAAACGTGTTTTCATTTTTTCACTTCCAATTATATACACATTTTAAGAATATGCAAAATTAATAAACTAGATTTATTAATTTTGACAAATGCGATTCGTAAAAATTACGTAATTTAGACATAATTTTTTCTATAGCATAGAACTAATGAATATTCAATTAAGAGCTCCGAAGTATCGCATTGCTCATTGTTTTGAAAATTATCCGTATGTTTGAAATTCTACTCGGTTACACAAGCGTGAGAAATCTTATCCGTATGTAAATGTCATGGGTGAATGTCTTTTTTATCTAAGCATACAGGGACGCTTATTGGGAACTTCAATTAGAATTAAATATTTAAAAAATCTATGTTGTTTATTAATCTGTCTTTTCATTTTTATAACAGTATTTCATCAAAGGACTTTTTTAGTGCGACGATATTTAAAATAATTTAGAATTTATAAAGCTTTATTGGCAATAGACATATTTGTAAAAGCTGGAAAATGATTTTAAAACATCCTCAATTACAATTTAGTAGAATTTTTGCTTGCTCGTCGTGCGTCACATTTTCGCAGACTGCAAAGCGCTTACAAATTAATTCGATGTTTATTCTCCCATATAGTGGCTTTCCATTCGTTATAAAGCATCAATTCATTATTTCAGCTTCATCCCTTCAGCCATTTCAATTAAGCATATTGTTTTTTTTTATAAAATCGTTTAGATAACTGATTATGGTGTTATTTCGTAATTACTATTTATTCATAATGATTACTCATTGAAAATATTGTTTATAATAGCATTTAGTATAACTCAAATCTACTTTTCCTCTATCTTTCGAACTCCTGCGTAATCGTCGACTTTGCGCCCTAGGGATACGATAAAGCTACGTCAGGGTATTTTCACGCCAGGTCAAATTTATTATTCGCATGGCGGAAGTCGCCCTAGATCCGCACTGATTTTCTTGTATTGTTCGTTGCAACGTTGCCGTAGACTGCACGGCGATTTCGCGCGTTTGCATATTTTCCCCAGCTGCGAACCGCGGCCTTCGGAAGTTTTCCTCCGGAAAATTATCAACCAATGTCTCGCGAGAATCCCGGGAATAGGAATGAAAACGCGACGTCGGTATTGGGACACTATTCGCTCTCTCATTCGCATTCCATTTGCATTCAGTACGTGTCTTGGACTGAATGGAAAGGAGCGACGGGGATCCAAAATGAGGAACGACATGAAAGCCATCTAAGGGATGCTAAAACTGGGGGAAATCGTGGATTAGATAGGATCATTCATTTTGAATAACTTTCTAAACAATTGAAACTTTTAAAAATTCTCTGATAGATGGAAAGATATTTATAGGGATGCATATGGGTGTTGTTAAAAAGAAAAATCGATAGAAAACAGACCACGAAAGTAAAAGGCCGGGCTCATGTTATCATGCGTAGCGCAAGGGCCAACTAAAGTTTTGAACGCCGTTTTTCTAGCATACCAAAAAATGGACATAGAAAATAAATAGCTTTAAATAACTAGAATATTTTCATGAACAACATGACAATTAATATTGTAAACATTGATATACAGAAAGTGTCATTAGACAGTCTCGACTTGCCAAATTTAGCACATGTTTTATAAATGTAATAAAAAGTACAGCGTTTCGACTCCACATTTGCGGTAAAGTGATGTACAAAAAGATTACTCAAGGGAAGAAGATAACCTAAAATAACAAATCGGAAATCGAACTCGAGAATAACAGACAAAAAGAACAGAAGTGTACCGCATAATGGAGACAAATGGCAAGTAAATAACGCGAATAGCCATCGATTAACTGGAGGAATGAAAAAGAAATGGTAGTAAAAAGAAAACGTTTCGAAAAATAAAATTCTTCGAGTAAGAACTATGCTCAGCTTCTTTAGGATTCATATTTTATTAATTTTAGTAATTATTTTTTTTACTTTACAAGTCAAATCATTCATTGAGATTAATCTTATTTTATCCCAGACGAAATACATATGAGCATTGAAAAATAAACAGCACTCACAACATCAATGTGAACATAAGAAAATAAATACTAAGTCGAATGCTTTCGTCTGAATTTTAAAGTAAATATTTTCATTCGCAAAGCTGAGATTTATTGAAAAACGGTTGATCCATCCAACGATTTTAAGTATGAAGTACAACGATTACAATCCTAAGTTAAATGCACTTATCCCGAGCCATGACGAAGCGACCCTTCATAAGTGGAATTTCACTTTCCCTTTAGAGCAACGTTCACGTGAAGTACTACAGTTATTGATTTTGTTTACTCTTCAGTTTGAATCATTATTTTATGCTAAAAGTGGTTTCGTTCATAAGGAGGGGATCTATTTATAGACCAGATGAAATACTACGTATTTCGGCCTATGTCGAACGAAGAAACTTTACAAATTCATCACGAGATACTTTTCGAAAATGCCCGTTTCGTTATTTACATTTAATGAAAGTATTGACATTCAAAAATATATCCAATATGGAATATTTGTTTATGTTTTCGATGGGGTAGTAAGACTCCTCAGGACATGCTGCAATAAGTATACAACACATTCATCAAGGAAGATCACGTGGCAAAAATACCACTATTTATATTTCGTAGAGTCAAAAAAAAAACTGAATGATGTAAAAATTTATGACCAGGTCATAACCATCGCTCCTCTCATCGTGAGCACCGAAAAATGCACCGCACGCGAATACTTGGCAATGATATTGCGACGTGTTTATTGCTGAATCAGCTTGTTGTAACGCTCGTGAAACCCAGCGGGTTTTCGTATTCGCTATTATCTCCCGTCTGGTAATATACAGTTTCAGTAATTGGAACAGCCACGAATTTATTGTCGTAGCTTTCACATAAATGCCATGGAGAAGAACCATAGGGATCAGAAGTTCCATCGTTCATCGTTCTGGTCATTGTTGGAAAAACTGATTTCATTTCCGACTGATTATTTCAACCTGTTATACCCTCTTTAATCACCATTTTTTGCCTAAACTTCGCTAGTGTAATTTGTAGGGGACCCTAACCAAGAGGAATAAACTTGTTTGGTGGAAGTATTGATTTTTGCTCGGTTCCTATTCAATCGGACTTTTCAGTAGTCTCGTCATGGGAATTTTTTATTCCGGATAACGAATTGTATAACCAAAGTATCAAAAGATCAATTTACAGGTTATGATTATATTCACTCATTGGAAATGAGTAGGAGGAATAGGGAGTACGTGAACTTTTTTCATCCAAGTACCTTTGAATTTTATTCACTCTTCGTTACTTTGAAAAAAAACCCTGCTTTTCCGTTGAAAGAAGATTCTTCGGACGACTTTCTCTTTATAGAATAACTTTCTATAGTTTCTACAATTTTTCAAGTTGTAAATTTGAATTTTTTCTCGAGAATAGTCTCGAGAATTTTTAATATTTATCAACTTACCAGAAAACTTTTCAATTTATTTACTTTCGATATGACAAAAAGTACTCTTAACAATTTTCTCATGATCCCATCCTTTCTATCGTGTTACGTATTTTCGGTAAAAGTCAACGCAGTTGTCGATACATTTAAGAGTTTGAAAAAGTTCAGGGACGGACTGTTAGAACTTAAGAGCACAGTTCCAAGTATAAAAACTCGATCGAGCATCGCTGAAAGTCGAACTAAGTAAATTACAGCGAAACGCGAGCTTCCGAAAATAGTCTTATCGGTTTTTCTACTTTTCGCAAATACCGGACCAAGAGATCGACGGTTATTCTCGAAACGGCGCTTTGGTTATGGTTTCCGAAAATAACAATACGGTTAAGGTTAAGTGGTGATAGTTCTAGACGTTATTTCAAACAAATCGGTAGTCTGGTTAATTGAAACGAAAACCGATGTGCATTCGGCTTTAGAAAATCAGAAAGTCGTGGGCTTCGTCGGATAGGAAGACAATGTGTCCCAATACGAAAACAAAGCTGAGAGGGTGGGGCGGCGGCGATTGCTAAGAAAAGCTTTGACACAAATAAACTCAATGTCTCGACGAATTTCAGGGACAAAGCGCCAAGAATAAATGGAAATCCAATTTTAATCGCGGAACCTGGTCCTTCCGCCTCTCCTATTCTCCGATCGTTTCACTTTCCCATTTCTTTTCCTAATCTCAAATCTATAGGTAGACCTCCATATATATATATATATAACGCGTGACCTGGTCGAATATCACGCTTTGGTCGGTAAAAAAGATAGCACATCAATAGGCAACAGGAGTATAAAGAAAAACACTTCTTCTGAGCTGATCATCCTTAGTTTTTAGTTAATCCAAGTGGTTTTGATTTGTACACATTGCCTAAAGAAAATACTAAAAATCACTCATATATGGCCACTTCCGGTCCATGTATAATATATCAAAATTTGTCACAGCTGGAGGTGAACTCGCATGCTACCCGTGTTAAATGCAGCCGCTTTACAATCGCTTGCAGAATACTCCTGGTAGACCAATTATCTAACTGCCCAACACTCCCCGGAGGACTTTGGTTCGATGCACGATTTTATGTTATGCTTTCGTTTGCATTTGCAATTGTCATTTGTAATGGGTAGTCGAGTCGACATTTCAATGGATGAAACATAACTTATGGAAAATTTTCATCAAAATGTGCTACTTTCTCGCACCTTTTTTAAATGAAATTTTTTCTTCTAAGGAAAGTATCTTCGAAAAACATGACATATCGTCTGCGTGTCGAGCGCAGGCAGAGGCAAACTGGAGTAGCTGATCTCGTTTGTCTGTCTCTCTTGCTCTCCCTCTTGACCCAATTCGTAAAACGGCCTGACGTCACGGCCCTGTGCGGGCTCTATACGCAACGCGTAACGGGTTATAGGGTGCGTGCAAGGCCAGGCCGAGTTCGTGCCAGAAAGCTGGCCCCTACGATGCTTGTTTATCGGAGAGGGACCTAATAGAATATTTTATCTCTCTACTTATCGAGTAGTCGAATTATTTCCCTCGCCCTTCCGCTAACGACCAGGCTCTTTTAAATCTGCTTTATGTCGGAACTTGGGCAATATTATCCGAAATCTCAGACCGAGGACGATATATCTATTCTTTGTTGTTGGGGAAATGTATCGGTTCAAGTTTGCTCATTATTATCAAACGATTAGTTCGTTCGGGAACGTTATTGACGATAAACCTCGATATTATGCAAGTTCGCAATAAATTAAATTGACGCTATATCATTACGATTCCTGACGGAAATACTCAAACCAATTTATTAATATACCGTCAATCCCCCGATAATAATCGCATGCATTTTGACACCTGCGACTAATAGGAGATAAGCACAACAGAGTGTTATGGCGACGATGCAATTATGTTAGACACTGATTACACTTACGTCTTATGAAGGAAGTAATGGAATGTAATCTTATCAACGCCATATGCACAAAATTCCAAAAAGGGACAAAAACTAATGGAGCCATTCCGCAAATCTTAAAACATGATATTTCACTCAACGGCCCAGAAGGTGGGAAACAAGATTTGCGCTCCGCGGGAGAGTTAAGGGCAATCCGGATTGTCTAGGAACAGAATCGATCGGTGCCCGAGTCAATTGTCATTGCGGTATAAGACCGCCCGGCGCGGTTAACTCAATCAAACAATCCATTTTGCCATCCCACAAATACGATTGCGCCTTCGCAGCCATCCGTTTCTCTATGTAAACTTAGCAACGCCTGTCGTATGAAACACGAGGTGGCACCAAACATCGATCGTTGTGACCGAACAGAGTTATGGTTCCAGGGACAATAGATTACATATCTTGAAACTAGCAGCGTTTATTGTGATTTATTCGACGTGCTTCAGCCGATGGTGCAGACGCATGGCCGAGTCGGACGAAATATCGCGAATACGTGTAATGTCAAGTGGTTCCGGCACGAACTCGATCAACGACTCGATGCGATGGAAATTTGTAGAGTGACCGGGATTTTCCCGGACCTTTATTCCTATATTTATTCCTAAAGATCTGATGGTAACCCTAGTTGGACGCCATTGCCAACTAGTAAATTGCTAGGGAATGGAAGGTTTCCGAAAAACCGACGAGCCCATTTTATATCTTCGAAGCTTAAATTAATGAGGCTGAAATTTAGCAACATTATAAAACAGATTCTTGAAAGATAGAAGTTTGATTATAGAACTGTCAGTATACAAAGGTACAGCTAACCGCTTCCCAATCGTTTTTCCATTATCGGAAGTCCATTACGCGTCTGGTTAAGCCCAAAGCCTGTGACAAGTTAATCGAGAAGATTCACAGCGACACGACGACCTGTCGGGTACAAAGAGAAACTTGCACCGATCCAATATCTTCCATAATAATTGCAATTCCCAGAAATTGAAACCCTATGGGTAGACGAATATGGAAGGGGAAGGTCCAGGAGTTGGATTCTGGATAATTTTTACATCGTTTGACCTTACTTTTTCTAGAAGATTCATATTCTGAATTTCATATTATCGTTTCAAGGGCATATCAAATAGGTTGTAGCTTTGTAATTCAAGATGAATATTCTCAGGGTAATCCAATGCTCGTATTTCAATTGCAAATTGTTTGAAGGTCGTGGGATGCAATATCCTAAAGCGGGAAAGATAAAACAATATACAAAATACTTTAGCATTCAGAGGGCGTATATTATTTTGCATAATTAAATGAACATTCGACGTCCCTTTAAATCGATCGTTACGCACTCGAGCGATTACATCGACGCTAACGTATTTCACACGCGAAGCGTAAGATTCCCATGGGAAGCCTGTCGTCGTGCAGAAGTTGGGAGAGGAATTCATAGCTACAGATAAGACGTGGGCTCGGCTGCTCTTGCTATCCTTATCGTACTCCTGCAATTCATCATTTTGGAAAGACAGAGGTATCTTAAGCCTCCTCTCTGAATTCGGACTTTAGCTCGTCATTTAGGTGGCTTATGCTTACATCCCCGAGCTTCATAGAACAAACATGAGCGAAATACGTTTCTCGACAAATTTCCGACGTCTGCGAAAAGTCCCTTAAATGCAATAAATGACAATCTCATGGAAATCGAATTCTCGCCTGATTTCGGTAACGATTTGGCAGGAAGCTTAATGAAAAAAAATTGTTCTACACCACCCGACCAAATCAAAATTCGATATTCTCTATACATTAACGTCCTCATGTTGCGCATGCGTGAACCTTGTGGTGGGTTCATTAAGCAATTGTTTGAGGTGGTAAAAATTACATTGATGAAGTCATCGCATTATTTCTGGATATAAGTAGGATAGATCTGGAATGTTGAAAAAATATCGCAAGCGCAGCAGCCGGCGTTTTCGTAACTATTTCTTGCAGAGCCGGGAAGGGAAATTTAAGTAGGTTATTTGTTATTCGCCTGGAATAGTAATATCAAATCGATTGGGCGCTCCCAGAAACAGTGGCCTAAGTATACCAAATCTGGAATATGTTGGGTTAGTTATGAAAGATGACAACCGATCAGTACTCCCTAGAATATCTCAAATGTGTAATCGGCGTGAAGAGAAGAAAAGTTGGAAGCCGTTGACAAGTGACTATCTTGCAATTTGGTTCGGTGTACGGTTGGCAACCGGCACGATCGTCTTTGTGCTTTACGTGGAGGAAAACCCAGAAAGGCAACCGCATGTTTGCTCCCTATGCTTCATGTATGTGTGTGGTCGAGCGAGGAAATATACATAGACATCTCTAGAGATGTATGGGTAACGAACACGGATGAACACGTGCTTGGAAAAAGACACTCACAGATGAGAAAGCATGCGCGCGTTAACACGCACACGGGTACACAGGGTGCCGCGTAAGTCCTGGGTGAAGGGGCACAGTGTGCACGAGGAGCCAGGGTGCGCTTTCGCGAAAAAGGGAGAGTATAGGTGGCCTGGTTGGGTATTGATCCGTAATGGTGGGGAGTTCTTCACTCTATAAACCGGCGCCGGCGCAAGGGCCATGTCCGATGCTCGGCGGCGATCGACCCGCAACGGTGCCTGTATCGCACACTGGTACCCTCGGTGGTACGTGCCCATTTCGACGGAATACACCTTCAAAGTTCAAATTGGCAGCGGACGCTGTCATCCCTGACGACGTTGACAGCGACTCGTTTTAAACGGTTCGAACGGTGGCATGTTTATGCAGCCGTTGGAGTTTACAACAGCTTCGGTTTACGAGCCTAATAAAACCTTAGGTTCCCAGGAAGATTGGAAGAACATAAGGTTTTCATACGAGTCGTCGCAGGAGGATTTTATGGATCTTCCTGTTTCCTTAGGCTAAAAGATTAGAATCGATTTCTACGAACCACGAGGCATATCTAATCCATTTCGATATCAAAAGTCTCTGCTGACAATCACGTGATTTCCTTGTCTTGAACAATTCAGATACAATCATTATTTGTTGGATTGAACCATATACAATTTCACAAGATCTGGCTAGAATTCCCATTTGATACAATTTCACTGATGAATGCAAGTTAGATTGACTTCAAATCTGTTATCGACACCGCCGAGGGGTTTCGATCAAACTACTAAAAATGCAGTTGAAGGATTTCTAGAAAATAGTGAAAGATAGGCCACCAGCGCTAGTAGGTATTTTATAAAGTCACAGAAAAACTGTCAAGCGTACAGTGTACCCTGATGTCGACTAAATGCTAATTTTGTTAGGTAGTTTGCGTAAACATTACGAGCGCTTTTTTTACTACCTCGCTTATTATTACACATCGCAAATTTTACGGTCATTTTATCAGCAGTCGCTGATATTGCTGCCCGTCTAGTTCTCTCGCACGCGACCCTAACCATGCTTATCACGAACGAGGAAGTCGTTGTAAATCGGACAGTTAATATTCAAGAAATATTGGAAATTTGATGAGAAATAGCTTTTCTTGATGCAAATTGAATTTTTAATAACCTGAAATTCATATCATTGTTACCTCAGAATAAACAATTCAATAGTTGGGGGAAACTATATACATACAATTTGTAGCTTTTCGCCGTTACAAATGTTTTTATATTCAATTTCTTTGAGAGAAAAATAGAATATCCCCGTTTTTATGGCGCCCAACAAAGGTCAGATTTCATTAACACATTAGTATTCACGCTTTGGGAATAGTAGTTCCTCGAAATATGAGGTAATAATAACTATACTGACATTAATCGAAAAAAACTTGATTCTCTGCTTTAAATTTTATGACTGGGCGTTCCTCATAATCCTATCGGTTTTAATAAGGCCGCAAATAAAATGCATCGTGGACGTAAATAAAAAAGTTCGACAGAAAAAGTATATCGTTCCACAACAGTGAAGGTTTCCTTGCCTGAAGGGTTTTCAATTTAATTTTCACATGGACGGAAGTTACACAAGATCGTCATATATGTACTCCCCGCAGTAAATTTCATGTGTGTATACGTATACGAATTTTGCTACTTACGTTCTCCCGTATCATCATCGTGGCCTCCATAGCGGAAATACGATAAGGGAAGTTTAAGGCCCCCCTTGATGAACACGGTCATCGAAAAAGAGACCTCGGACATTAGGATCGTAAAAACGTGCGTCAGGTGCCTTTTAGAGTCAGCTGCGGTACGGCCGGAAAGGCATTGTTCATTTTCTCCACCGTTATACCTCTCGAGGAAAGTAGTTTTCACCGGTCTGGAAATAGACCTGTAAAATGCGTTATATTATGAAACCGTAGGAAATACTTTCAAAATATGAATTCAAAGTATGGTTATAACAATAAAAATCTTGTAAATTAACACAGGAATTTTTTATATTTGATATGTGGTATTCACGTCTTTTGTCAGCAGACGTCATTTTTCCTGTTTGTAAGTCAACACAGCATTTTCTGCAAGTATGGACGAGTTATCTCTAAATGGTGAATATTTTTTGTGATTATCGTATCCATTCACAAATATTGGTGGGAAAAGCTTCGAGTGGAAGAGTGACAATTCTCCCGTTGAAACTCTTGAAATCCATAAATTCGAGTTAGGCACAAATTACGGACATTTACGGGATATGGGAAATATTTTTTGTCATGGAAGGGAGAAGAACGCTGCGATTACCTCGGCAGCTGAAGTTTTGTACAATCGTAAATTCAACGAGGGTTCCTATTATTTCAATATTTCACCCACACGCGTGGAAGTAAAATTTCATGGAATATTTTCACCCTCTATGGAAGTTTATGTAGTCGCGTCAAACGCATTTCGAATAATTGAGATTTTAGGGTACGTCACACAAAAATATAACTGATTATTATCATCGTAAATCACATTCATTTGTCTATAACATCTGCACCCAATGATAGCGCACATTATGCACCATGGGCGAAAAGTAATATTTTACGCCCTTCGTGTCTTTCCACTATTTTCTATTTTTTGAAAGTGTAATACACAAGATCGCCATTAGAGGTTGGAAAAAATGGAATTGCCACAAATGCGACGAAGTCATTCCGCTTCAGAGTGAGTATGCACTTAAGGTCTTGTTTTTCGTCCTCGTTTAAAATAAACGAGACGAGGCGAAAAAATGAGAACAACGTCAGCAGTAATGTGATTTTTTCGCCATCCTGACTACATTTTCATCGCGTACACCGGTCACGTTTCTGACCAAGTCCCTCTTTGAAGGTATATACACACACACACACACACACACACACACACACACACACACATATGGAGAGGTGGAGTGGTTCAGGGTGGTGCAACGTGGGCAAGTCTTAGGGCGAATCGCATTAGACCAAACTCGAAAGCACCGGCGGCTGCATTGGGCGAGTTCGGAGTTTCGAAACTCGATTAAATTCAGTTCGAGCCGCCGGTTTCTTATCTAAGGACGATAAGTTCTTAGACGCGCGTGTCAGTCGCGCGTCACCGCTCAATTTCCCGTTTTCTGTAGAATTCATTCAGGCAAATCGTTAAGGAGCCGATAAAGTCGGTTCCTTCCCTTGCCGACGTCCCCTTCGCCCAGAACAAATTTATTTCTTGGCATTCTTCCGCGGTTCGCGATCTACTGTGTCGAACAATGAACTTTTCTTGCGTTTCGACATGAAAACTGGCTTTTATTGCACATTTTACGACTAGTTAATGCTTCAAATTCCCGGGTCAAAAGATTTACCAATTATCGTGCAAGAGGAAATTGTGTTTATAAAATTTTATCATTATCGAAGTACTTGGACTAATTAAAAAAACGTAAATTCGAATACTGGGTTATCGTCGAATAATATTTGTTCGATTTTCAATGTACCAAATCTCTAACAAAATACCCTTAATTCCATATGCCATTTGATGCACTAATTTGGCATGAGATATGCAAGCGCACGCACTTTACTGTTTTATTCGAATTATTTCTGTGCAGCTTCGAATTCGATGTTTTTTTCAATTTCAACGCAAAGACCGTTCAAATGCAAATTTTTTTTACGAAATTTCGATATTTTCGTGCGTTACCCAATTTGGAATATTGGCATCAGATACCATTTATGAATTTCAACAAACCCTGTAGCTTTTTATGGAAATCGGTTACTACGCGGTTCGCAACAAAATATGATTTGAAAATATGAATATATTGAAGGTTTTTTTATTTTGAAGACAAAAATAATACAGGAAAAGAAATCTAATTTCGTGAAAATAATATTTATTATTTTTTAACATTTTCAATAGGAAAGACATCTTTTCGGCCTAGGCCGAAAGTCTTCCCTGCGAATAACAGATCTTGGCCGTCGTACGACTGCGCGGAATATTGATCTACTAGAATAATTGTCACACTCGCTTCGTTCGGGTGATAAATGTCCCATTCTTTAAAATCAATAATTTTCTATCGTGCAACTTCCTATCAAAATCTTTTCGTTATTAAATATACCAAAAACGAGTCTGATTAAATAACGCATCTGATATAACAGTACGAAATAACTGCGTGTCCTTAAACTTCCCAAAATTCAATTACATTCTGGCGTTAGTATAGTTGCCGGCATTTTATGTTACTCGCACGACGATAACGCCAGGTTCGAAACTGCATCGTCGTGTTTATCATTTCTATCGTCGAGTATCGCGTTTTGCCAGGGCACAAATGTAGAGGGAGGCAAAAGTGGGTGTCTCGTCTAATATAGATACATATATGGATATTCAACACTGGGTTACATTAGATTTTGACCTCGTTACCAAGTATTTGGTCAATATTCCGACAGTACAGAACAGTAGGTTCTAAAGCGACTTCTAATTGCGAACCGACGGTAATTACGGAAGTCTTGTGTGCATAACAACAATTTCGCATCATCGTATGTATTAAGATCCTAATTTGCAGCTGGATATCTCATTTGCACATAGAATGTCCAGGCCCTATATGTAGATTTGCATTTTGTAGTGCTTTTTTCCAATTTTACGGCGGTCAAAATTCGTTGAACTTCATATTAAATTATATGATAGAAAAATTAGTATTTTCGAGGATATTATGCTATTAATGGCAAGTACTGTTATGTATCGCATGGAAATCCGTTTCTATAACGGGCGCGGAATGCAGCGACGCTAGCGCTGATACAGTAAAAACCTGAGACTAGCGGCGATGCGAAGAACTGCACTACGTTCACGTTTTTCTAGGTTTCTTTATGTCCCTGTTTACTACTTTCAAATGGTAGATGTAATTTAATAACTGGTCTATCTTCAAATAGAAAATTATATATATAATACCACCATAATAGAAAAGGTTAGTTCACCGCCAAGTTGTCGACATAAGTTACCGTCTGCCCAAACTAAAGCATATAAAGAGTATATCAAACGTTTCAAGAAGCAATCGAATAGTCAATTACCCAGCTTATCTTCAACTTTTAAAGTTTCTTACTATTCACTTTTTGAGATTTATTCTTCCATGAAAATTCATCTAACCATTTGTGTACAATCCTATATTCTGATACAATATCCACTAATTTCTATCAATTGCATAGCATGTTTCTAAAAACTATCCTCCATTATATTGCCGATAAAATTAGGGAGTCATATTGCAATAAGCGACGGGTTTCATGAAGGTCGCGGAGATATCCAAATTTGACATGCCGTTAGCAGGGCAATAGATGGTTCGGCGCCTCTCACCAAATGACCGAGTCTGTGGTCACGATTCTCCATAACAACATGCCACAGCGATAACGTAAGTACGGTCATGCGTGATAATCGTAACCATAAATTGGTGGATTCGTATGACCGTACGGGAAACTGAAATATTCACAGGAATGCTGAGCCATTTTTTTTCATCTTTGGCTATTTCCGGTTAAATTGCGAATTTCTTAGTGATAAGCCGCAATAATGGCTCAAATACCTCATTAAGGTTATCCTCATTCATAAGGCGACTCCGATATCATCCGCTAATGGATCGTTCGATGGTGTTCGATCGAATTACGCTGTATGCCCTTAGATTATTCATTATGTACCCGATGGATATTGTTTCGTAAACTGTGAAACGAGATTTTAATTTACAGTGACGTTTTGAAAATTACTCCGTAAATATTCTATATAATAATTTCTAGAGCATTTGGCCGGTAATCAAAAGGCCGCAGGTTCAACTCCTAACGCGACGATTTTTTTTGCGAATCATAATATTATAAAAAATTTCAACTAACGCAATCGTTACTACGGATAATATAAAATAATTACTTATAAATACTAATCGATATTATAAAAAAATATTTAGATAAAAATATTTAGATTTTGTATTTTCTAAGAATTATCATCATAGGTTTTAAGTGCTTAATTACCGGCGTTGTCTGTTTTTATGCATTTTATTACGTAAGATTTTGGAACGAAAATAAAAGATCAATTTTGACCTATTTGTCCAACATTTATTTTTTACGAAATTTAAAGTCGTTATAATTCTGGGAAAAGTTTAGATTACAAAATACTTGGTGATTAGTTTGTGACGTGTGGCATTGACCCTGTTTGTAATTCGAGGTCATTCGAAGGTACCGAATCATTATGTAAATATATTACACAAACGTGACGAACCGATGCAATACGAAAAGAAAGTGAAATGACAATATATCTAATGTGGATAATAATTTGTCGAGGCGTCGGACATGGTA
This sequence comes from Trichopria drosophilae, assembly GCA_030407085.1. Taxonomy (NCBI): domain Eukaryota; kingdom Metazoa; phylum Arthropoda; class Insecta; order Hymenoptera; family Diapriidae; genus Trichopria; species Trichopria drosophilae. The sequence continues at coordinate 217,831,335 of CM059582.1, forward strand.
ATGGATTATTACGAAATAATAAAGGCAATCAACTTTTTTATCGAGTTTGTCCCCAAATTTAATTGCGAAATCGATAAAATTCGATATTGCATTCGGTTGAATGTGGAGTATGCTCAGTTGAATCTTTGTAAATATTTTTATTTACAATCAAAGGTTGAATTTTTTGTCGTTATTTGTCAACATCTACATTTTTTTCGAAAGTACTTATTTCTAGGCTTGTTAACTAGGCATTGAAATTTGCTTTCAATTTGAATTTCGAAATTGTGGAACGCTTATGACCTGCCACTACATTAATTACTATCATAACTTCATTAATCCTTGTATAATATCCCATTAACGGCGAATGGCCTATTGCAGTTTCACAACAATGAAGCCATTGACGCTTTCATCGTTGAGATAATCATCGGCCATTTTATGTTTGACTTTTACAAAATTTCAAGACCAATTCAGATGGAAAAAATCAGTTTGGTAATTTTTTACTGCTCGTATCAGTTTACTTCAATTGCTTCAGTCTTTCTCGTACGTTATATGACAGCAATCGTAAGACTCGTAAAGTGGTAATTGTTAACAGACGACAGACAACAATGACTTTTATCGCTGGGGCTTGCAGAACTTCATCCTGGTATATTGTCAGAGATACGACCCGACGGCATAACATTTTTACTCTTTCTGACTTTGTCTCATCCTGTGGGTACCTGCAAAGCCAATCTTAATTAACATCATCAATCCGACGTCTCGTGCAAGCTGTGCGAGTAATTTCAAGATAACTAGAATAACTATCAAAACTGTACGTTTGTCCTACCTGAGGTTCAAAATATTACATGAGATTTTACAGGGTTTGCCAATATAAAATTATTGAATTTTTCATGAACCCCAGGGAAATTATATGTTCTATAGAGGAAAAGTTGACTTTCACGTTGCTGAGAGGCGGCCAATGTATACATTGTTGAATACTTAAAATAGAATCATTGTAGTTTAATCACAAAATTAGTTTCGTGGCTTTGATTAATGAATGGAACGAATTTATATAATTTTTCTGTATACTTTTAATAATTCATTAAAATTAATGAATTTCTTTTAAATCAATTTTCCTTTCTTTTCAAATGCAATTCCTTTCAGCTGCACCCGCTTTTTTTTTATTGAAACGGAACATAAATCAATTGAAACGTGTCAGACATTTGAACTCTCCAGAGAGAAGAATTTTGCATTTTCATGAAAATAAACCAAAACAAATGGAAAATGAATGTTCTGCGTGATTGAAACTTGGCGCCTGAAAAAAATGTGTTATTCAACGTTTGGTATATTTTTGAAACTTACGGACGTGCCTGCGAGTGCATACCTAACAAATATAAACGAAAATAAACTTGTATCCATGTTCAGTGAATAAATATTCATAAACCACTTTAATTAGGATTAAATATGAGAAGAAATTCTAAATATAACCGTAACGAAGTTATTATTGAACTGTTATTAATCAATTTTCTTACAATTTACGAAAAATTAGTAACGAATTAACTGATCGTACTTTGAATCCATTAGAATGAATTCTATTCTTAATTTAGTTCAATTTCCCAATTATTTATAGCAACATCGAACAGAAAAAAGGAAATTTGAAAATAACAATCTGGTTGTACAATAATAATTTTAAAAATTTTCCAACAATTAATGGCAATTAATCTTTATTTTAGTAGAAATGACATCTGTCAAAAAAGTTAGGACTCGAGATTCGTCAGCAATTCGAAATTAATTGTGCAACTTTACATAAAAAGTAGTGGATAGGAACACCACGTGATGTAATTAAATTTTTCTTAATTTAAAAATGGAAAATATGTAAACTGTTTTACTTAAAACTAGTAGCGGTAAATTTAAATATCACTCAAATAAGTAACAATATATAACATAAAAAATGTAAATTTTTCATGAAAAATAATAAGTTTTTTTTGACAGTTTATCGAGTACGTTCGTAATGTTTCAAATCCTAATTAATCAACATTTTTTAGTTCAAAATATATAAGAATTATATAGTAAATATACAAAAATGATTACTGATTCATAATTGTTAATAAATCTGATGATTAATATTTCAGTAACCTCTAATAACTTTTGTTTATATTCAATAAATACTTTGGAAATCCCAGTGACAAAATTTTAATTGCTGCGAATTGTTGAGTCAAATCAGTTTTCAAAAATTCTTGGCAACTTAATTTCCAAACAGTCGGGACAAAAACACATGAATCACACATCTCTGATTTAAATATAAATGTTATAGTATTCCAATTCAACGTTATACAAAAAAGTTGGATTAAATAGGTTCTTTATCACTCGATGAAGTTTCAAATAAGATGGTTCGATTTGGAACTTTGAAAAGAAGTGAAATATTAAAAAATTTGTTTAACAAGCAAATTGAACGTTAGTTCCAAATCCATTAAACTCTGGAGAAAACAAAGTTAAATAAGTTTATTGAAAAAATGAGTAAAGTTTCTGAACTATAGTTCAATCGCTAATAAGTGTGCAACTAACTTTCATAGCTAGATAGTCGTCATTTTCCTAACTTATCGTTGGTTACTTAAACTTTTGAAAATAATTTTTCCAAACAATACAGACGTAATAAACTTTAGCAATTGTTCGATATTAAATCTTGGGTATTATTAGTTTTTCTCGATGCAAAAGTTAAACATGAATTATATTCCTCCTGTTTTTTCCATTCTTGTTTTTTACCATTACGAAATAGTAAACCGTGGACAACCTAAAAGAAATGTAGTTATTTTTTTCACCACTAGACGCCGCGTCGTCCTCACTGTCGAAGCGTCACGCCTATTATAGAAATGTATTTCTTTCAAGTACATGTGCGAGCAATTTTTACCCTACGAAGATAGGAAAAAGTACTACAATATATTTTCCGGGGAGATTTTTCCTCGTTACTTGGTTAGTTTCATGATATCCCGATCGATTCGGAAATGGAAAGCGCATGCGTCGCGCGTTTCCGTAAACGATATTTCATTCGGTGCACATCGATCAGTAAAATCACCCATTCACAAGTACGCGCTATAGTAATTGGATGATTATGGCTAATCGTCCGTTTGACGGTTAGTACGTCCAATGGCTTTAATACATATTTCAACATAAGGGATAGTTCCCTTAAACGGTTCTTTGCGTTCACCGTGAAGCGCTGTTAGTCGATAATGCAAATAAGGAGGCACGATTTCGGCAGGGAAACTGTCGCTTTTTCATCGATTTTATTACTAATGACCAAAATTTCATTTTTTTCCGACGGTTTCAAGGATACGTTACAACCGATCCATAAGACCCATCTGTTAGGCTCGGTGATCGGCATCGCGCTAATGGACACTAATGAAAATTCAAGGTGAAAGGGCAGGTTCTTATTTTGAAAGTTTCTTAGTTTTATTTCCCGTGAACATAAAGACTTTCTATAATTGATTGCGTTCAGACTCGAAAAAGCAGATTATATAAAATTATATACAATTTTATATATAAACGAGACAGTTATATATAACTGTATATTATTTTGTATGGGCTTGACAATCCATTAAAAATGAATAAAATATATGTGCAGTTATATATAATATACAATTATATTTAATTATATCAAAAGTATATATAACTATTATTGGGCGAAAAGATAGCTTTATATATAATTGTCTACAATTCTTATATGCATTGATCCACTTATATGTAATCATATACAGAGCCTGGTTTATGTTATTATACATATATAAAGGGAATCATAAAGGGTATTTATACATTTTTTTATATATAGATTTTGGCAGTAGATAATTATATATTAGTTTTATAAATGAACATTAATAAACTAAGCGTTATATATATGTAATTTTATACAATTCCATGTAAATGGATATATACATTTTGAGCGTATATATTTATATATAATCGTGTCCATTTAAATATATATATATATATAGAAATGCATACATCGATTCGTTTCGTACATGATTATGTACGAGTACAACATACATCGAATTAAATGTACATAAGAATATATACACGAATTTTGCTATATATACTTGCATATAGTAATATTAATTGTATATATAGTAATATACATAATTTCTAAGACACATATTATGTTGCACTGGAATATAATCATGCACGAAACGAATTCATGTATGCATTTCTAAAATATATTTAAATGGACACGATTATATATAAATATATACGCCCAAAAAGTATATATACAATTACATGGAATTATATATAATTTCATATAAATGTAACGCTTAGTTTATTATCGTTTATTTTTAAATGTAATATATAATTAACTACTGCCAAAATTTTGGTATAAAAATGTATAAATACATTATTATACGCACTCGTATATAATTATATAAAAATCGAATCCACTCATATATATTGATGATTCCCTTTATATAAGTATAACACAAACCAGGCTCTATATATGATTATATATAAATGGATCAATGCGTATATATAGAATTGTAGAGAATTATATATAAAGCTATCTTTTCACCCAATAGTTATGTATATATAGATATATATAATTATTTCAATTCATATATAATGACTTAGACCAAAGTTCCTAATTGTACATGATATATAATTATATATAAAGTGAATACAGCCACTTATTGTTATACATGGATGTGCAAATGATTCGGCTTATATATAGACTATTTATTAACTATTTATACATGTTGTTATATATGTTTATTGTATATTATTATATATGGATTTTGGCCACATATAATCAGGTCACTTCGTAATTATAGTGCCCAAATCCACATATAATATATAATCCATGTATAATTATATATAATTGTATATTATTATATCCTTCTCGGTTTATATACAATTCGATATCATAAAAATATCTATATATAACAATATATAATCGTATCGATTTATATAATAAACAATATATCACTGTATGCAATTACAAACATTCCTATAAAATGTTTACATTCAAAAAAGTTAGGTTAGTTTTCTCTGTGCTGATTCGATGAAGAATTAAAAACAAAGATTGCCAAATAAATTCATATCATATTTTGTCGTAAATAATGGTATTAATAGTACATGACTTAATTTAAATGTCGAAAAATATTATACAAAACAATTCCATTACCTTGTTTACTACACGTTATTATTAAACGTTTTACAAAACGATTATCGACTTTTTTCCCCTGGGAATATAAATACATGTAATTACTGCCATCTTAGAAGGAATTCCCCAACGTATTAAAATCCATTATCTCTTATTTCAAAAGTTGTTTACATTATGTTATAAACATTACAGAAAATTACGACAAGAAATCGTTTCATTAAAATCAGCATGCTATATGACAATTTATGCTTTACTGAAAGAATAAATATCGACAAATTAAATTTATATTACGCAAATTAAAAATGTCTGAATGAATTTTTCAAAATTCGGGCTCTGTAAGGGTAATTCTACTTTCTATTACAGAATGCCAAAGAAGTTAATTAAGAATTAACTGAGAGTTATTGGAAATAAATATAAACCACATATTTCTAATAGATCCCGTTCGATTCCTAATTAATGTTTTAGGCATTTTTTAATGGGCCATATATAATAATTATAATTACCCTTACAGAGTCCGAATTTTGAAAAATTCAGACATCTTTAATTTTCGATTTTCAGCTTAAAATTCTACTTTATAGGCGAGCACTTTAGAGCCGCCTTAAATCATGAAATATTATTACTTTTATAACAAATACATCCTTATAAATAATACAAGCGAAATATATCGTCTTAAAATAACGAAAGACAATTAAATACGTTAGAAATATCATTTCATTGATTCATATGAATTTTCGAAATGCTCCAACTGCTAGCGTTAAAATTAGCATGGAACTAGATTACACTAGAATTCATCTTGTGACATTTTTCAAATATTTCCGTGTCAATAAAAACATTGCGTAACTGAAATCGCTTAGAGAAAATCGTATGCAGATGCACGTACACTTGCAATGTAATAAACCGTATTTAATCCACGAGGATACTTTTAAAAGGTTTCAAAGCAAAAAGAGGCGTTTATTTGTTTAATCTATCCTAGTTTGAATTTCCGGCTGCTGACATAAAAAATGTTGTAACGGATGCTATATATAAAACGTGAAACCGTTAATACGGCTGTTCGTGTTATTTAATCTCTGTCTTATTTCATGAGGTGTTTTCGTGTAGACCTACAATTTTCTCAGAAAAATCCAGATGAATTTTGTTGGTTATTTATAAATTGTGCCATATTTCAGATGGATGCGATTCACTAGGTGAATTTTCGCAGTCTGAGTATGGAAAAAGGCACGAGATCAGTTTTGGATAGAATGCTGTCGTAGATGTATATAAGCTTGAAGCTTCGAATAGGTATAACTTTTGGCAAAACTCCAAAACTCTGAGTCACTGCGCTTGTCGACGAGTCGCAGTTTGCGGCAATATTCCCAGAATTTTGGCGTTTTTGTTGTTCAATTTTTTCTAATATTATCGACGCTTTCATACCATCAAACCTTTAATTAAAAGTCTTGTATTATTTTATGCTATTATAAATATTACTTACGTTTTTTTGAAAGTTGATAAATTGAAGATCAGATACAGCGGACGTAGGTTAAATTGGAAACAAAAAGCAATTAAAAGAGGATTTGAAATATATACAAATTACATGGAAATTCTGGTTTTTCTTCGGTTTGCTGAGTGTCTTTAAAAAATTAAGTGACTTTTGGAAAATTGCAATGAATAATATTGCTATTAGAAAATTTAGCAATTTAATAAAAGAAGTACGCGGAAATACTTTGATTGCTGAAATTTTATTTGATTTCTAAAATTTTAAAAACATATTTCATAAAAATGTTAAATGCATCGCGGCTGAACCATTTTACATTAGTTGAATTAATTTACTATAAAATTTGGCAATCCTGGAAAATTTGATCCGGTTGCTTTATAAAATATTTTGTATAAATCGATACAATTATATATAATCCATACCAGTTCAGTAGAGTCCCGGTATAATTGCGTCTCGCTATATATATTTACATCCCAGGATATTTGCCCAGTTCCGTCTCATAATATTTACCTATAAATTGCCGCTCTATTTTCCCCCACCTTGCGGACTGGGGCCTCAGAAAGAACCTGCTGTGACGTCAGGAACATAACGCGACTAAAGAAAATTGTAAATATACCGAGACTCTACTGTATATGAATGGATCATTTTATATATATATATCTCTATCTGCAGTCACATAAGAAAATCCATATATAATTTATACAAGTTATCTATTTTATTCAATAACATAATAAGAGTTTAAAACTCTTTTAATTTATATTTATAATTTTAAGGTTAGGTTTGTAACTCGCTTTAACTACATTATTAAATTGCTGTCACGTACTTTCACCTACGTAATGGAACATTTTAATGTTCTACTTATTAAAACATTTAGTTTCAATGAAAAATGATCATCTTTAAAAAAATTACAACTAATGGATATATCTGTTCGATACTGTTCTCTAGTGGGTAGCAACTTTAATTGATATGTCATTATTATTCGATTCCCCGTGAAATGCTGTATATTAGCAGGAATTTATGATATTTATGAATATCAAATTTATCGATGTTTTCATTTTTATACAATTTTTTAAAAATGATTCGTTCTTTACTTTTTTATTTGTAAGACTATATTAGCATCAGAGTTATTGAATTCAAGTTCAGACAATTTTTTCTATTTTTTACTTTACACGAACCCCTGAATTTGTCGTCCTTTATTTTTAGAGCCATATGTCTTTCTCAACAGAACATGTTTTTCCCCCCACTGTGGGTAATTCCTTTCTTTTTTAAATTTTTTCGTATTTGACCACTAATCACCCTTTTCGTTGGTTAAGTGTGAGTTTTTCCATTTCCCAGTATATTCGTGTCCTTATTTGTTTTTCCGCAACCTCTTTCGACAAATGTTTCTGTCGGTTTCGATCTGTGCCCTCTGTCGGACATCCCTCTTCGACGATACTCCACCCTATTGTCGCACTCTGTCGGCGACGAACTGGCGGCTGAAGGGGAATGAACCCCACGACTAGTCAACATATAGTCAAAGGAGGGAGGTCGATGGGGGATGATATGCATCGGTAACACGAGGATTACGTCATAGTTCTATACAGAAGTAGCTTAATCTTGCCTTCTTTCTCTTTCACACACACAGACACACTGGTTCTTATCCTTTATTTCCGTTTCTGTATCAAATGGGAGATGGGAAGTATTTGCCAGAATGAGGTTTTTCAATTTTTGGCTCGGAAATTTTTCTCGAGGAAAAATATTATTCCATCTGGCGGAGGGTAATACTTGGCTGCAATTTTACTACCGTGTGAGGGGTTATACTCCGATTAAAGTATCGTGGAAACAAACGACATAAATATAGTACACGGGCACCCTTCTCCATGTAATATCGCCGAGAATTTCTACACTGAGGGATTACATATAATCGGGTTCACGTTTATTTTCGTTCTATTGGTTCACTAACGATTTTGGAGTAAATACTGATAAGGAGTATACGTGTTTAATATATTTTTTAGAGAGACAAAATAAAAATAAAACATCTAATTATAACAAGTAGTTAAATTAGCTATTTTTAGAGTAACCAGGACATTGTTCGGCTCAACACATAAATATCCATTACCGAACATAACCTCAAATGGTTTACCATCAACCTTTTGCAGCATAGTAGAACATACGTTGTCTAGTAGTTACTAAAACTATAAAATATTAATTCTCCCGTTTAATATTATTAAAGAATCCTTATTAACAACATTGAAAAAACTGCGATTTTTTCAAATAAATTTTTTGTCTAGTTTTAATTAAAATTATTTTTTTTGTCATTTTTTTCAAAAATGTAATACATCGATTGGTATACAATATTTAAAATTCTGAATTTAAACATATTTTTTTCGGATTTAAGGAATTTATTATTCAGATATTTCAAATCTATTTTTAGGTTCTATATGAATAAATGTAATAAATTTTAGAATAAACATCAAGGACGAAACGTCAATTAAGATTTCATTTTTTTTCTACCCAATAATGCAACGAAAACTTCTCCTCTCATTGTATTACATCAGAATCGAAAAGGTCTGTTAAAATGGGGTTATTTCAACAGTCAATTTTGCGAAATAAGCAATCAATCGATCAATGTATATAGGGCAAGCGGTGATTGCCCTACGTCGGTAATATTCATAGCAAGAATGGAAGGAAATCACCCTCCAAAAAAGTTGTGAATTGCATGTTTTATTCATTTGTCACTCGGAACGTAAGGATAATTTGAAGGGGTCGCACGCATGGTCTTGGGTTCATGCGTAAAATGACGCGTGATTGGTGACAATAAATTATTAAAGGTATTGTTTGAGTTTGTTCTTATGACTGAGAAAAATTTTGGGTCGATAGTTTGTTTGATAAGATATTTTTCTACTCATTCAGATCGCAGGAAATTTGTTAATACGTTATATAACTTTTTGAAAAACAATTTTTTATTTTTATATAAAGAAAATTTAGTTCAAACTGTTTATTAGAAATATAATAATGACACTGGCGATCGGACGTATACTAAAGGCATTTGGAAACAACATTTTGTTAGTTTTTTTATGTTTATTTTTAAGAATACAGATCGTACGAAAAATTATTTTGAACAAAAAATGTAGAGCATAAAATAGTCTACAAAAAAGGTTATATGCATTTTCTACCAAATATGAAAGATAAGCTCGTAAGTGAACAAAAGCTTTGAAAGAGTGGATATTTGTTAATACACAAGTCGAAATGCCCCAGGTTCGAGTCTCAGCGCTCCAATTTTTTTATAAGAAAATTATAAAAAAATCGTAAAAATGTTCCATTATCACCATTGTGACACTCGAATATAATGAATACATTGACATCGTAATTTGTGATGCTGGACCGAAAATATTTAATTACATCGCGATTCATGAAATGACAAGGGAAGGTCGCGATTCGGTGCGTAAGGTCACCGCGTGCCGCAAATCTGCGGATTACGTGTCCGATGTTCAGGTACGGGCGAGTTCGAATTAACGGCGATAAACGGCCAGTGTGCGACGCGTCTCTTTGAATTCTCGCCGGAAACGAGCATTTACGCAAAACGCGCGATCGTCAATCAGCCGTTCAATGTTACGCGATTGAAAACGGCACGAGAAATCTCGGCCTCGACTCGCCATTACGCTTGAATCTGGCACGAGCTATTCTAACTGAAAAAATTCAAATTTTGGATTTCCCCACCCCAAATTCTCAAAAAATGCGGCCTCGTTTCGTGCTATATACCTTCCCCTATGTTTCGTATTAATGTTAAGCTTATGTATGATTTTTTAGAGTTATTTCATTTATGCTATGTTTGCACTCGTCTATAACAATGATTTATGAGTACACCTTCTTTAAGTACCTCCCCCCACTCTTCCGTTCACCTCGCGCGGTTCAAGGAGGGGAGAATGGAAGGGGAAATTGCCAGTGGGAGGCAGACGGTGCACAACGGCGCCGCTATGCGGTGTAGTTTATGGCCCCCAATACAGGGACTATGAAAATTCGTTAAGCGTTATTGTCGTCGAAAAAATTGTTATTCCCTTAGCATTGCTAATGACGAATGCAAATATGGTATGCAGGAAAACACTCATTGGTTTATTTTTGTAAAACATTTTGAATCATGTCCTATTTCTTTTAGGTTATGTTTTTGTGCGCCATTTTTATCATTTTTTGTTTTGCCTCCATTTTTACAGCATGGCCGCTCAGATTCGTACAGGGTCGCCACGCTTCCTGACATTCGCGATGACAACAAAACGGCTGATGGAATGTACAAGGTATACCCACGTACACAAGGAAACTTGTGACTGGCAAAAAGCTTTTTCGTCTACTTGGTGATGGACTGGTCTTTCTTCTTATTACGAGGAGCTTTAGCGACGGATCCTATTCCCGTTCGCTGAGCTTTTTGCCTTTGCCACAAAACGACGAGCTTTTCTCTCTATCTCTCTGTTTCTCACTTTACATATTCCTCTTCTTGCTTTCTGCGAAGATTCTCTTTCTTCTTCTTACGGTAACCTGCATTTCTGAACGTCGCAATTCATCTCTTACTTCTTTTCTACCTTCGTTGCTATTTCTACCCGTAATTACATACTACTTCTCATTAGTTTCGGGACGCTTTTCTCTTGGGATTCTTGGATTTTAATCTGGAGTACTTTCATGGTGTAGAACTAAAATTGTATATAATTAATTCATAATATACGCATGGGTGTAATGGTTTTCTAAGTGGAATACTACTTTTCAATTTTGTGTTTTTATTTTTCTATACTTTAAGTATAAGACGGTTTGGGTACTGTTCATTGTAACAGAGATGTATTCTTTAGGGATGTAAATATATTTTTTCTAACTGCTTTCACTATTACATAATAACTATTTTCTACTTTTCTTTTCCATTTGGTAAATCTAAACCTGTTTTCTATAAGCTTGTTTCTTCATTTTTGTATTCCCTTTTGTTTCCTTTCCCTTGGTGATTTTCCTTAACCTTTCTTAATATTTCACGTGAATATTCTTTTACTTCATTTTTCACAAATACAATTCTATTTAATTATTTTTTAGATTTGTAGTTAACATAGTAAATATTTTTATTTTACTTAAAATTTTTAGTGCAATTTCAAATTTCTTGAGGAATACTATGTGTCTTTGAATACGTGTTTTTGGAAAAAGCCAAACAGAAATTTTTATGCCAAAACACTATTGTTTCATGAAAAATTCATATATTTAAAGTCGAAAAAATAAATCGCTATCTCCATTGTTATACTTTGAACTTCATATTTTCATTTTTGGTTTTGTTGCTTCTAATATTATTTAGAGGGCGATTTTTGACACGACTTTTTGATAAATTTTAAATTCATTACAAGAAGCTCAACTTAGATTCATATTGTGACTTACTGAAATCGTAAATCCCTTGAAAAATTGGGAGCAATAAAAAACCTCAAGTGTCTTAAGAAGCCATTTTGAAAAAATACTATAAAAATCACATATTTGATGTATAAATATCGAGTTCATGATTTATGGAATTTCTAATAATCAGTCAATAATTTATTGACTCGCAAATATATGCGTTTTCCTTGAAAAATGTTGTTTTTGCAAATAAATGCTTAAAAACTAAAATGTTTGTAAAGATCTATCAAAAAATATCATATGGAAATACATAACATAGGATACAAGAAATTTGTAGATGCTTTTTTTTATGAAAAAACTCTCAGTATTCAATTATAATATTCTTTCAAAACGAGAGAAACGAAAGAGATTTAACATCAAATATAAAAAGAACAACAACATTTATGTCTTCATTTTTGTTTTGTTGTTGTTTTCGAATTTAAAGCTCTGCATGCTGGTAAAACAAGTAGAAACAAAAATAAGGTATTAGATTTTTTTTATAATTTTTAAATAATTAATACACTTTAAATCTGTTTTAAGACAAATTGTTTTCAATTCGATAAAAAAACTGTAAATATACCTAATCTAGAGGTCATTTTGTATTCATTATTGTTTGTAATCATCGCTTTTCGTTTTCATCAATTCTTGGAAAAGCATCACCTTTATACGTAGATTACGTCTCCTCCTTTATATTACTTTACGTTGATTTTGCTGAGGTTTAATTTTTTTAAATAAAATTTTGAATGAGATCTAATTTAATAATTATTTATGTAACAATTTCTTTTGTTAGACTTTTTTTAAATTATTTACTTAACTATAAAACGAGTAGTTTAGAAATACATTTTGATTGTTGATATTTACTGTGTTTATTATTGGTGGAGGTGTATAATATTCCTATCTGCAAAGAAGATTGGCTGAATTTCGGGTATATATTTCATTTAAAATGCAAATGGTGGAGCTCGCCTCGAATTTATTTTCTACTCTCACCAATGGCGCTCCCACCCATTTCACACTTTGTTCTTCCTCTTGGTAAAACTATAGGGAGTTCGGTCGACTTTGCGCATCGTCTTCCGTAAATGTAATTACTCTTTCAAAGGATCTGCGATTTGGAATGAAGGTAACGCAACTAACCTCGTATAAAAGCTTGGTATAGCTCTGTCTGGGATCTTGAAACTCTCCTTCTCTATTCTTTTCACTCTATCGCTCTTCTTTTTCGCTTTCTTCGGTCGTAACATCATTTGGTAAATAAATCGTCCAGGCAACAATAAACTTCAAACACTCAAATTAACTTTTAATGCACTGCACAACTTTTCGCAAAATATGGTTTTGGGTTGCACTTCTCGGCTGGTGAAATATATTTTTTGGGTGTTGGGAATGACAATCGAGCGTCGGAGATCACGACATGGTAGTCGATGGTCGTGTTTCTGAAGACTGAAACTAAAACGGCGAAATACGAACATACGTAACATTCTAATGAAAGGGTTAACAGGGCCAATTCCGTTAATTAAACGGGTATCTTGTGTTAACCAGAGATTACCAGTTTTATGACGCGAAACAATGGATGGGTTTGGTTAACAAAATAATATTACAACCTGTAGTTCGACGCTTGATTGTGTTTTTCCTTCATTCAATAAAATTATGTAAAAATTGATAGAAATACAATCGGGTAAGGAAGTGTATCAACTAATAGATCAACTCTCGATTTCTTGAAGTAAGCATTCCCGCTACAAGAAATCTGAAGGAAACAATGAGTATCATTTATTTTTGTTTACTTTTCATTTTCCATTCATACCTTATTATTGTGGGTGCCTTGAATTTTGTTACAAAAACCATTAACAATAAATATGCTGCACTGAAACAACAAGAGTTATGGGTAAAATAAATCACACAATAACCGTGACCGGTGTATTAACGATTTTTTCTTTTATCTTAGTCGCGGCGGAAGAACCCAAAGCGGAAGGGAGGAAATTTGGATGACTTGAAGCAGGAGTTAGTCATCGACTTCCACAAAATCTCCCCCGAAGAGCTGTACCAGAGATTTCAAACACATCCCGAAAACGTAAGTTATTCTTCGTCATTTTTAATTCTGAATCTGTGAAAGAATGACCTTAATTTCCCTGCTACAACATAAAAAAATATTCGTAAACTTTTCAACAAATAAATGATGATGTTAAATTTCTTGTTAGTAATTGAATTTTCTACAACTTACAATTCAGGTATGGTTAATCCTGAAGGACAGAATAAACAAAATTGATAATAAAATAAATAAGTTTCAATGTTTAAATGTTTATTATTCATAGCGACGCCACGTCCATGCCAGCGAATATAGTTTAAGGAGGTCGACTGGTGTGGCGAATAATTTTAAATTGGAAAAGAAGATAATCTCATTTCAATACTCATCATGCATGAATATCATTCTTATGATCATCTTGCTATGAAAAAAATACATTATAATAACAAACCCCTGATAATAAACCTGGTATAAATTGAATGGTTGAATAATAAGTATAATACGACGTGACTAAAATATCAAACTAAACTCCCACAATTCCCATTGGCAGATATAGCCAAACCAAAAAATTACTTATAATTTGCGTACTAGTTACATACTTTATCATCTTTATATGAAACTGATATTTACTAACAATTCAGTTGAGCTTACAGTTACATGTGTCTTACAAATTATCAACAGGGCCTTAGCCATGCGAAGGCGAAGGAGAACTTGGAAAGGGACGGTCCAAATTCCTTGACGCCTCCTAAACAAACCCCGGAATGGGTTAAGTTCTGCAAGAATCTCTTTGGAGGATTCGCCCTACTCCTATGGATCGGCGCGATTCTGTGTTTCATCGCGTACTCGATCCAGGCGTCCACGAGTGAGGACCCGAACGACGATAACCTGTACCTGGGTATTGTACTCACGGCAGTGGTGATAGTTACGGGTATATTCTCGTATTATCAGGAGAGCAAATCTAGCAAGATCATGGAGTCCTTCAAAAACATGGTCCCGCAATTTGCTACGGTCATAAGAGAAGGCGAGAAATTGACACTCAGGGCCGAGGATCTCGTACTTGGCGACGTTGTTGAAGTCAAGTTTGGGGACAGGATTCCAGCCGACATTAGAGTGATCGAAGCACGAGGCTTCAAGGTAAATATTTTGCGAATATAAGTTCGTGATGTTCTGAAGAGCTCTCCCGAACAAAAGGTGTGAATTTGAACGTTCTCAAAAGCTCCTCAGGACATCTAGAGATGGATTGCACGGTGTAGGCTAGTAATGTTGCCGAACTGTAGTTTGATTTTGTAAAAACCCTGCATGAATTCATTTTTACTAACTGAGTTTTATATTAGGTGGACAACAGCTCGTTGACCGGAGAGTCCGAGCCTCAGTCCAGGTCGTCGGAGTTCACGAACGAGAACCCCCTGGAAACAAAGAACCTCGCTTTCTTCTCGACAAACGCGGTGGAAGGAACGGCGAAAGGTGTAGTAGTATGCTGCGGTGACCAAACGGCGATGGGCAGAATCGCTGGTTTGGCATCTGGTCTGGATACCGGAGAAACTCCAATCGCTAAGGAGATCCATCATTTCATCCATTTGATTACTGGTGTGGCTGTATTCCTGGGCGTGACTTTCTTCGTGATCGCCTTCATCCTAGGTTACCACTGGCTTGATGCTGTAATCTTCCTGATCGGTATCATTGTCGCAAACGTGCCGGAAGGTTTACTCGCAACCGTAACTGTATGCCTGACCCTTACTGCCAAGAGGATGGCATCGAAGAATTGTTTGGTAAAGAATCTGGAGGCTGTCGAAACGCTCGGCTCAACTTCTACCATCTGCTCTGATAAGACTGGCACGCTGACACAGAATCGAATGACCGTGGCTCACATGTGGTTCGACAATCAAATCATCGAAGCCGACACGACGGAAGATCAGTCCGGCGTGCAATACGACAGAACGAGCCCCGGCTTCAAGGCCCTCGCCAAAATCGCTACACTCTGCAACCGAGCTGAGTTCAAAGCTGGACAAGAACGAGTGTCAGTGCTGAAAAGAGAAGTCGCAGGCGACGCCTCCGAAGCCGCACTGCTGAAATGTATGGAGCTTGCTCTCGGTGATGTCATGAATATTAGAAAACGCAACAAGAAGGTTTGCGAAGTACCGTTCAACTCAACTAATAAGTATCAGGTGTCGGTCCACGAATCCGAAGACACCTCCGATCCGCGACACCTGCTAGTAATGAAGGGTGCACCTGAAAGAATCCTGGATCGTTGCTCGACCATATTCATCGGCGGCAAAGAAAAAGTACTGGACGAGGAAATGAAGGAAGCGTTCAACAATGCCTACCTCGAGCTCGGTGGTCTTGGCGAGCGTGTCCTCGGTTTTTGCGACTTTACGCTCCCGTCTGATAAGTTCCCGATCGGTTTCAAATTCAACAGCGACGATCCCAACTTCCCTACAGAAGGCCTCCGATTTGTCGGACTTATGTCGATGATCGATCCTCCCAGGGCTGCGGTGCCCGACGCGGTGGCCAAATGTCGATCCGCAGGTATCAAAGTCATTATGGTCACTGGTGACCATCCGATCACTGCCAAAGCCATTGCCAAATCCGTCGGCATCATCTCTGAAGGTAAGACACTTTAAATTGCAATTTTCAATATCTAGTTTCTGTAAAGAAGTTCATGGTTTAACGACTCGATAACTTGTAGGTAACGAGACCGTCGAAGACATTGCTCAAAGGTTAAACATTCCCGTCTCTGAAGTAAATCCTCATGAAGCCAAGGCCGCTGTTGTTCATGGCACAGATCTCAGGACACTCGACAGCAAACAACTGGACGATATCCTCAGGAACCACACCGAAATTGTGTTCGCGCGAACTTCGCCCCAACAGAAACTCATTATTGTCGAAGGTTGCCAGAGGATGGGTGCAATTGTTGCTGTCACTGGTAAGTTTCGTATGATTACAATCCATTAATGTTCTGAGATATGTATTACAAGCAAGTGGTTTACATTTCAGGTGATGGTGTAAACGACTCCCCGGCATTGAAGAGAGCTGACATTGGTGTTGCTATGGGTATAGCTGGCTCGGATGTGTCAAAACAGGCTGCCGACATGATTCTTCTTGACGATAATTTCGCTTCCATCGTAACAGGTGTTGAAGAAGGTCGTCTCATTTTTGATAACCTCAAGAAGTCCATCGCTTATACTCTAACCTCGAACATCCCTGAGATCTCGCCGTTCTTGGCCTTTATCCTCTGCGACATTCCGCTGCCCCTCGGTACTGTCACTATTCTCTGCATCGATCTTGGAACCGACATGGTAAGTAATCCTTTTCCATTCATTGTACTTCAAGTTATTGGATCGGAGAAAAGAAAACAGGTCGCGTTTCGCCGCAATGATCTTCAAAGGTTTCTCAATCTTTTTTATAAACTTCATGTCTACTGAAAAACGAATGTACAATTTGTACAAGCAAATAACTACTATCAGAAAACTTCAAGGATCATTGTTGCTTCAATCGGTTCTGGAATTTACAGTTGCGATTTGATAAAGCCCTTAATCGAAATTGAATAATCCATCATCAGGATTGTAGCATTTCATTTCCATATGAATGCTCATGGCTGAATTTTGGGGAAAATCAAATCGCGACTGGTAATATTCAACGGAAAAATCGTCGTGGTCAGTTTTTCGAACTGACTGAAAGAATAGAGAAAAATCGTGACCACCGATATTACCAGGTGCCCGCCATCGCCCTGGCGTACGAGCACGCAGAGTCCGACATCATGAAGAGAAAGCCCCGTGATCCGTGGCGCGACAACCTCGTCAATGAAAGGTTTTCTATCGATTATTCGACCCCCGTACGTGTAGTCGAGCTGCAAATTGCCAGAAATCGATTCGACCACTCCCCCTTCCGAACTTTTCCCGCTCCTGCACGGCAGATATCGTTTTCGATGATGTCGTGCTTTCGTGACCCGTAGATGCTTCCAACGTAGACGCAGTAGAGGCGCTATACGAGGGTAGAAATCCTATTAGCGGACCCAAGTTTCCGCGAAGTCAATCTTCACCTAATTCTTATGCTGTCTTCATTAAGTATTTAGCTGCAGGAGACGAGGAGAAGTGCGAACCGGAGCCAGGAGGACTGCACATCGTAACGTTTTTCTTTCAGGTCAACCACAAAATGTGACATGTTTTACCGTTAAGATTTTAAACCTAAATATTGACGGAGAATAATAGTGATCGTGTTTCACGATGTCAGATAACGGTTTTCGCTTTCGATCGTGAACAAAATAGCCTTCAAGATCGTCGACGGCAACCTAACACGCTATCCCTCCCTGAAACAATCCCACGAAAACACAAGGGAACTCCGTCTTTCGATTTGCGCTCCTGGTTATTTTTTATTGATTTTTTTACGGTATTTTTTTTTAACAAATACCCTCGCGTCTTTTATTAGGACGAACGTCGATTCCAAATGTTGTCCTTTTTTATTGAGCTTCTTGATAATGTGACGTCAGGTACCGGCCATCTCGCTCGCCTACGAGGAAGCGGAGAGCGATATTATGAAGCGACAACCACGAAACCCCTTCACTGACAAGCTAGTTAATGAAAGGTAACACGATACTACAAATCTTCATCAGCAAATCAGGATTTGAACGCAGGATGTCGTTCTCCTTTCAGTCCACTGTTGACTTATCATACTTTTCTCGTAATATGTATCTTACTTGTGCCATTTTAAATGGAAATCGGAATATAATACCACGTCGAAAAGCGACTTTATGAAAGGTCAACAGTGAGTGAATGTGAAGAAGCACTTCCTCTCGATCACACTATTTCTAATTCCTATGGTTCAACAGTAGTTAGTCCAATACTCTTTAAAGACCTCGAATTTGTTTCCACTCGTCGACGAGATACTTCTGCGTATTTTCTTCTTCTAACATATACGAAATGCTCGACGAAACGAGGCTTGGGAATTGGGATCGCACGAATGCAGGGGAAAGTAACAAGACTTGTCTGCAGATTCAAACGAGTTAAAACGCTTACATATTATCACCAGTTCATTTTCGGCTAAATTGTCATGTCATTAATCAGCTTTGGTGGCGGTAAGCAGATCAGAAAGGAGACTTTTAAATAAAGTCGATGCTTAAGACAATACTGGCCTGCGTAACACAATGATCAACTCATTACGTAAATTTTCATGCATTTTCATATCACGTTTTATGAAAAAAACCTCAAACCTTATAATTCATCGATTGTGTTATGCGATCACCTCGTAAACGAACATTTTTTACTCTCTGTTCATACAAGCCTCCATTACTAAGATCAATATTACGGAAATAAAAGTTCAGAAATGGTTTCATCACAAGTTTCAGTTGATGAAAATGAGCAAGTAATCTTTATGTAACCTAAAAATGGTTTAACATTGTTCTATGGTTGGAACAACAAAAATCATCGATCCGAATATGCTTATAATAAACTAAAAGACATTGAGGTTATTTTCCGTATCGAAGCACTCGTGGAAAAAATTTGTTGACAAGTCAAATAATGAAGCGTTACAAAGGAATGCAGTGGGTGGTAACAGAATGAACGCTGAGCCGGGAACGTTGAAACTGGAATAAAAGGGCTTTTCGTCTATGCCGCTCTGCTCTATTGGTCAACCTATCTTGTTCTATTCTTGTTTATCTGGTGTCGTTCGTTCCATTGACTTGTTAGTAAACTTTGATAAATACTGTAATTTAAAGCGAGAGTAATAAAAAGCATGAGATTATTACATAGCATTGCAATAACTTGCAGAAACTAATGGAACGAACGTCGCTTTTCGATCTTTCTTTCCGTCGTTTAAAGCAATTTTTCCTTGTTGTCCAGGTAAGCTGTTTCAAAATATACTTTATTTATTCTATTCTCCTCGAACCCGTCTTCTTTCAGCTTAGCTTTCCTTGAGATCACCCCCGTTGTGCAACAGTTCACTATTCTCCACCTACTTTTGTATCACGAAATCTCAATCTATCTCTATTTGTACGTCTATCCCTCTCGCATCATCGATCGTTCTGTACTTTTACTTTGCCGCGGACCTTGAGCAACGCCCCAACGAGAAAGGGCGATCGTCGCTACTCGCATGTTCGTTTGTATCATGGTGATCACAGCATTTTGTTCTTTTTCTCTCCCTTTCTTATTTTATCTTACTGTAATCTCTCTATTCTTCTGTATAAATAGTTTTTCAACGCATCGTCTATCGCAAGTTTTTAGTTTTTTCCCTTATTTTACTCCAATTTTCGCTCCCATGTACATGAAATATTTTTATTTCCGCTTATTTTTATGGCGTTTATTTTCTAATTTCCTCCGCCTTTCGCAATTTTCTTGTCATTTCCTCTGGTCTGCATACGACATTATGAAGTGTCTGCGCAATCTTCACCGTTGTTTAAGATTCGGCATGTCACGGATTATTATATAGATTTTTCGATTTTGCACATTTTCTACATTAGGTGCTGAATTCCAATCGACTGATAATTTTTCGACGACTGCTACACGTTTGTTGCATCTCGTTATCTTGCTCGTTTGTCTTTTCACTTTCCACATCTTCAATTTTTCTTGCGACTGGCTGATAGTTTCTCACATCACCCGCAAAAAACTTTTCATCGACCCTCCCATCACGCTGACATTTTTTCAATCCTTTCACGACACCGACGATGCCACTGGATGTCAAATTACTCAACGCGTTATATGCTTGGTAAAATTGCATTATGATAAAACTGAGGATTCGCCAGTTTCACGTACATCGTACATACACATTGGACCTAATAATTGAAAAGACAAAAACTGATTACAACACAGTCTTATCCATCACCGAACCTTTTGAATCATTCTAAAGTAACCGGCAGCATTTTCAATGGGTGATTTTACTTATACACCATAATACACTATTTACGTCGTCGACGTTGCTGTTGGGTGATGTAGCGCCACCTCACCCACCGCCAACGCCCATTACCTTGTTGTACTATTTTTATTATATCGCTAATTTATTATTATCTATTTGTTTTTAACTTCATATATTTATATTTACGCATATACCATGGATTGGAAGTGGTATATGGAGGTTGTGGAGGCGCGTGTTTCTTACGTGCAAGATCCTGGAGAGGCGATACAATTTTCATGCAGTTTTTATTGTACATTCTTTACGTATTAGTATATATAATCATTCATGATTCTGCAATACACTGGCTACTACTGCTATCATCTACTGTTCTAAAAATGTATTATATATTGTCTTCGGCGCACATGGCTAACGGAATGATGGAGTCCTCTACATTTTCTCATTTGACGACTGCGCATACCGATATCCGACCTAGAGAGCGTGCAGCTTGTGCATCGTTTTTTCGTTAGAAATAAATCGACATGCGATATAAACGCGTCGATTTTTTCAAACGGAAATTCGCTTAGGAATGGCACCGGTGATACTCTTTATTTCGGCCGGAGGCTCTAGACCCACTCGGCCTTGAGCACTTTTCCGAACTTTTTACAAATTTTCCAATTTTTCGAACGAGCATTAAAAACGTTTCATTTCAAATAAAATGAGTTTCGAACAACGGCAAAGTGCAAAAGGTTCGAGAGGGACGTCGGCCCTTGGCGCTTCTTCCAGCAGAATCCGGAAATTTCAACTCAAGCTAATTCCGACACACTATATCACTGCCGCTACGACCTCTCGGATCCTGAACGAAAGGGGATGATGCTGTCAACTTTTCGTTCATCGTCATTTTTCACTGTCTAATTTTTACAATGCTGTACATTTTTACTGTTTTTGATCGCAATGTATATTTTGTACTGCAACTAAGTTGTGTTTTTACAATCGAAATTAATGCAAAGAATGAGTGCGTGGAGACATTTTGCTGTTAGTGACGAATAGTCGGCCATTTTCTAATTATTTTGTCACTAATGGTGCATGACAGGTGCCGGCCATCTCGCTGGCCTACGAGGCACCGGAGTCGGACATTATGAAACGGCAGCCCCGCAATCCTTACACAGATAATCTTGTCAACCGAAGGTGGGTTCTCTTTTCTACCCATCGACCGTATAGTCTGTCATCTCTATAACACCGCACTTTTTCGAGTGCACTCGAAAATACATGCAAGGCACCGTATGATCAGTTACTTCCTTTGTTGAAAAAGCAGACATTTTCTCGTTCACAATAACGAAACTATACATTTTTGTTACTTTTTTTTTCTCAACTTTTGACAATTTCAAGACCATTAATGTCTTTTTTGTGTCAATGTCGCTATATCACGAACATCTCATGATCGTAAATAAAGAAAAGATTACGGTTTGAAGACCAAAATCATATAACTAAAACTAAATAAGGCTTTAAATTACAAATTTATAGAATCAGTCCTTTCCTAGTTACTATTTCTCCTTCAGTCGAGTCGACCGTACTAATTGCTTTGCTCACCAAAGGATAACAAAAATGATCACACAAAGACGAGCCACC
Organism: Trichopria drosophilae; assembly: GCA_030407085.1. Classification (NCBI taxonomy): domain Eukaryota; kingdom Metazoa; phylum Arthropoda; class Insecta; order Hymenoptera; family Diapriidae; genus Trichopria; species Trichopria drosophilae. The sequence continues at coordinate 217,853,733 of CM059582.1, forward strand.
TCAGTTTGTTGAAAGCTCTTCAGAATTTTTATTTTCGATGTCATTTTTGCATAAATCTTCGTGATGAAATATAAAGAGACGTTATTCACACCCTTGTATGTTTTTTCTGAGTGCACTTCGACTGAAAAAATACACCGACGCAAAAGCGTCGTAACACTTTCTCATTCATAATGTTAATAACACAAGTCCAGGTCTTTAGGGCCGAGCAATTAGTGTGTAGCACGTGATTATAACGAGCACTAACGTAGTGTGGGACTACTCACGGTGTTGAGAATGACGAATGCCTTAGAGTTAGGTACTTACAATTAACGTCTTTTGTTTTAACTCTACGTCGGTAAAACCGGGTCGATGTTGCGCCCGGTTATTAGCATGGACGATTCGTTTGTCGGTTTCACGACCCCCGCGATGAAAGACAATGTCACGCTGGGGTCCATATGTGTGACGGAGAGATGGTTTTTCGTTGCTGAACAAATCGCATGCCGTAAGTGCACGATACAGAATGCTAAATACTTTTTTTCTACGCTTGCCTTGCCTGTTTGATGTCAGCTTCTGGCTTTGTGCACGGAATGTTTGTTCCTGCTTGCTTCTGTCACTCGCTTTCGATACCTTTAACGGCGATGCCTGCTGCAAAAATCGTTTGTTGGTGTTCGGTATTGTTTGATATTCAAATTTCAAACAAGAAACTCGAAGATTTTAGTATAAACGGATACTTTTTTGGGGGGCCTTTTGTGTCCGGGAGTCGAAACATTGTTTTTGAACCATCAACTTTTTACACCAGGTAGCGCTAGTGTATGCCGCTTTCCAGCTTTTTTTTTAATGATTACTTCCAAGCTGCTGAAAAGCTTTGCTTATCCTCAGAGCTGCCGAAGAAATGCTACATATTTCGTATTGAATGCTGCTATAACTCGATCAATTCCAGGCAGCTACATGCAATCTTCTTCTGCGGCGCGCAGAATCCTTATACACACGACATACACTGACACACAATGCAAAAGGCGAATTCGTTCGCAGACGCGTGCAACGGTCAAGGTCGATTTCGTGAGTGAAAATCGATGATGAAAGCTCCGACAAACTCGAGGCCACGCCGGCAATTTCGAGATTCTCAATTTTCGACTGTAGTAATTCCCTTCGCGAAATAGACAGCAAAACATGGCGGACCCAATTTTTAGAGCGTATTATAATGATTCAAGATTCGAACACAATTTACTGCTGTAAAACACCATCGTACAAATTAATCAATCTTTAACTGCATTACATCGAATAGAACTCGAAACGAAATGAAAATGACCGATGGACCCGATCTACAACGTTCGAATAATGGGAAAAAAGCACGTACTTACTAACAATTTCCTCGTAAAAAATCGTAAATTTCCCATACGTTCAGGTAGTTCTTTCTTTCCTTTCCCGCCTAAACGTATCGGACATTTCATTTTTGAAAGGAATCATAAACACGTTATCGGTCCGTTTGCTCACCATAAAATATGAAAAAAGGTGTTGGTTGCTTTTGTAGAATTTAATTTCATTTAAACATTTTTTTAAAGACACAGTGAGTAAATGGGCCGTTTTTTAAATGTTTTTCAAATGGCATGTTCGGTGTTTCTATTTGTGCATCATTATCGTCGATTGGTAAGTAGCTGTTTTTTGATTTGACTAAACTTTAAACCCTGGACTTTTAGTGTACTAAACACAAACAACTTCAATCTTAAGCTTTGAACCAGTTGATATTCCAATAGATATACATAACATAGAGCTTTGTGATATTCGATGCGTCTCGTATTAGAAATTAATATTCTTTGAAAGCAATATCAATTGCGATTAACTCCTTAGTTATTTCTGTTTTGTTACCATTTTTTAATAAAAAATATGTAAAAATCGAGTTACTATATCCAAATTTGATTAAAACGAATGTTACAATTTTGTAAATATCGTTTGAGTTGCGAGATTTTGAGTTGTATAAAATTGGGATGCATCGACGATCATTTGCAATAAAAATATCAGAGTATAAAAACACTCGCTAATCGATTCTGTGCAATGCAGGCTTATATCAATGGCATATGGACAAATTGGTATGATCCAAGCTGCTGCTGGTTTCTTCGTCTACTTTGTTATCATGGCTGAAAACGGTTTCTTGCCGTTGCACCTCTTCGGTATTCGAAAACATTGGGATTCTAAAGCCATCAACGATTTGAAGGACAGCTACGGACAAGAATGGGTATGCATTTCGTTACGCCATATTATATTAATCTAAAAGTGTACATTTTTTAAAGCGAACTGTTCTACATTGAGAATACTTATTAATGCCTGGATAAACGAATGTTTTCTGTTAATTATCTACGATTATAACGAATATAACATTAATATTACCTAAAATAATTTTCTGGATTTGTGCTTACTGAAAAGATAAAAACATTTTCCAGCGAGATTGAAACGAGGTTAAAATAATATATGTGGACGTCATGTACATCATCTGATAATTAATTGAAAGTTAAAGTAAAATGGGTCAGGCATGCGCCAGGTACACATATTCAAAGTAACGGAAGTGATCAATTATACGTATATTGCATTTACTTTTATTGAAATTTTTATGATAGCTGTTTTAACCAAAATTGTTTACCAGTAGATGTTACTATTAAATTATTGCAGTTCAAAATTATTATTGAAAGTGAATTAATTTTGTTTAAACGTTAAAAAGTAATTGTTTCTTTAAAATGTGTATCTTATGATTTTAAGAATCACTTATTACAATTTCGTAATTAAAATTATGAAATTCAATATGGCTGATCAAAGAGGGTGGTTCAAAAACATAAATAATTTCTTCAACAAACAAATTGGTCGAATCAACCTTACGTTTCATGTAAACAGAAAAAGGGTTCCGCGGTGTTTTTGCGTTACAGGAAATTAATTTGAATTAATAACTGCTTAGCGACTTCAATAACTTGGTTTATTAAGAAATTCAGATTGAGAATATAAACGTTTACTTTCTGGTGTCGCCAATTTCCATCAACCAGTTTGACTATTGCATTCTCACTTTAGGTTTGCTTTCAAAGACCCCAACAACTGTCAGTTGTCAACGGCAGTTGTCTATTTTTATTGACATACAAATTTTTGAACGTTGATTTGACCATGTGGTCCATTGAATAGGTCATTTTTATTTTTGAACCGCCGTATGCAATCGGCCATTTTGAATTTTGTAATCCTGACTTCGTATTCGTAATCAGCAACCTACTTATATAGTTGAGTAACAACTACAGACGACTAATTATTATATGCTTGCAGACCTACCGGGATCGCAAATCGTTGGAATTCACCTGCCACACAGCGTTCTTCGTATCCATTGTTATTGTACAATGGGCTGATCTGATCGTCTGCAAGACCCGTCGTAACTCCATCGTTCACCAGGGTATGAGAAACTGGGCCCTGAATTTCGGACTCATCTTCGAGACCGCTCTCGCCGCGTTCCTAAGTTACACGCCCGGCATGGACAAAGGTCTCCGGATGTTCCCGCTCAAGTAAGTACAATAACCTAACGTAAATTATGCAACTTGTATAATAAACGGTATGTAAACTGTTTCAAAAAACAACTTAAAAGTATATGTAAAGTACTATTCGAATTTCGAAGAAAAAGTTGTTTTGTCGATACTAGTCGTGAAATAAATTTTCGCATCAAGAAAGTTTATAATTAAGTATTTCGAAACAAAATGCTTAAATTACAAAATTGGAGTTTGTTGCATTAAAAGAACGCAATTTCATTATCGCAGATGGCTTTGATCTCTCGGTCTTAGTTCGACCAGCTAATAACAGATTGCTCACTATTTTTCAACCAGCCGCTGTTCGCCGGTGGCAACAATGGTGTGTTATATATTCACATCGCTCAATCTCCATAGAAATTTCCATATCGATTTGTGTGGATTTTCTACGTAGATTCTACGTAGGTTTTCCATATGAACTCAACGTGAATATTCCACTTGGATTCTACGTAGATTTTCCGCATAGACTTGTTTCAATTTTGTACCTGGATTTCCGTATAGATTGTGCGTGAATTTTCCACGTAGATTTTTACTGATTTTATACGTGGATTTTCCACATGGATTCGGCGTGAAGTTTACTTGGATTTTCTACGTATATTTTCCACGTAGATTTGTACTGATTTTAAACGTGGATTTTCCAGATGAGTTCGACGTGAATTTTACTTGGATTTTCTACGTATATTTTCCGCGTAGATTTATACTGACTCTGTACGTGAATTTTCCACATGAATTCTACGTGTACGTTCTACGTAGATTTTCCACGTACATTTATACTGATTCTGTACGTGGATTTTCCACATGAATTCTACGTGTATTTTCTACGTAGATTTGTGCGGATTTTCTACACGGATTCACGTGGATTTTTTATGTGGATTTTGGAATTATTGCAATTAGCAACATACCGTACCGGGCGAAATACTGAATTATACTTGTATTTGAACCACTGTGCCATGATACAGTAACGCGTTTCTCTGTCTGATGGCATCCAGAAACGTACTGATCTATGTCATAAATTAACATGGCGGCTTTTTCTAATAAAGGGAAAGTTTCTAAACAACCAATTTGCCAATCTGTCAATCGGAGAATATCTGGCTTGACCAATCTTTTGTGTGTCAATAGAACTTAATTTGTAAATACTAAATATTTTCTTGATTGGACCTAAATGTGTTGTTAAAATTTGCGCTACTTTCTGTTATAATGGTTTTGAAATATTTTAAAATTATCCATTTTTTTTGCAGATTTGTCTGGTGGCTGCCAGCCATTCCGTTCATGCTCGCCATCTTCATCTACGACGAGACGCGACGATTCTACCTCCGTCGAAATCCCGGCGGATGGCTCGAGCAAGAAACTTACTATTAGACACAATACGCAGCGCGCGCGCGAGAGAGAGAGAGCGAGAGAGCGAGAGAGTGCGAGAGAGAGAGAGAGAGAGAGAAAGAGAGAGCGAGAGAGAGAGAGAAAGAACGACGGAGCGAGAGAGAAAGAAAGTGCCGACAGACGCATACCCACGCAGAAATATACTCGACCGAAAGCATTCGAAATATATACTTTAAGCTTATTCACACAGAAGAGGCGACCAGGAAGTGTGTAACCAGAAGACAAGGAAAGACGCATCCACCGGGTCCGCAGACTCGATTTTTATGTTAAAAAAAAGAATGATTTATAAATCTGTCCCGATCAACGACCACGACCCATGACCGCGAGGAGCATGGCGACCGAGTCGCCCTCTGTTGGTTCGCGAACTGCCTTCGGGGCGCCGACGTTATCGATGTACAGTGCGGAGTTATTATGCGCGAGGTGGTGCGCGCCGCTGGTCGTCGCGACTCAATCATTGGGTCTCGCTCGAGAAGCTCCGATAAAAAAAACAATGAGAATGTGTGAAATACAGAGATATACAGAGACGCACCGGGCCGCGACGCAAAACGAAGATTTCACAAGAAAGGCCTAAAGACGGAAGGGGTCGAGGAGGTGTCTCGGGTGACCGACGACTATGACAATGACGACAGTGACGACAAATGACAACGACGACGAGGACGAGGACATGAAACGGTATACTCTGCTGGGTGCGGTTGTCGCGCAGACTCGATCTCAAGCCTCGCGGCGGGCGCTACAGAGTTTACGGAGATGTTTTCCCGGTGCGTACGCGCGTCAACGGGAAGTGCGGCTCTGTGTGAGCTCCACGGATCTACGATAATAAGTAAAAAAAAGTATACAATTGACGGCGGACGTCGCGGGATGCAGACGAGGTGTCGGGAATCAGCTGTTGCGTAGACGTCTTGTGATACCGTCGACAACTTCGTAGAGACTCTTGTGTATTATTAAAGAGCGGATTAATAGAGTGAGATAGATGGAAAAACGACTATCGAAGAAGATTGTGGAGAAGCGCTCTGCGACACCGAGATTCGTAAAAACCTATTAATTATTAATAAACGAAGAGAAAGCAGAGCAAAAAAAAAACAAGTACGCTAGATCGGGCACGCCCCAGTTGAGCGACGAGGGCAGTTAACGATAAAGAAAAAAGTATCTAATGAAATAATAAAAAAACGCGTTCGCAGTATTCATTATTATTAATTAATTAATTAATTAACGGAGAAACGGAGGTAAAGGTGCAGTAACATCGTTCGGATCACGAATCGGATTCGCGCTATTCCGACGGGCGTCAGTGTCAGGACGTTGCGGCGCGGAAATACCATTATACTAAAAAATGCGAAAGATCGGTTACTACAGATTAGCATGCAGTTTAAAAAAATACTACCACTTAAAGAGGAGTTTAAAGAAGAAAACGAAGTCAACTAAACGAAGAGCGAAGAAGGTTATTTAATTATTCGAGCTAACCAGCGTATAGCGAAGGAGGTGTACCGCGACCCGGTAATGAATTAATAAAAATGAAAATAACAAAAAAAAAAGTAACGTACGAAGTCAGGAGAAAAAAAATAGAGAAAAAATGTTATTGATTATATCGGTAATAAAAGTTTAATCGTCAGTCCGAGAAAAACAAAAAACAAACGAGTTGTATCTTAGAAAGAAGGGCCCGCGGCGAACAAACGAAGAGATATTATAAACGTAGCGGAGAAGCAACGACTAACACTCGATGAAAAATAAAAAAAAAAGTTAATAAAAAAAACACACGCAAAAAGCCACATGGTGTTTTTAGGGAGGAGAGTCGCGAAAGGAAGTAAATAAACACACATTCTTACGTAGGTGAAAACTAAAAAAAAGCAAGTAACGGTAAAACATTCATTCTCTTAGTTTTTCATAGATTTAACGCCAAGCGGGACAGCTCGCTATAAATCACAGACCCCGGAACGCCGAACGCCCTGTCCGCGTCGCAGCTCAGTCCGAGGTGTGGTAGCGCACGGTGACTTAAAAAACGCCCTTTTCCGCATTCGAGATCCGCGCGTGTTTTCTTTTACCGTCTTCTTTTTTCTTCTACTTTTCTTTCCACAAATGGGGACAAAGTAACAAAAACAACAACAGCAACAACAGCAACGAGCGACGCTGCCGCCTTCGATCGTCGCAGTCTCTCGTTCGATATTCGATTTGTCGTTGTCTCAAGCCGCGTCGCTGGCGGGAGTGTCGCTCCTCGAGTTCCTCGCCGCGAAAAAAGAAAAACTACCCAAAGTGTTCATAACAAAAAATCGCGACCTTCGCCCCGCCGCCGGTTTCCTCGGTCGCCATCGTCGTCACACGCGAAAGGGCGCAATATTTTCCGTTTGCGCGATTCTCGTATCCGGGGAAATTGGTGGGCGGCGATCGACGAGGCTTCGCGTTCCGTTCCGGGAACAACTTAACGGGGAAAAGTCGTTATGGTCTAATAACTTTTCGATGCGGAAAGTCGTTTTTGAAACGGAAACGAGCGCCGTGGCGAAGGGTAAAGAATCCGGAGAGCGGCATTGATTTTTGAGAAATGAGAAGAATGGAAAGAGAGAAAGGGTAAGAAAGAGAGAGTTATATATATACATAAAGAAAGAAAGAATGAAATGAGGGATCCGCGGTCGTCGACAGGGTGTTCCGTGCCGGGGGGCGTAGGAGCCCCAAAAAAATGCTTTGCCGTCGTGCGCCGCCTCTCACTTTAGGCTAATTATTTAAATAATAATGATATAATAATAATGATAATATGATACATGTTACAGTAAGATATTATTAGATGTAATTATTATATATGGTTTAGTCTAGATCGTGTTGTTGAAGAAAAAAACAAAGTACATATAAGATGAAAAAAAATACAAAAAAAAAAATCACGATGAGGGGAATGAGAAATAAATAAAAGAATGGGAAAAGCAGGAAAGAATAAAGCAAGTTTGATAAGGAAAAGAGCAAAGAATGAGAAAGGAAAGGGGAGGGTAATTTCGGTCTAAGACCACGATCCTGCGGCGGACTGAGCGGGACTTTGACGCGGGCCTTTTAATTCGTATTGCTTCATTTTTTCATTTTCGGCGACGAAACGCACGCTTAAAGATAAAAGAAAGACACATGTACACGTCACGCGAAAGGAACTGAAGAAGAATATAATAGAAAAAAAAGCAAGCTTTCCTCTCGAAAACAACGCGTATATACCCTTATATCGCTTTTTCGTTTCCATCGCGCCCCTTTTTGCATCTCTTCATTTCTAAAGTTCTTCCTTTCGTCGGTTCCATTCGCTTCGCGAGGCGCGACGGGGGAGAGTCGTCAGCGACGAAGCTGTTATTAATCATCGCGGAGGAACGTATTCGCAACGTTCCTCCGGCTGTGTGCCTGATGGAGGAAAGAATGCGCGCGAGAATGTTGTTTGAGCGAACGTGTGTGCATCCTCGATTACGTCGCGATTACGAGATAGAGGAAACGAATCCGTTGTACGATAAGCGATATTGAATCTCAGCGGCGACAAATTAAAACGAGAGCAGGGGAAGGGGACGGAAAATGCGAGCGAGAGAGAGAGAGAGAGAGAGTGAGAGTGGAGAGAGGGATAGAAGAAACGTCGGCCCTGCGCAGCCCGCCACACATGACGGAATCATTGAATGATTAAAATAAAAATTGAATAATGTTTTATTAATATTGTACATATTTTAAATAATTGACGACGGACAGACAGATTGTGCGCGATCGGGGAGACGGAGGCCCGGAGGGGACCCTCTTTCCACAGGGGTCACCTTCGAGCTGATGATTCTCCCTGCACTTTGCGTTTTTCGTTTTAGCACCGTACACCACACACATCCCTTCACTCTCATTACACACACATGTACACGCATACTCACACTCACGTACACGCGACATACACCGATGTACATCAGGCAAACGACAAGATGGCGCATGCGGAAACACCAAACGGCTGGAGAGTGAAGTCGCTCGATGAGTGGAGAGGAAGAGAGAAGCCGCGAGGACGAAGGAAACACGTACACCGCTCTAATCCTATCTCTTGTACCTTCTAATTGACGATTTTTTTCGTATGATTATTATATCGATAAGTTCTGTTTTCACACGCGAATAAATTAAGAAACAAACGAGAGACATTGTCCAACCCAAGTGTCATTACTTTTGATGTTAAATAAAAAATACATAATTACAAAACTGAGGCTCTTGTTCGCCGCTGGTTGAATGCTCTTCTTACGTGACTGATCGCTGATGTTCAAACGGTAAGTACCATTATCCTATTTCTTAGACTAAGAGCAGGAGAAAGTGGTCCTGTACCGACCAATTGCTAAATAAAAAAAACGTTTTTTCACAAATTTTAATCACATCTTCATAATTTTTATTCGCTTTTAAAATTTCTTCTTTAGTAGGAAACAGAAGAGATCACAAAGATCCAAACGAAGAAATTTTGAATTTTATTCAATTTTTTTCAACATTGACAACAATTTTATATTATTTGGTTTAGAATATAATTTTTGTTACCATATCTTGAAAGTATATGAGGCATTCCATGTGAAATCGACGATGAAAATGCGTCACCCTCTTAATTTTTGTTGCAAATTTTTTAGACTATAGTATTCATCGAAAAAATCTTTCTTGCATTTTTTCCGATTTTTATCTTTCCATGTTCACGAGTTATGAATTTTTCAAAAAGAAAACTTATTTTTCAACAAAAATAGATAAAAAAAATCGTTCGAAACGCCATATTCTTCAGTTTACTATCTAGTTTCTTTAAAAAATATACACAAAATTATTGTTCAATTATGTAGTGAAAAATTTCGCATTTTTAGAATAAAATGGAAATTTTAAGGATGATTAGCATAATTGCTTTTTTGAAAAAATTCTACAAAAACCTGTCATAAATTCGACGATTTTTAAGCCTAGTCCTATTATGGGGACGAGTTTCTGTCTACAAAAAAAAATAAAATAAATATACAAGTAATTAATTAATTTTAAAAATATTTTATCTGTTTTATACTTCCATTCTTCTGTTTGAAATTATTAAAAATTATTTAAAATGATTAAGAATAACATCCAGCTATCAGATGGTCAAATGCGAAAAATGAAATTTTTGCGTTTCTCCAAAAAAAAAACAAAAAAAATTAAATAAGATATGTTTTATACGAGCAAATTCAAGAATATTTATCATATGCTCAAAAATAACACCAAATGACACAAATATACGACAGAAGAATAGAAGTATAAAACAGATAAAATATTTTTAAAATTAATTAATGATATAATTATTTTATTTATATTTTGTTAGTGACAGAAACTCGTGCCCATAACAGGATTAGGCTTAAAATTCGTCAAATTTATGACAGTTTTTTGTAGAATTTTTTCAAAGAATCAATTATGATTATCATCCTTAAAAATTCGATTTTATACTAAAAATGCGAAATTTTGGACCAAATAATTGAGCAATTATTTTATGTATATTTTTTAAAGAAAGTACATAGTAAACTGAAGAAAATTGCGCTTCGAACGATTTTTTATCTATTTTTGTTGCTGAGTTACAGCCAGTTGAAAATTTGTTGATGTTTTTTTTTTTAAATTCATATCTCGTGAACATGGAAAGATAAAAATTGGAAAAAATACAAGAAAGATTTTTTCGATGAATACTATAGTCTAAAAAATGTACAACAAAAATTAAGAGGGTGACGCATTTTCATCGTCGATTTCACATGGAATGCCCCATATGTAATTGCAATTAAAATGACTTATTTGTTTACTTGAATTGGTTAAAATTTTACCATGATGTCTGGTTTTAGAATTTCTGTAATTTTCTATAAATAAAAAAAGTGAATTTCTATAATGTCAGATTATTATCGAACAGGATAACCTTCAAATTAAATGCGAAGTGAAGACGAAATCTGTGACAAAATTGTAAACATTATGACAGCGTTCCAGGCACACTGCAGCCAATTCAGTCGACAGCGGTCAGTAAGAATGCGACCACTATTGTTTCTTACATAATTACAGCGAGTTTTTCGAATTTCGAATATACATACCCTATACAAAAGTATATTGATCTAGGGATGAAACTACAATATGCAATTTACCGGCTGAATATGAATCTGCAATTAAAAGTAGTGATTTCTCCCTCGTTACCTGGCTAACCACAATGTTATTGCTCATCTCTTGTTCGAACAATATGGTTAAGCGTCCTCTTGTAAATCCTGACAAAATCCTTCTACCTCCGCAGCACATCAAACTTTTTTATACAAGTTATTAAAGTTTTCTATAAAAAAGGTTTTAAGTACTTGAAAAGTGTCTTTACAAATGTAATTATAGGAAACTCTTTGATGTATCTCATTATTCCATAATAAAACCATGTGTTTATTATGTGACGCCATATTTGAATACTTTCATTCAATAATTATACTCACAGTGAGCTTCAAGCATTTCTTGGTTAAACTAAAATGGCAATGAAAACTGCTACCAGGGCATGATTGGTATATCATTCAAGATCACAAAACCGTTCTTATTGAAATCGTAACTGATCCCGTTTTCGAGAAAATGTAATAACAATTTCGAAAAATGAAAAATGTAGGAATATTGAAATTGTTTACGAGAACGCATTGATATATACGAAAAAGCCCTTTTGTGGCCTAAAAGCTAAAATTGGAGCCCAAAAATTATCAAGGACATGCTGCAAACTTTTGCAAGACGTGGACAGATTAAATGATCCTGACATTTATGGAAGCAATGCTTTTCTTCACATAGTTCCATTCAAATCCATGAACAATGTGGTTCAAGATTATTTTTCAACGTCAGAAATAAATAACAACATTTTGGATAAGCATATTCGTGAATCAAATAAAATATATAAAAGTACAGGAGTTTCCGAAACTTTAAAAGTGCACACAATTGTGAACCATTTACAGCATTGCTTATATTTTTTGGGTAACAAAGGGTTTGGCTTTTGGTCGAAACCAGATTGTGAGTCCGCCCATAGAGAGTTTTTGGGAATTTTGGGAGCGTCACAGAATCAATTTGATGACAGACCCTACCGATTCTACGAGATAATAACAGCTGTTGTTGAATTTTCCTAGCGACACATTTAATTAATAATTCAAAAAGTTCTGCATTTCGAGTTTTTTCTAAATAATAAAAAAATTAAAATAACCGAAAAGAAAAAAATAAATAAAAAAAACGAAAAAAAAAAGAGAGTGGTAAACTAATAAATTAAAGCAATAAATAGTAATCATTAATCTTATATTTTTCAAAAATAGTAATTTTAAATTTTCTCGTAATCAGTTACGATTTAAGTACAAACGGTTTTGTGATCTTGAATGCCATACTAATCATGTCCTGATATCAGTTTTCATCGCCGTTTTAGTTTAACCAAAAGATGCTTGAAGCTCACTGTGTACTGTAGCAAGAAGGACATTCAGTTACATTTAACAAAACGACCTTTTTACATTTTAAACCAAATCATGTGGTTTAACTATATTATAATCTCTCGCCTTACGCGAGCGATACAAAATTCAAGCTTATGGTACGCTTAACAAACTCTTTATGCTTTCTAGTAAAAATCGAAGAGAACGTTAAGCATTTTTTACCCAAATTTGCTCATCTTTGTTAACTCTTTTGACACGCTTCTCGGAGCGGATGTAACGTTTTAAAAACTCCGTTGGAACTCTTACAGTGACTCATAAGTAACGCTCGTAACGCTTCCATTTTTTACCAGGAATATTTCGTTCTCTGAAATTCAGTACACTAGCACCACGTAAAATCACTATGTATTCAACCAAATGATAGAAAACTTCTCGATTGAGTTTCTCAACTTTCTGCAATTCGTTTCTATTCGCAATTCCTTTGAATCTATTTTAAGATATTGGAAGATTACTGTTTGACTTCTTGTCAATTCATGCAGTTATGGCGTTAATCCCAAGACATTTCGTTGATTAGTCATTCCCTAATCGCCGTTTGAAATATCCCAAACAGCATGAGGATATCTTGAAGAACTCTTTAAGAAGTCTTAAAAATAGTTTTAAATACCTGTCAGAAAGAGCTCTTAAAGTGGTCTTAAAGTGGGCTTTAAGAGCTCTACAAGACCTTTCAAATAGGAGGTCTCAGAAATATCGAAAACAGCATGAGGACATCTTAAAGAGCGCTTTAAGAAGTTTTAAAAATAGTTTTAAATACCTGTCAGAAAGAGCTCTTAAAGTGGTCTTTAAGAGCAAGACCTTTCAAATAGGAGGTCTCAGAAAAAAGCTCTCATTTGAAAGCTTTGACATATAAAATAAATATCAATGAAAAGCAAATGTCTGAATTAGTTTGAAAAATCTGTCACAGATTTTTTCAAGAAGATTCTTGGTAAGGTCGGTCCCATTAAAAAAGAAATTGAAAAAAAACAAAATTTATTGACGTTTCGGCGGCATAATGTGCGCCCTCTTCAGTAATGTAGAATAAATTGTTTTTTAGTATGTGTGCAACAATTTTTAGTACAGAAAGATGTATTTTGTCTGTGCTTAAGAGCGGCTAAATGGTAGAATTTGACAGCCCAAAAAAGCCGGAATACGACTGGTGTCTTTGTCGATCCATTGTGATGTTGAAAGCATTTGTTTTTTAATTCGGCGACTCGTTCTTAATCATTTGTACTGTACATGATTATGGTTGCACTGTTTTGCCAAGATTTACCAAGAATCTTCTTGAAAAAATCTCTAACAGATTTTTCAAACTAATTATTACTAGCGGTCAAGAAACAAATTATTGAAATAAGGATGATTAAAAATCCTGTTCATTCCAAATGTCTGAATATTATAGATTCTATTTTTGTACCTTAATTATTAATTTATATCATTTTTATCTGAGATCCTTTTTACCGTTTGAATAGTGATTACATTCAATAGAATGGGACTCATACAATAATAATAATACAAAATTGTGATAATACTTGCTAAATATCGTAAAAGGACTTATTTTGACAATGTGGCTTATAATCTATCCATCTGCATATGAAATAAATATCGCGCGAGCTGATTTTTTGATTCAATATGCACCTAGTGTCTCTGGAAGGAACAAAGATCTCAACTCTGGGAATCGCTTCACTGAAAAAGAGTGGCCCAAAACGAGATAGTTTTAGGACCTCGAACATAAGACTTTTTCGAGATTACGATTTTAAGAGACGTCTTTAAAAGCTCGTTTTATAGATTACCATAATTCAGACCTCTTCAGGAGGTCTTTTGGAGATATTTTTGAACTGAGCCCTGGACGACCTCTTTAAGAGGTATGTGCTGTATGGAATGCGAACGTGACATTGATCCGCCGTATTTTTTTCGTGAATATATCGGAAACGAGATTGCAAGTCGGTAATCGTAAACATTCGGAACGAATCACAAAGAATAAATCTCGAATCCAAGATACAGGGTCTATATTCCTGACTTGTCCAGATAATAAATTACATCTTGACTGTTGGTAAGGAGATGAATCAGTTTTTTATCCAAATTTTTGCAAAAAAATAATAATCTCCATTCATATAATCTCCATATAGATTAAACTATCTAGAGAACATTCCAAAAGAGTGAGATCATGACCTCAACGACCTGAACATAGTAGCAAAAGGATAGCACACCTGTGTAACACTTCAAACGGAGTTCTACTCTTAGGAGCATTCATTAGCAACCACTAAGTTTGGCTTTTGGTTTTTTAACAGTCGTATTTGTTATTCCTTTCATAATTTGTTTCATTAAGGAATGGTTATTACAGAGCTTAAATTCAGAGTTAAGATTTGATAGCATTACTACTGCTGACTTATGGGTCTTATGGGTCTGGCCCATATCTCAAAAAGACTTTTGGTTCCCTCTGCAGAGCGATGTATTTCTGGTAATCGTCTTCCACGACAGAAATGATTCGGTTGAAATTTAACATTCCGACAATTTAAAAATTCTATGATCTGGTCTGTGATCTCCAAAAGTTTAATTTAGGGAATTTATTCTTTCCCTGAGAGTTCAATTCTTCGAAAAATGCAAAAATTTCCTTCATGTTCCTGTGCCAAACTTTTTCTTTTACCAACATCTCGAATGCTATAAAATCGTCGTCTTCTGCTCCCCAATCACGATCTGCTACATCCGTTGTTATTAAATGCGAAGGATGAGTTTGGTGAATACAAGAGAATTCACATTTTTTATCTACCACTTCAGATATGCAATAACTGGTTTCAGTATGTGAATCTGTTTGCCTGGCCACTGATACCTCAAAGAGTTGACTTGAATCTGCATCTTTCATAAAATGAGTTCCTTCAGAACCGTCATAGGATCTGGTAATTCTGGCAACTTAATTGAAGGAGCTGCCATATATTCATTAGATGATTCTTCTTCGTCTTATTTCTTTGGTCCAAGTTGATCAGATACAAAATGTTGCAATTCTGACATTTGGCGAGATAAACGTTACAATTATTTGCTTTCTCCCTTCCTTTTCTTCGTTTCTTTCTCGAAGATTCTGATGTTGAAGATGAATAAGAATTAACTATCCGATGATGAAAAATAATGTGCCCGTTTCTTTCTGGAGTCACTAACATTGGAGGTACTCTTTTCTACCTCCTTTTGATACTTTTCCGCAGACAATGAATCAAAATGCAATCACTTAATTTCTTTGAAAGGCACGCAGCAATATTTAACTTTAAACTTTATTAATAATAACGTCTTTATTGGCAATTAGAAATAAGGCTACAACATAAAAATAATACAAAAGTGCCAAAGGCGAGTCACAGCAATAGCTGTTTTACAGACTGACCGGGTATTAAATTTTGTTCTTTTAGTTCTATACTATAAACTGCGTTAATTGCAGATTTCTTAGTATAATATTTGAAAAAAGTAAAAAATTGTATTTTAAAATAAATTATGAATTTATTTCTTGGTTTTCTGACTTGTAAGTAGAAAAATTACGTAATAAAACGTGTTGTCGATGTACAACTATTTAAAATGTAAAAAATGTTAAAAGTGAAGGAAAAGGATATACGTATTAATGGCCGGATATTATCGCGACTGAATTTCTTTTCAGCTGTCGGAATATCTAAGAATTATGAATTTACTTTGAAAACAGATTCAGTTATGGACCTAAAAACAGGAAAAAGGCCCATTTTTGCGATTTTTCGCATATAACTTATTTTGCCAAATAACTGACGAAATTGCAGATAAGAAGTTGTAGAGTTTAAAAAGACAAAGAATGTGTCCCCTCACACGTTCGATTTCGATAAAAATTGAGCCCGCGGGAACACTTTTAATGTCGTAAAATTGGTGAAAAACTCGTTTAGTACTGACGGTGTGCGTACAAAAAATTTACCTTTTTTCTTTTTTTGAGGCCATTATTTCAGAAATATTCGTCGCAAGTCAAATACTGTTGAGGAAGAATTGTATGGCTTAACCCGTTTCGTCCCAAAACGAAAAAATTCTATTCTAAATTCAAAGTGCAATTATTAAGGACCAAAGGCTGGAATATCAGATATCTTCTCACAATGTTCCGGATAACGGAACGACGCATACAATAAATAGTATTAATGTCAAAAAATGATATTAAAATTAGCATAAATATGAAAGGTACACTGAAAAATTGTTGCTATCATAAAACTTACCTTTAAAAGGAATAAAAGTATCACAGAAAGCAAAACTGTTCAGAATGATTTCGAAATGAGCTCTAAAAGAAGTGAGATGACCCACTTTCTGAGGATTTTCTGCACATGAGTTCATAGGCCAAAATTGACTGTGAACATGTCATGGAGGTGTGGAAATGGAAGACTTGCAGGATTTTAATCTAGATATCGATGAAGAGGGAAATATGAATGCTAAATGTCTAGCCATTCATCACCCTCATTTTTCAAAAAAGAATGTTTTATATTATTTATATTAGCATAAAGAGCTACTTTATTTGTGTTCTAAATATTACATAATAAAACTATAATATATCAATTTTAACACGACTTTACTGTAAGTTCAATAACCAATTTTATTTTGAACAATCTCGTGTAAAATATTTTTTCGTTGCATCAAATAGCGCACAGATATATATCACTATAAAATATTGCTTAGAAACAAATAGAAAATTAGAGACCTGCATAGTGGAAATGTTTACAGCCAAACTAGTTCGTATTGTGAAAAACAGTTTTATTTTTCACAAATATGTACACAACTGAAGTAAAAATTCAGTGAAGTACTCCAGAAGTAACTTTAAAGCGGACCAGAAATGGGCCGCACAATTATTGCCCTTATTACATCATTTAACATTAAAATTATATATTTTACATTTCATGAATTTTCTGAATATTAACATGATATAATTTGTAGCAAAAATAATTAATTCTAACATAGTCATACCGTACGTTCCTTATATATAGTTTTATTCTGAAATTAAACTTTCTTGACGTCGTCTATCTTTTGTTACATTTTTTTTTCGGAATCTTTGAATGTGTTTTTTGAGTCTGCCACTAGCCTTCAACTCTTCATACTGAGCAACAAAGTTTAATAGCTTCTTTTCAGCTGTAAATAAAACAATGCAATTTTGTTAAAAGTAATTGTAAGATAATTAAAAGATAAACTGAAAAATACTCACATTTCTTTTTAAAGGATAGTTTTTTGCCTTCCTTAGCAGATTTGATAATATCTTGCTTCTCTTCAGCTTGTTTTTCTTTCTTCTCCCTTAATCGACCTTCCTCTCTTAACTGGTTTTCTAATCTTTGAATTAGATACTTTATCTTTTTAATTGTCTTTGGATCTTCTTCGGTTTCCAATTCTTTTTGCAATTTTTTCAGGTCATTTTGTTTTACATCGGTAAGAAAACTGTATGACGATTTAAATGCTCTTTCATTGAATGTTCCACATAAACTATCGAATCTAGGATCCCTAGAGATCTTCTTTTGTACTGCAATTACTTCACGTAATCGTGACACCTTTTTCTTTGACGACATTTCTCTGGGTCTGTTTTTGTTTTCTCGTTTAAATTCTGGTTTTTTTATTTTTTTCATACCAAACATTGCAGCATTATACATCTTAGTTCCACATTTTTCTTTAAGCTTTTGAAGTTCTTCAAAACTCATTTTTGACAATTCTTCTCTAATCTGACTCTAGAATACGTAATAAATACATTTTTACATATTTATAATGCATATGTATCAATAATGATCATGTTTATATCAATTATTTAGAAAATATATATTATTCCTATTAAAAGTGTACAGCATTGTCACTACAGCTCAATCATTGTGATTTATCTAAATATGTGTAAGATTTATGTTTAATTAATAATGTAATTGTTATTATTAATATTATTATTAATTTTCACCATCTTAAAACGCTTCAAATTATTACCAACTAATAGCGATTGTCTCATAAGTATTAAATCGTTTAAAATAGAAGGCCTTTATGCAGGTCGATGAACTTATTAAAATTGCAGTAAGTAAATAAATCATAGAAAAATAAATAATAAAAATAACTAATTAGTTAAATAAGTAAATAAATGAATAAATAATTAAATAAATAGGTAAATGAATGAGTAAATACATACATGAGTAATTAAGTAAATCAATAAATAAATATATAAATATATAAAATTAATTCGACGTTTCAATCACTTAATATGTGATCCTTTTCAAATTTTTTTTTATCCGTAGAAATTAGTGTTGTTTATTATTTTTATTTTTTGTCAAATAGCTTATTTAATTAATTAACTATGTTTTTATTTATTTTTCTATGATTTATTTACTTACTGCAATTTTAATAAGTTCATCGACCTGTATAAACGCTTTCTATTTTAAACAATATAATTATTATCAGCGGTCGTATTTAAAATAAACATAAACATAAAATAAAAATAAATATAAACAAATAAAAAATAAAAAAAAAATAAAAAAATTGTTTCATAAGGGACAAAATGTAAATTTAATATAATAACAAGAGAAAAGTGTTAAATGTAATAACGCCCTAATAAACTTTTACAACAATTTTTAAATAAATTATGTGAATCAATTTCAATCAAATCACAAAGAAAATCTATGCCCTATTAATAGACTATACAATATTTCATTTAATTGAATACAATGCAATACAAATTTATTCAGGTACAAAAATACAAATTTTGTTGACGAGACAGCATATAATATCTGCCACTAGATTAAACAATAATTCCTGCAAAAGTACATACAATACATACTTGTCCATGGCTTAAAATACAATCCTTAAAATTAAAAGTAAAACAATCAAAGATAATATAAATTTAAAATAAAAAGGTTTAGTTGATTCTACTTGAAGAGAAGTTCTGTGTAAAAAAAATTGACTATTTAAATCACAACAATAAAATTTATATGCTTGTTAACTTCACTCAGGAATTTTACTATTCCTTTCTCTATGTAATTAATTTTGTTTTTTGAGTTCCTAATTTGTAAAGGTAATATGTTAAGACATTTGTATCCAATATAATCATAAGATCTTAGTCTAATGCCTTTCTTCCTATGCAGACATTGCACTATTTCACTGCTTTTACCACACGTATTATATTGATGCACTATGTTTCTATAATTGTTTCTTTTAATCACATATATTATCGCTTGTAAAACACAATTTTTTCATTTTTAATTAATAAATCGGTCGGATAGGTATTTGATACGCCTAATATTTGCTTTATTGCTTTTTTCTGTAATACTTCTAAAGATTTAAGTATGGCATAAGACATAATTGAGTTAAACAGAGCATGATATACTTGATATAGCTTAATTTTATTTAAATCATTTTTAAGTTTATAAAAAACATATGGTAAGTATCTTAATTTCTTTATAATCATATTAATATGACTTTTCCAACAGAGATGTAATTGACAAACGGACACAATAAACACTCAGTTAGAGAATAAACATGTATTTATTACACTTTGTCCTACAAAAGTGACGAAACATCTGCTCCAGCGGCTAATGAAAATCTGTTAAATTTGACTTTTGTTGGAAAAGAAAACCCAAACTCCATGCATGCATATACAAACATTTATCCCTCTCGTCTTTGCGAGGAATAAATTTAATTTAAAAAATTGGTGTGTAACAAGAGATGACAATCTAAAATTATGCCTAAGTATTTGACTTTCACCAAAAATAGAAATTTTGTTTGCACTTACATAAATTGTAATTTTATTTCAATCTGGTATATTACCTTTATACCAACCAAAACATACAAATTTCGTTTTATCTGTATTTATTGTTAGAATATTTGCATAAAACGATTTTATTATTTTCGGATTATTATTTTATGTACTAATTCAATTATGTTAATTACATTTAACTCAATATTGAAAAGTTAATTTACATAAATAATGAATAAGCCTGGTCCTAACACTGATCCTCAAGGAACACCGTCGTTTATCATTCTCGGCTCGCTTGTATGCGACTCAGTTTTGATGACTTGTTTTCTATTTTGCAGATAACTTTTTATTAGAACATTTCCCCTGATATGGTATTTCATTAATATTTCCAAGAGTATACCCTTTCGCTGTGGAGACCGAAAAACTCACCGAAAGTGGGCTCAAAATGTGACGATGTTTCTGGCCAATTTGAAATTTGTGTAAATATGGATATTTATGTTTTCGACAACGCTGATTACGAATTTGGAGTCAGTTTTCAAAAATTTAACGAATATGAAGTAAGTTTTCAAACGGTTTAAAAGAATTATATTTGTCATTACATGGACCAATTTATTGTGAGATTGACGGGGTTCAGCTGTAATTCTAAAGTCATTTGTATTATTACAATATTTTCAATTTATTGGGTTATAATTATAGTGCATTATACGTAATTGTAATATTATTATGATTACGAAAAATAAATTCCAAATTCTACCCCTGCATTTAGCTGGTAAATATTTCTTATTTACGACCCCAGAATGTACCATGTGGAGGTATGTGGTAGGATTTCCACTTCTTTTTTCATTTATTTTTTCATTTTTTTATTATTTTTTTTATTTTTTGGGGTTTTATCCAATTTTTTTCGAAAGCACATGCCATCAAGAATAATGTGTTACGAAAAATGCTTCAAGTATGTCCGATTTAAAGCGGCCAAATTGAATTTTCTGTTTAAAGTTTTAAAAATTTCCTCTCAAATTGAAATTCAGAGATTCAACATACCCAATAAAACATAACTCTTGAGTATATCTGTTTCTTTATTCTCTATTTATTCATTCTCTTATAATTACGTGTATAATGAAAAATGCTTAAAAATTGTCCGATTTTGAGCGGCCATATTGGATTTGACGTTTAGAATTTTGAAATTTGACCACAAATTCGGATCCAGCAATTCAAAACACCCAATAAAACATAACGCCGGTATATAGCTGTTCATTTATTCTTTGTTCATTAAATCTTTTATAACTACGTGTATACACGTAGTCCACAGTGAAAGGGTTAATCATTAAAATGTATCGAATTTAATTATCTTTATTAATCTATTAATCTATTTATCAATCTATTTTTAATACACTTTTAAACAATTTTAGCAATATTGGCTGTTAACCTTCGCCGGTCACTGGGGATCCAGCAGACCCCACGATGAATTTAAAGGTAAATAATTCGCTTTATTAGTTTTAATTTTGAAATATTGGAAAACCTATCGGTAATTTAAAGTACTACCATTAAATTTCTAGTAATGCCGTTGTCTGATAAACGTCAGTATACTCATGGTATGTTACAAAAGTCAGTCGATTTCGTGGCGGGGTCCAGCAGACCCCATTGTGACTACGTTGTATACTTTGAAGAAAATAAAACAGCTTTTATTTCATGATTCGTGTAGTATAAATAGTCGAAATAACACGGTAAATAATTCATATTGTACATCTATTATTGACTGTCAATAACATTATGAGACATATATTATAGTTTTAGAGATGGCTTACAATTTAAGAGTTCGTAATATTCGTAAGCAATTAGGAAAGACTAAGGAAGATATTATCAGGATGTAAATTACTTTATTTGTTCAGTTATATATCTTATATTTAAAAATTATATATAAATAAACAAAGCATGTAGGTAAAAATTATGTATTTTATTTTTTAAAGATTGTGCACCTCATTAATTTAAATAAATACCTTTTTTTAATTGTACATCAATATACTATTTTTTTCTACAAGATCGCAATCCGCAAAGTACGTCCAGAAAATTTCATTAAAAAATATTGAAAATATAATAAGTTATGATTTTTTAAGTAAATAAAGTCATTTTCTTCCCTTTTTTTTTGTAATTTTCTTTACTATGTTAGATGCAAACTTATGCAAATTGAACAACGGGGTCATAATTTCGGATGGTTGAACGTCTCAGAATTTTTGTAACTTGATGCAGCTTACTCTTCGAATACAGGGACAATTTTAAGCATTGGGGTCCAGTAGACCTCGAGTGTCGTTCTTAGCATTTTTAGGAGGTGTGACTGGCGAAGGTTAAAGCTACCTGTCGATAATTTGATACTTTATTTTTGTCACCTTATTTAAATATTGGAACTATATTAGACATTTTGAAGGCAGTAGGACAGAAGCCTCTTTCAAAAGTTAAATTAACCCATTAACGCCTGAAATGGCATTTTTTATACTTCATTATCAATCAAGTATTTCATATCAAAATCGAAGTTGAAAACAATTGAAAGGTACATATCCCATTGTTTTCGAAGTCGCTCTTCAAGATCCAGAGGTCAAAATTGAGTTTCAGCCATCAGGAATTCCAATATGGCGCCGAATTTTTAAAAAAATTCCAATAAATTGGAAATTATTTATTCCTATCAGTTTTTTTCGAGCTATTAGAATATTGGGATTCTATGGAAACTCTGAACAAAGGTGAACAAAATACTTCAATTTTAAGGAAAAATTTTATTTTTATACCCCACATCATTGTAACGACCTCAAAATGGCGTCAACAATGAAAATTTCTTTGAAAATTTCTGAAAGTTCTAACTCAAAAACTACATGCTGTTATAAAAAAATGCTAAGAATGAAAAGTTCTTAGAATTAATCGAGAAATATAGTGGAATTTTTTCAGATTTTTGTGATGATATTTTGAGAAATTTTTTTTCAACATTTTTTTCAAAATCATAATTTATTTATGAAAAATTCTGAAAAAAATTTGGTGTATTCACTTATTAACCCATTAACGCCGAGGTGATCAGAATTTTTACTAACTTTTCAACGCGTTTATTTATTATGTAATCGGACCAAAAAAATAATGCAATACCTTTACTCCTATGCAAAATTTGATGCTCTTTCAGAATCTGAGCTCAAAATTTCAATTAGACACTGAGAAAAAAAAATATGGCCGTTTTAAACCTGAAAAACGTGAAATTTTTCGAAAAAAATATTTTTTCGCATTTTTTTTCACAATGATACCGCAAAGGTATCGACTTTCTACTATGATCAGATGTGATCATGGCACTCGAACATTAAGAGGAATTTTTTTCAGAAAAATTCATCGACGCGTTTTTGCAAAATGGCGGCGGGAATGAAAAAATTTTATAAAAATCTTAATCTACTGTTTTTTTAAAAACTATAAAGTTTAGACAAAAATTTCTAAGAACAAAAATGTCTTAAAATTAGTCAAAGAACAGTCTCAAATATTTTCAGAATTTTTTGAGATAATTTTTGTTTTTCGAAAATTTGAAAAAATCAAATTTTCGAAAAAATGTTTGAAAAAATTTATGAGTGTTCCTTGACTAATTTTAAGATTTTTTTGTTCTCAAAACCTTTTTCGTAAAGTATAAAGAAAAACCTTTTTCTTGAACCACACCCTACATTTGATAAAGGTACTAGAGAGTTTGTACCCGAAACGTACCAAAGTGTGCACCGAAATCGTCCGAAGTTGTCTGACTATAGCACGGTGAATACGGGACGAAAAAAGTACGAAGCGCGCGTATATATCGTGCATATAGTCCGTGACAAAATCGTCCGATAATTACACCTCTGGTCTCTCCGTGTACCACTACAAAATTCACGAACAATCTCGTACATCCTTTCACTCACTTGTGTATTGCCTCATATGTTCTGTACAATTTATACATGAATTATAAGTAAAGCATATAATAAAAATATTGGTTTTCACTTTTTCAATACATTTGTTATGTCACGAAAACGTTCAAAATCTTCTGCTTCATGGCATGCAGAGTATGAATCAGATTTATGTACAATTCAAGAAAAAGGTTTTTCTTTATACTTTACGAAAAAGTGTTTGAGAACAAAAAAATCTTAAAATTAGTCAAGGAACAGTCACAAATTTTTTCAAACATTTTTTCGAAAATTTGATCACCTCTGATCATAGTAGAAAGTCGATACCTTTGCGGTATCATTGTGAAAAAAAATGCGAAAAAATTTTTTTTTTAAAAAATTTCACGTTTTTCACGTTTAAAACGGCCATATTTTTTTTTCTCAGTGTCTAATTGAAATTTTGTGCTCAGATTCTGAAAGAGCATCAAATTTTGCATAGGAGTAAAGGTATTGCATTATTTTTTTGGTCCGATTACATAATAAATAAACACGTTGAAAAGTTAGTAAAAATTCTGATCACCTCGGCGTTAATGGGTTAATTCTACGAGTTTTTTGTTCTTTGCAATTTTTTCCAAAAGTTAATAGTTTTTGGGGGGAAAAATTCCTAAACTATAATTCATTTCCTCGAAAACTATCAACTTTTCGAAAAAATTGCAAAGAACAAATAACTCTTAGAATTCATCAGAGAATACACTAAATATTTTCAGAATTTTTTGTAAATAAATTACAATTTTGAAAAAAATGTTGAAAAAAAATGTCTCAAAATTTCATCAAAAAATTTTGAAAAAATTCCACTATATCGCTTGATGAATTTTAAGAACTTTTCATTCTTAGCATTTTTTTATAACAGCATGTAGTTTTTGAGTTAGAACTTTCAGAAATTTTCAAAGAAATTTTCATTGTTGACGCCATTTTGACGTCGTTAGAATGATGTAGGGTATAAAAGTAAAATTTTTCCTTAAAATTGAAGTATTTTGTTCACCTTTGTTCAGAGTTTCAATAGAATCCCAATATTCCAATAGCTCGAAAAAAATTGATAAGTATAAAAAATTCCCAATTTTTTGGAAATTTTTTTCATATTCGGCGCCATATTGGAATTTCTGATGGCTGAAACTCAATGTTGACCT
Organism: Trichopria drosophilae; assembly: GCA_030407085.1. Taxonomy (NCBI): domain Eukaryota; kingdom Metazoa; phylum Arthropoda; class Insecta; order Hymenoptera; family Diapriidae; genus Trichopria; species Trichopria drosophilae. The sequence continues at coordinate 217,878,765 of CM059582.1, forward strand.
CGGAATCTTGAAGAGCGACCTCGAAAACAGTAGGATACACACTTTTCAATTGTTTTCAACGTTGATTTTGATACGAAATACTTGATTGAAAATGAAGTATAAAAATTGTCATTTCAGGCGTTAATGGGTTAAGTATGACAGTGCTTTGTATACATATATGGGGCATTCCATGTGAAATCGCCAACGTTTCGGAGTCAAGTTTCAGAACTTATTCAAAATTGAACTACGTTTAGAATACGTAAAGATAAGCCTATCCTGTAAATTTCAGCTCAAAATATTAATTTGTTCAAAAGTTATTGATAAAAGTGTAAACGACAAAAATGAAATTTACCATTTTTTAAACGGCGATATCTCGAAAACTATCATTCAGAGAAAAAAAATGTTCAATTCGAAAATGTGCAAAATTGTCTAAATATTGCTCTGGTGTGAATACAGATGCATTCGTGCATCATGAGTTTTTGTATTCTGTATTGTTCTCGTCAAGAAAAGTTGATAATTTAGCACCCGCAATCATTACTTATGTATATAAATTATCGAATTGCCTTTTAGATAAAATAACTAAAAAGTGATGTGCTCAGTGCCAAAGAAACCTAACGACTGATGTCACTTGGGAAAAAAGTTCTATATAAATGAACGATGTGCGTGTTTTTAAACAAACCCCTTTTTCATTTTCCAAGTAATGACCCAAATAAAAATATGTAGAAAAATCATCGGGGTATACCTATATACTTACCACCACTATATATCTGACAATTTTACAAGTAGTTAGGAATTTTAAGCCTGAAAAAGGGAAAAAGAGCGTTTTATACGGCCGGGTGGCTGATATGTACGGGCGGCCCGGCCGGTGGCATGGCGCACGGACACTCATGCGCTCGGTTTTCTTTACATTACAAAGCCACTTTCAAAGATGACAAACTGAAAATTTGCCAAGTTAAAGAAAACACTTTTGCGAACAACTTTTGTTTATGTCACAAGAAAAAAAAAGATGGCATATCGAGCGAAAATTGAGTTACAACAAAATAATCTTGAAAATTTGTTATAAACAATAATATTTTGTTTATATTATTCACACCAGAGCAATATTTAGACAATTTTGCACATTTTCGAATTAAACATTTTTTTTCTCTGAATGATAGTTTTCGAGATATCGCCGTTTAAAAAATGGTAAATATCATTTTTGTCGTTTACACTTTTATCAATAACTTTTGAACAAATTAATATTTTGAACTGAAATTTACAGGATAGGCTTATCTTTACGCATTTGAAACGTAGTTCAATTTTGAATAAGTTCTGAAACTTGACTTCGAAACGTTGGCGATTTCACATGGAATGCCCCATATATTACATAGAATTTACACATTTCATTAACGACTTCTCTGTTAATGTATCATATGTGTACAAAAAAATTGCCACGACTAGTGATGTATCATATATAATAACTTGCATTGTCTTCAATGAATTTACATGAAATTTTGTATACTACAGGTTTTTAAGTCGCTGAATACAAATCTAATGTCACATTTTCAAAAATCAATATGGCAGCTACAAGTTATACGCTTTTGAAGCTATTTTTTTTTGGCTAAAAGTCACTTTTCAATCATATAAAGAAATTAACCAATTATTCTAAAATGAATAATTGTAAATTCGTGCTGTCTTATTTCATTTCTGTTAATAGCAAATATTTATGTATTTATTATAACATTTCACTGTGGACTATGTGTATACACGTAGTTATAAAAGATTTAATGAACAGAGTATAAATGAACAGCTATATACCGGGGTTATGTTTTATTGGGTATTTTGAATCGCTGGATCTGAATTTGTGGTCAAATTTCGAAAATTCTAAACGTCAAATCCAATATGGCTGCTCAAAATCGGACAATTTTTAAGCATTTTTCATTATACACGTAATTATAAAAGAATTAATAAATAGAGAATAAAGAAACAGATGTACTCAAGAGTTATGTTTTATTGGGTATATTTAATCTCTGAATTCAAATTTGAGGAGAAATTTTTAAAACTTTAAACAGAAAATTCAATTTGGCTGCTCAAAATCAGACAAACTTGAAGCATTTTTCGTAACACATTATTCTTGATGACATGTGCTTTCGAAAAAAAATTGGATAAAACCCCAAAAAATTAAAAAAATAATAAAAAAATGAAAAAATAAATAAAAAAAAAAGTGGAAATCCTCCCACATACCTCCAAGTGGTACATTCTGGGGTTGTAAATAAGAAATATTTACCAGCTAAATGCAGGGGTAGAATTTGGAATTTATTTTTCGTAATCATAATAATGTTACAATTACGTATAATGCACTATAATTATAACCCAATAAATTGAAAATATTGTAATAATACAAATGGCTTTAGAATAACAGCTGAACCCCGTTAATCTCACCATAAATTGGTCCATGCAATGACAAATATAATTCTTTTAAACCGTTTACTTCATATTCATTAAATTTTTGAAAACTGACTCCAAATTCGTAATCAGCATTGTCGAAAACATAAATATCCATATTTACACAAATTTCAAATTTGTCACATTTTGAGCCCACTTTCGAGATTTTGGTCTCTACAGTGAAAGGGTTAATATAACCATTTATAGGCAAAGAAAATCAACGATAGATAAAACTTGCCCTATGAGAATTTTCTCGACTAATAGAATATCGTTTATGACAACAGCTGATTTCATTGTAGGAATATTAAAAAATGACGGATATATCGTGATAATTGTGTGACGTAAATTTTATTGAATTATCAGTTTTAAACCACAAGAAACACAATTAACTGACTCAAGCAATTTAATACCTAAACCAGTAACAAGTGCAGAGATGGGAGAAGTAAAACAAATGATGGATAGCATTAAGATTTTATATTAAATGGATAATAGCCGAAGTATCTTTAAAATATTTGGTCGATCGAAAATCCCAACTGTTTATATGCTTTGTTGACAACAATGCGTAAATGTTTACTGAAGGACAGCTTCGAGTTGACACAGACATCTAAATCCTTAGTATGAGTGGGAGGAATTCAACTCGTCTATTATATATTTGAGTTTTTTATGTTACAATAGCATTTACAGAAATATGAACAGTAAAAACTGTTAGCCCATTAGCCATATGAGCTTGAAGACATATTTATCTATTTTTAATATAGAATTTATGTTTCAGCAATTTAATTCTTACCACAGTGAGCTACGATTGAGTTCAACCCAAAAGTCCCCCCAACTCTCGGATCTTTTCAGATATCATTTCAGCAAGGTCCCATGGTTATTTTAAGCCATAAATAAAAAAAAATCGTTGGCGGGAAAAGAAAAATATCCCAAATTTTCAATTTTTTTTAGGTTATTTCAAATAATTTCCTTGCAATACTTCTTTAAATAATTATATTTCATTTGAATTCGATATTTTGTATTAGGAAAATAATCTCATAATGATTAGTGCATTTTCAATGTTGAAATACGAATGACAATGGAATATGCAATCTAATGTTGTCATTTTTTCTATTGTTGCCATTCTGAATTTATAAACTCGTCTGCATAATTCTAATTTTATATCCAAGACTAATGAGTGACTTATATTGTTTGTTTATCTTATAATTGCATTGAATTATTTATTGTAAAAGTGGTTCGTATTTCAATCCATGGGTTTTATACCATAATAACGTAACATTCATATAGCATTATAAAAAAAATGCATTTTTAAATGATGCAAATAATGGGCAAAGTGGGAATAATAATTTAAAATACGATATAAACAAAACATTGCATACCACTCGGACAAAACATAACCTAACCTAACTTCTTATACTGAAGAGATATTTAGTTTATAGGCAGTGCAAATAAGATACATACCCGATCTTTGTCTTCGGAAAGTAATGCTTCTGTATCGCTATCCATATTTGATAAATACGTTACAATTTTACAACTAAAACAGAATATGCACGTCAATCAAAACAATCAATGTATGCACCTGTATCCGTATTCCGTATGTAAATTGACATAATCATAAAATTTAAAAACTTAAACGAACAGTTGATACAATACACATGTGTATCATTTTAGGAAACACCGTGGAAATTAAGGGTGCCATCCCAGTACATATGTTCACTGGAACGCCGAAACGCGGTCACGACGGAAAAATTTCCCTAGTCTTTCCCCAGAGTTTTAACGTCTAGTCGCCACATTTCAACGGAACAACGAAAATAAATATTTAATTTGCTTAATACCAAATTATGTGTTCTAAACATGTCTTTTAATAAAGCAACCCAGCAATCGAGATTGGATAGGATTGGATTGAAAATTTCAATTCATTTTGAATACATACTTTGATTCCGTAAACACGTATTCAAATGGATTGAATTCCGATAAAAGGAATTCATCTGTATTCAATTTTACACAATGACGAATACAATCGGAAGCATAATTTGACGGATTGAATTTCAGAATAAGTAATCCATTGAAATGAATACACTTGGATAGTTTTGATTCCCCTGCTTATAAAAGTGGATATAATCGGACACAGCCGGATAGAAACGGATCGAAAACAGGATAAAATGACCTCATTATGGATAAAAATGGATTAAATGTCTGTATATTTCTATCCTGATTTCGATCCGATATTTACAGTTTTACTCAGGATCCGTAATATTGAATACGGATGTCCACAAAGTTTCGTTTTTGAAAGAAAACTGTTCTTGCATTGAAATGAATACGCTTAGGTATAGTTTTGAATCCGTAATGTTGAATATAGATGCATTCAAAGTTTCGTTTTTGATAGAAAACTTTCTTTGCATTGAAATGAATCTTGGATAGTTTTGAATTCGTAATGTTGAATACAGATGCATTCAATATATCGTTATTAAAAAGGAAACTATTTTTGGATTGAAATTAATACACTTAGATAGTTTTGAATCCGTAATGTTGAATACGGATGTATTTAAGATTTAAATTTTAAAAAGAAAACTTTGTTTAGATTAATATGAATTCAGAAAGTAACCTTTTTATTCGTATGAACGAATAGAATCGTATTTACGTATTAAAATGGATTCACCGTTGACCAAAGTATGAATTCAGAATTTAATAATTGAATCCAATTCTATACAATTCTATCCAAATTCGATTGCTGGGAATGTATAATTAGAATTAAACAGGCCAACGAAATCTACACCCAGAAACCTTTTCGAAGGTTTTCGTTACGCTCAATCCATATTTGACAGCAGAATTGTTATATCACGTTAAGATTTTGAAATAACCTAAAAGTGCAAAAAAAAACACGATTTTTGCTCATATTCAGTAAGTTTTTGTGGCGGAACAAAATTATTATTTCCAATTTTACATTAATAATAATAAAGTTCTATTTTTCAGCTTTAAAATGCTTTTTTAGTCATTCTGATACGGTTTTTTTAATCCAGTTAACGAAGTTTTTGTCAGGGAACAATTATGATTGTCGTACATTTAAATAAATGTGTAATTACATGAAAATAACTAACAAATTGAGACCGACTTTCTCGCTAACAATTGTTCTATTACGTCAAGATGTTGAAATATCTTAACCTAAAAGTGCAAAAAACACTTTTTTTGCCCATTTTTAGAGATTGCCAAGTTTTTTGGTGGAATAAATTTTTTTTTTGCATTTTGGCAAAAACCAGATTAAAATGCATTCATCAGAAAACTGAGTAGATTTTTCTGACGGGTTTTGCTATGCTGAATCAAAATGTGGTTGTAGAATTGCTCTGTGGCGTAACAATTTTGAAATATCCTAACCTAAAAGTGCAAAAAACGCAAATTATAATCGTGTCTTGACTAAAACTTCGATAACTCATTGAAAAAAAATCGTACGAAATGACTAAAAAAGCATTTTTAAATTGATGAACAACGCTTTAATCTGGTTTTTGCCAAAGTGTGAACGAGCATTTTATTCCGCGACAAAAACTTTTTGGTTAGGGTATCTCAAAATCCTAACGTGAAGGAACAATTCTAAGGCCAGATTTGAATTCAGCTCATTGATAACCCACGGAAAAGTATAATTCGGTTTCAAGGTATGGAGATTGTCTTCATTTTGTCGCCCTCTGTGTTATTAATAGGTACATAATTGTATAATACAAGGACATAGCTTGGAAATTTACCAGAACCGGAAATTTACAAGATTCTATTCAAGCGCGACTAGTCATTGGTTTGAATGGTCATCAAATTTATTGATGTGGTAGTACCTTTGCAGAGTGTCCAAAAATTGACCAATAATATTTCTGGAGGTGATTCAAATCTCCATGAGAAAAGTCCTTTCCCAAAATTGGATCTGAGGCTCAGAAAGTAAGTGACGAGCCATTGAAGTTTAGAAGAAAAAAATTACTTTTTTTTTTGCAGTAACTCAGCTCTTTTTTACGTTACTTCAATGAATGAGGGCTCATTTTCAAGCTCTATTTAAGCCCCGCAACTCATCCCGGAAAACATTATACCTACGATGGATATTTCTGAAGTTACGGCCTAAAAAATCATAAAAAGTGACAATTTTGTACGGTTTTCGCATACACAACACCTCGCTAAATAACTAACGAAATGTCATATTAGAGAAAATTTTAGAGCTGAAAAAGACGAAGAATTTGCCCTCATACATTGGATTTCAACAGAAATTGACGCCGCAGGAACACCCTTAATGTCGTAGAATTGGTGACAATTCTGCACAGTCAGTACTGTTACGGCCGGAGGGAAAGGCGTTTTGCAAGGGTTTTTGGTTGCAAATACCGTTTCCTCGACACAACCGCGAAAAGACTGGATCGACTGGAAGAGTCAATCCTGAGTTCGAAAATTTGTGGGGGCTGCTGCTAATGCAAAAGAAATGAATAAAGGTGAAGGTAAAATAAAGAAGTACAAATGTTTTCAGGAAAAATTTAATTTATTTCATTTAAGTTTCAAAACATAGTGTTAGACAGAATGAGAAAGGTATAAGGTAGGAATGATAGGGAGCGATGAAGCGACCTTCTGAACAATTTGGAGGAGCCGTCTAATATTTCTTTCCCAAGCATCTGGCACTGAAAACAAAAAAGGGAATAAGGTGTTAATGAAATACGGAATTTCTATTTAAAGTATTAGTCAAAGGGGGGGGGGAGTCTACTAATTAATAGAAAACAAAAATAAAAATTATAATATATAACAATATGACAATATGAAGTCCCTATGGATTTATCCTGGTCGACGTGCTGCCATCGATTACAAGATAAACCAACGTTGGGATTGATATGGATCCACCTACCGGAAAAGGTTAACAGAGTCCAAAAGGAACTTCGTCCACCGCTCGGGAAAGAGGACAGAATCAATCCTTAGCTAATAAAAAAAAACAATAAATAAATATGATTTTTCCTAAATTGAATTGGTTCGGATCCAATCATCGGAGAAGGTTAACGGAATCCAAAAGGACTCTTGTCCACCGCTCGGAGGAGGGACCGAACCGCTTCCTTTTAGTGCTCCTTTTGGCACTTCGTCTCAGACATAGAGGAAGGGTAGTTAATTGGGAAAAATAAAGAAATTATTCTTACCATAGGTTCCTTCTGGTGTCACCTACGACCGAAGTGTGGCTGAGCGGCTGGAACTTATCCACTCATCATCTTCAACTGCCTGCCTGACGCTGGTTGACACTCTAACTAACTGACTGAGTGACTGATTGTTTGCGCACGCCTTTTTTATAATGAAGATGGCCCATGGTCGCGAATCATAAAATTTTGGGTGTAGGAAAAGTGAAAGGAATTCTTGGAAAGATGCTGGATTCTGGTTGTTCCGTCATATCTCTACATGTTTTTAACAATATTTGAATTTCAATATGAATTATGTATAATGTGGCAAATATAATGAGATCCATGCAAATCTTGGACTCTGTGCTATGCCATTTGCAACTTTCAATATATAGTATAACAAGCATTCTCGTCGACGTTGGCAGAATATAAAAATGTTTGGAATTGTTAAACTGAAAATATCGTGAAACTATTCGGATACTGATGCTGTTGTAATTAAACGTTATCGCAATTAAATTGGCAATTTTGATCGTCGTGATTAACAGTAGTAATTAAATTTACAAAAATGTATGGTTGAAAGTATTGTCGTACTTAAATCGAATTAAACATATTGTCGGAATAGAATTTACAATTGTTGGCGCACTTAAATATAGCCATATTTGAAATTACAAAAATATTCGAATGTCGCATTAAATTGGAATTAAACATATTGTCGCAAAGAAACGTATAAAAATGATCGATGATGGATATTGTCGCGTTTGAAAAATCTACTGAAAATGTTGTCGCAATTGAATGTTTATTAAATTATAGAATATTTATTTAAGATTTTGAAATGCTGTAACGAAGATTACGACATCGTGTTTTCGGAAATTTACGTGTAATATTCTTATTCGGTATACTGTATTATGTACTTGTTTTCTTAGATATAGCGAAGGTTTTTCTTTGGAGGACAAATCTAAGTGCGATGTTCGGCTGACGTAATATCACGTGAATTACTTATTTTACAGAATTTTCGGCATACCGGTTTTGATTCTTCTTTTTCGTGAATAATGGCAAAGTTTTTAGAAAACGATGAAATTGCTGTTGCCCAGTGATTACCTTCGGTCCAGTATGATTCATGCAAAGCAGTTTATTTGTCGAATTGAATTATTAAGCAATGCTCAGTTACTATGAATGTGGTTATACTTCTCAGAACTGTTTTTTAGTAATTATTTATTTAGTTACGGGGACGTAACAGTACCAAACGCGTTTTTCGTCAATCAAATTCTGAGCCTCAGATTCAATTTTTGTAAAGGACTGTTTTATTTGCAATATCGAGGAAAGTCACCTGCTGAAATATTACTGGTCAGTTCTTAGACATCCTGTATGGTTGTGTATTAGTTGATTTCACATTCAAGATTTTCCATGCTTTTTGTTATTTATCAGTAATAAAATAAATACAAAACTATACATTAAAAACAGCATTGCAGTCTTGATCCAAACTAGTTAGGGTGTCATCAACTGAAGCTAGTCCAGAAAAACTCGAGTCACTTTCTATTGCCACGTACGTCACATCATCGTCCAATATGTTTGGTTTTCTTGGTCCGATTGATTTTTTAAGCGTTTTCTGGTGTATATAGAAACACTCTTTAGAATTCCTAATAATTGTTTCGGAACATTATGTCGATGATCTACATCTCACTGAATCAACCTCATATTCTGCGATACTATACTCAACATCTTCAAGATATATATTCTTTTTATGTAACCCTTAGCCGTATCAGTGGTCCGCACTGAGGACTATATATTTTTCTTTTCACATTTTCAAGAATAAAAATGTTTTTTTTTTAACAAGCCTATGCTTAACAAAAGAAATTACCGGTAATGTAAAATATTAGAAATTGCACATTGTTAAGAAACTAAAAAATTGACATATATTTTTAAAAAATTCGTTATTAGTTGTCATTTTTAAATTAAATGATTCTTTTGATTTAAGCATTTTTTGGATCGCTGAAATCCGTTTTTGGAAATTCCAAATGGCCAATGCAATATGTCAGATGAATTTGTTAAAAATAATCCATTTTACATGGAGCGCGTCACGCCTGAGTTTACGGGACGCTGATTACAAATCTGAAATTCGTTTACAGAAATTCAAAATCACTCGACGTTTTCGAGGTCTCTGATTATGAACCGTCAATCCTATAGGAATCCAGAATATTGAATTTCTGTTTGTCTATGATTTCGAAAATGGATTTCCGATTCATAATCAGTGACCACAAGAACTCTCGAGTAACACGGTTCAAGCAAAAATTGAATAATTTTGGTAAGATTCGCCATTTCGAATTTCTGAAAATAGAGTTTAGATTATTAATCAGCGACCCAGAAAACCCCAGAGTAACAGATTTCAGATAAATCGCACACAATGAAAAGTGTGCCATTTAATCAGCCATCAGTCAATTCATTAGCATTTAAGGAATAATGGGAGTAAAAACAGCTGTTCTCATTTTTTGTTTAGTTGAATTCCAGACAATAATATCACACTCTAAATGCGATGCCTCGATAAATACATACAGGGGGTTTTCGCATTCTACTAATTATCAGTAGTTGGAACCATCTTGCATTATAACCGAACCTAAATAGCACCATTTTGGACAGCCCCCTGTCCATCGGTGTTATTAACAAATTAACGTGCATTATTATGTACATTCCGTACACACAACACATGAAAATTAATTATAATTACGCCATATTTTGTTCTTGTAAATATATATTTTTTGTTACTCTATATGTGCTGTTAAGGTAGGAAATTTCACTAGAAAGTATAAATTACAGATGGCTGAATAACAATTTCAAAATTCGGGCTCTGCAAAGGCAATTCTAATTCCTATTGGCGGTATTCTATAAAATGTCAAAGAAATTAATTGAGTATTTAATTTTCGGAAATAAGTGATTTTTATTTATTTCCAAAAATTCTCGGTCGGTTCTCAATTAATATCTTTGGCATTTTCTATAAAACACTCAATAGTAATTAGAATTGCCTTTACAGAGCCCGAATTTTGAAAATGTTATTTAATCGTCTTTAATTTACCTTTTTTGGGAAATTTCCGACCGCACGTCGGACCACTTTAGATTCAAAAACAATACAACCACCACCGTTGACAATCAGTAAAATCTGAAAACACCGCAGCATTTACATAGTAGTCCTCCCCTTATTTTAACTTTTTTCCGTCTGTTTCCCCCTCGTGAGTTCCCCCACCATTCATCATGCGCTTGTAGTAGCAGTCCACATATGTACATACATGTGCTCAAAAGAGTGCGGACTGCTGTTTGCGCTTGCGCTTACAGGTAAAGAACGCCACTCTATGTCTTCTCTCTGTTTATAATCTCTCATACAGTGATCCCCGCCCTAAGTTATACATTTTACTGGTCCAAAGATATGTCACTTTCTTCCTCTCCTTCCCCCACCAAATTGTTTCGCTGAGCCACGCTCGCTTCACGACACACACACACACACACACACACACACACACACACAGAAGCACTCATTGCACGGATATAAACAGAGTTACAGAAGTGGGGCTAGTGAGGGGCTATAACTTTGGATAAATTTCCACCATTTCGAAAGAACCGACGGTATAACTTAGGATGGGGACTACTGTACTGCCAGTCGTGTGGATGAGGGGAAGTGTTAAATTAAGGGAAGAAGCCGCCATCTTCCTTGGCTGGAAAGGTTAAAATATGGGGAGGACCACTGTACTGACTGAGTGCGGTCGCCATAGAGAACATGCTGGTAATTTTCCTCTGGAATCTAGAATCTAGTAACTTTCCGTAAAGCAGAAATTGTCCGCGTATGAAAAAAATATATCGGGCAACAATGTGTAGTACATCATGTACATATGTCAATGTGATTATACCACTACGGTATGTGTTTTATACGTTTTATAAAATTACACATTTTACCTGGATTAATTTCAAATATGTTCTATGTTCATGCATTTCAAATACATGAATTACAAACTCTAAACTTGTTTACCACTTTGATAACTTCCTAGTTATTGTCAACAAGTTTCTTATACAAATAAATTAATTTTTTTATATTGCAGGACTCAAAATACATCTGAAATGAAGGAATTTTTAAACATTAAAACTATAAATAATAAGTTGTAGATGGTTCATATGTAAGTCAAATTTTAATATATAAAAAATAATACACTGTCTTAAGTTTTAAGAAATAAATAAGAAAGATCAATAAATGATTTCCAGATTATAATTGGCAAGATATTTTCCAAAATTAGTAAGCATTAACGCACGAAACAAAATGTTTACTAGAAAAGTTTCATTATCAATACCATTCAATGTTGAAATAAATAAAATTATGCAACGTCCATCGCCAACAAGTATGGTTGTACGATACGACTCCAGACGTGCGAATCCGATCATCAGAATTAAGAAACCTGACGATAAACCACGAGAATTAAAACAATGGCGACCAGCATATAAAGATGCACAATCCGCCCTTTCATTCTTTAATAAAAATAATCCGGAGGATGGTGCAAAAGGTATTCTCGGCTTTGCTCCAAAATCTTTCAATCCTTGGGACATTATGGATTATTTCAGACAAAAAAAGTTGGAAAAAAAATGGGAAAGTCAAATATATCACGAAAAAAGACACGCTACATTAGGTAACGATTTAGCAACTGCACATTTTTTAATTTACCGAGGAGGAAAAGTCCGATTTTCCGGCAGCACCGAATGGACGACGTTAAATCCAGACGGCTTAACAGTCGATCTACCAACGACGTTTGACCCCCGATATAAATTAGCCGAACTGGACGCAAGCGGCGTAGAACTTTTTACCGAATCTCTACCCAATTTTTCTGATTTGGATTGTTTAAAAGTAGCAAAATTTGCAAGATCGCCTCATTTCGATAACTGGTTTCTCGACGCCCTTGTGCTTCAATTTCCAGTTCTCGAATACCTCGACGTCTCCGAGTGTCCGAACCTTGACGAGTTTGGTTTAGTAGCACTTTACAAATGTCCCACCTTACAAACTTTAGTCGTAACAAATTTTTACGATTCGCCAGCGTTTGAATTAACTTGTTTAATGTTGGAGGATGTTCTACCGAATTTACAATGTAAAATATTGAAACCGGATACGCAACAACTCGATTCTGTACAGGATGACATTAAAAAACTAAGCGACAAACCTGAACAAAATTTATTAGAGACCAAGTGAAATTGTAGGTTATGTTTGATAGTATGAAATCTTTTAAATGTTAAAATTAGCAATAAATACATGTAAAAATTTATTGAATGTTTTTTTCCTACATTTCCTAATTTGCATCGACGACTGGCTGTTTTTTCCTTCGTTTCTTCACATAACTAATTTCAGATTTATTAGAAATTCCGTAGGTTTGTATCTTTTCGTGATCGTTGGTCAAACAAACGTCATCGAAACAGATATTATATTTCTTCCAAACGTGCTTCCAACTAATTTTCTTTTTTATGTCTTTTCTTCTCAATGCTGCATTTGTATCCCTTTTGATGGCTTTCTTCAAATCCAATACAGTAGAATTCTTCAGCGATACCTGTATTAAAAAATTAGAAAATATGTTTAAAACCTAACCTAACCTTATTTTTCATATTTTATGTCTGCAAAGTCGGAAAATGTACAAATTTATTCTTTTCGATTGTGAGGTTAGGTTATTACTTACAACAATGGGAAGTATGGGTAAAAGTCCTCTGTTTAAAAATACTGTAATGGCTTGTCCTTTGGCAACAGCACTTTGAGCCTTGATTTCTTCGATAGTAGGATCTGATTGAAGTCCTTCAAATATTGGATCACTTTCGATTAGGTTATCAATAGCTTCTTTCGTTATTTTTACGAGTTCTTCGTGTGTAAAATGAGCTGGCTCCTTCTCAATTGGCAATTCTTTCTCTTCGACTGATTCTGGTTCTTCGACAAATGCAGATTGTTCGACAAATTGAGGTTCTTCGACAAATTCGGGTTGTCTGACAAATTCTGGTTGTTTGACAAATTCAGGTTCTTCGACAAAGTCAGGCTGTTTGACAAATTGAGGTTCTTCGACAAAGTCAGGTTGTTTCACAAATTGAGGTTCTTCGACAAAGTCAGGTTGTCTGACAAATTCAGGTTGTTTGACACATTCAGGTTCTTCGACAAATTCAGATTGTTCAACAAATTTAGATTGTTCGACAAATTCAGGTTCTTCGACAAATTCGGATTGTTCGACAAATTCAGATTCTTCCATTTCTTCATCCACTGATTCGTCCACTTGTTCTTCCACTTGTACTTCCATTTCTTCCACTTTTTGCACTTGTTCTTCCACTTCTTCTTCAACTTCTTCATCGACTTCTTCTTCGACTTCTTCTTCAACTTCTTCATCGACTTCTTCTTCGACTTCTTCTTCAACTTCTGCTTCGACTTCTGCTTCGTCTTCTGCTTCCATTTCTACTTCCGCAGGAGTTTCTTTTTCTTCAGTACTAGTTTCTGACATTTTTATGTATACAATTTTGTGTACATAAGTCAAAACATCTGTTTATTCAAAACAGAGAAGAATCACCGGCAACAAAACAATATATGTAATTCCGTACGCCTACACAATTGTGTACAAACACAACGGGTGCTTTCTAGTTGTGAACATAGTGTTACTCCATGTGAACGTTCCTTATTGGCGGATCGTTTCTGGTAACTTTGGTTGTCATTGGCTACAGATGCCGAATGTATAGGGAAGTCTACCCGGGCACCGGTAAAAATGCCGAATGGGAAAAATGCCGAAAAACGTCAAAAACTATAGGGATGTTGCACACACACACGCCAACACTCGCATCCCTTTCAGAGATCTAGGGATATTTTCGTCAATATCCCTATACAGTAGGACCTCTCTTATTCTAGTTAGTAAAGTTTTTCAAGATGGCGCCGACCTCTCTTATTCTAATTTTCTCCTTACCCCCACTTACTTTGCTTGCGAGCTTGTGATTCGTGGACTTTTCGTGTGATAGTGAGAGAAGACTTGTGGGGGAATGATTAGAATAAGAGAGGCTGGACAATTAGAATAAGAAAGGCAATTAGAATAAGAGAGTTTCGAATAAGAGAGGTCCTACTGTAGTTTTCGGCATTGTTTCTTTTCGGCATTTTTACCGATGCCCGTGTACCCAGTACAGTAGAACCTTGTTATATCCTTGTTATATACCTTGTTATATCGAACTCTGTAATTCTCTCCATCATCATTCCCCCATAGGGGAACACGTGAAACCGGAGGAACGAAAGGAATTCAGGGAACAAAAGTAAAGTCGAGGGGATATATCTCGAATGTTCACGTTCGATATACCGAGGTAAAAATCTTCCTTATATCGAGCGTTCCATGTAACGAGGTTCGATATATCGAGGTTCTACTGTAAACAGAAAACTTCACAGAGACGTATCTTAAAGCGCATATTTTTGAGATATCTTATAAGAGTGTCCAAAAGTTTCCAAATATTTCGTCCTTAAAAGACTGTCTGCGAACAGACGTCTTAGAACAGTCTTATTAAAGACATAAAAAAAGCGCCTTTAGAATGTTGGCTTAAAGACGGTTTTATGAGTTGTGCTTGAAGAAAAGGCCAAATGTCACCAAAATGTCGTCTTCGACAAGTCGTCGTTTTAAAGACGCCTAAAAGCCATCTTATTGGGACGCCGTAAAAGCACATTTCAAGGTGCTGATATAAAGACGACTTTACTGAGTTGGGCATTAAGACAAGTAAGTACAGTCGAGCCTCCGTATCATGGACTCGTCGGGAATGCTCCGATCCCGAATATGGTCAATGAAGGGGAGAGAGCGCTTCCCCTACTTCGTCGCCTTTCGCTACAAGTACGAGTGAAAGGCGGCACATGTACATATGTATTGTATGTATGTATAATTGTGTAAGCACAAAAGTGGGGGAAGGCGATAAACAGCGACAGAGGGACAAGTCCATAATTGGGGGAGAAAAAAGTCCATAAAACAGATAGTCCATAATACGGAGGCTCGACTGTACAGCAAAATGACGGATTCGAAGAGAGCTCATTTTAAAGACGCCTAAAATCCATCTTCTTATAGTGCGACATTAAGGTGTCCTCCAGCTAACACAAGCTGCGGAAAGACGTCATAGAGGTGTCGTTTTCGAGACGTCTTAAAACCGTGTCTAAAAGCTGACAAAAAGCCGGCCTTGAAAGACCGTCTTGAAAAGGCCGTCTAAGCAAGTAAGCACCGTCTGTATTTATGACATCTTAAAGGTGTCTATAAAATGATGCATGATTCTGCCTTTTCACAAATGACAAAGTTTTATGTAGACCGGTATATATGCAGCCGAATGATTATATGTAATCACATATCACCTTTATGTTACGACACGCTTTACACTTATAACAGTGAACACTACAAATAAATAAATATGCATATGTACAAATTATTAATGAATATTAAATATAAACATTACTATATTACTGTATATGAAAAACTAGGTTACCAACGCTGGATAATAATATTAGTCGCGTCACTGCGAGAGACGGCAAAGTGAGACGACTTATTTGTGGCCTTTCAGACTGTCTTCTGAGGGTGCATATAACGTCTTTAAGGCGTCGCAGAATAGCCTTCAAGACTAAAAAGTAAGACTGTCTCGAAATTGTCAGGATGGCTTTGCGTCCAACTTCGAGACGTCTCGGTGTTAATTGGGAAATGTGCCGTTCAGGAATGTGGAATAGATGGCCGGTAACTATTGAGAATGACTTAAAAGGCACCTATAATGTTAATAAATACACCCAACGAATTTAATTCGCACGGGGAAACCCGCAGTCGTCCTTGTTTTTACCTATATATCTTAATGTGAGAAACACAGAAATCCGAGGTAATTCCCCGTGCGAATTAAATTCGCTGGGTGTACTTGACTAATGTCCCGCCTTTACGTCAACTTTTAGTGACTGAAAGGTAACTATTAGTTGTTGTATATAGGTAACTGAAAGTTGTCTAAAAGGTGACTATTTTCAGATTTATGAAAAATATATAAAAAATATATATATCACAAATGTATACACTTCAGTTACCTGTACATATACGTTTATTAGGATGGTAACCACGAAGTAAAATGGTAACCTAGATCGAGCATTCCGTGCATCTATTTCGAGTTATCTGAAAGACGCAATTCTGTTAACTATATATTTCTATTGGGATATTAACATATTATGTACATGTTAGATAAACGGATTTCATATATACCACATACTTAGAATCCCTTGTACTTGCGAGAAAGTTGTATAGTTCACTATCTAACGGCCCATAAATGTATCAAAAAATGATAACGTTGAGATACAGTTTTTATTGTAACCGAAAGCTACAATTTTCAGTTATCCAAAAGCTATCTTTCAGACATATCTCACAGATAACTACATAAAGTTAACTATCCCAGCTAGCATTTATGGTAGCGTCTTTTTTTTATGTCAAACCGATGTTGCTGTCCTGTCACCAAGACGTCATAAGTCCGTCATAACTGACATGTCTTTTTGCAGACGTCTTAAAAACGTCTAAGACATGGTTAGGACGTCTGAAAAAAGACATGTCATTTATGACGGACTTATGACGTCTTGGTGATGGCACAGTAACATCGGTTTGACATAAAAAAAAGACGCTACCGTAAATGCTAGCTGGGTATGTAGTATTATCACTTTTCATGCGCATTTAAGCGACTTTAAAAAGACATCTGTCAGATAACCAGTAGTCAGGCGTGTTTATTGGGTGTCTCAAAATTGTCAGGACCGCTTTGCGTTCAACTTTCATCCATCTCGGTGTTAACTGGGCATTTAATATCAATAGAAATTTTTTTAAATACAATTTTAAGGGGTTCTAAAGCACTCCGCCGGTAAGGTAGGACGCATCACATTTGGTAAATTAAACAAAATAGCAAACCCTAGCAACTAAGAATCGTGTTGTGGGGAGATGAACGAAGAGGCATCTATGTATTAGGACGGGTAAGAAATATGTATTTGGACGGGAATGTGCGTTAGGAAGCCATGCGTTAGGACGAGGACTACTATATCTCGTTTCATATTTCATGTAAGAGTTTTAACTTGATGATGTCCAGAGATTAAGAAAATAAAAATTTACGCTATAATTAATTTAAATTCGTTATTATTAGTTTAATTAAAAAGATGCATATTTAACACAAATTTTCGATTGATATATAAATGGCATTCATTTTCGTATCCGTTTGGCAACTGTAGTCAATGGCAGCAAGGTTACCAGATACCATCCGCCAAATAGGATGATTGATTGTATCTTATACTGAAATAACCCACATAGAAGAGAAATATCCCGATAAAATTTCCAGAATATTACTTTTGCGACATTAATATTCTGGAGATGTTCTCAGGGACATTTTAGAGACACCCCCAGAACGTCTTATGTCCGCTTTTTGATCTTCTGGTGACATCTGCAATATTCGAGAGGCATTGTAGAGACGTTCTGAGTTTATTCTGTAATACAACATATATTTTCTGGAGATGTTCTGCTAATACATTCTTTTGACATTCTAAAGACATTTCGGTCATAATAAAAAGCTTAAAAAATAGAACGAATTATTATAGACATTTAATTTGATTTTTATTATTATGTATGTGTCGTTAGATATGTTATTGCAAAATAAAGTTTTACAATTTCGCTCGCAAATAAATCTATATGAACCTGAAAATAGTTTACCCTGCCCGAGGATTGAACCCGGGTGTCTTTCGCTTACTACACCGACGTCTTAATCACTACGCTACACTCACATATGAGACGATCCACGTCAACCGGATCAGTGCTACGGACAAAATTTGAAGTAACCAAAAAATCGACTAAGGGCTCATTTTAAAGCTTAAGGCATCTACTTTCGAATGCCGAAGGCCTTTGCAGAATTCAATATGGCAGCTCCAATATGGCGCCAGAAAACTGCGAATTTCGGTGAAAAAAATTTAAAAAACGTATCTAAAATAAAAAATTACTCCATATTTATAGTGCTATATATGTTTTTCGATGTATTTTGACGCCCTAAACACGAATCGGGCGTTAGAATTTAGCTATTACCTCTTATTTTTTTTCTAACCTCAAAAAACTGGAAAAAGGGAGTAAAAATGTGGGTAAATTTACGAAAAAAAAGCAGAAACCTAAATTTTTTGTATCCTTCTCTTCTTTTATAAGAGGATAGAACGGTTGAATCCAAATCAACCGCCGGAATCAAGGTAACACGTCCCAGCCGTTTCTAACCTCAAAAAAATCAATCACCAATCAATATTTTCAATCTAATTCTAGGCTAAAGGTTCTGAGAAATCGAACAAAATATGTTTAATAGTTTTCGATGTCGCTGATTACGAATTCGGTATCATATCTTTGAATTTCAAAATGGCGGCTCAAATATGGCGGATGATTAATCGAAAAATTCAATTTTCGGAAATGTAAAAAATACTGTCGCATTTTTCTCGAAATTCTGAATAAAAGTACCTTTCGTGATTTTCTTCTAAAATCTATCGCTTCCAAGGAAAAAAATACCGAAGTTTATCCTTAAATTAGAATTCATATGGTTCTAAGGGTTTTCGGAGCCGCTGATTATACAGTCCTGAAAATTTTCTACATTTTTAAACTTAATCTTAATGCCTTCCTATGTATTTGGTACTAAAAAGCCGAAGAGAAAAAAATCCGTTAAGCTAAACAACATTTTAAGAACAAAACTCAAATGAACTTTTTGATGCATCATAAACTCGATTTTAATATTGATGCTGAATGGCACTGCAGCGGTACTGCGCATGGTAAATGTGCTTGTGATGGTCTTGGAGCATGTTTCAAATGTGCAGCGACTCGTTTCAGCTTACAAGCATCTCCGAATGACGCCATTTTAAATTCACTGTCACTCTTCACTTGGGCAAAGTCAAGATTCAAAAAACATACAGTTTTTTCACTACAACAAAGAAGATCATAAAAAAAATAACACAAAAACTCAATAAACGATTCCCTGACCCACCTTCAGTGCCGAAAATTCAAACGTGTCATGCATTTATCCCTAATGCCGGCAACAAGCTTGAAATTAAAAAGTACTCAAAAGCAAAAAATGGACATTTTATGCAATATTAATAACTTACTTTACATCTTGCCTTAATTGGCCGGATCACCCTTCGATCTTGCCTTAATTGGCCGGATCACCATTCGATCTTGCCTTAATTGGCTGGTTCACCATTCGATCTTGCCTTTGCCGGCTGGTTCACCAATCGATCTTGCCTTTACTGGCTGGTTCACCATTCGATCTTGCCTTTGCTGGCTGGTTCACCATTCGATCTTGCCTTTGCCGGCTGGTTCACCATTCGATCTTGCCTTTGCCGGCTGGTTCACCATTCGATCTTGCCTTAATTGGCCGGATCACCATTCGATCTTGCCTTTGCTGGCTGGTTCACCATTCGATCTTGCCTTTGCCGGCTGGTTCACCATTCGATCTTGCCTTAATTGGCCGGATCACCATTCGATCTTGCCTTTGCTGGCTGGTTCACCATTCGATCTTGCCTTTGCCGGCTGGTTCACCATTCGATCTTGCCTTAATTGGCCGGATCACCATTCGATCTTGCCTTTGCTGGCTGGTTCACCATTCGATCTTGCCTTTGCTGGCTGGTTCACCATTCGATCTTGCCTTTGCTGGCTGGTTCACCATTCGATCTTGCCTTAATTGGCCGGATCACCCTTCGATCTTGCCTTTGCCGGCTGGTTCACCATTCGATCTTGCCTTAATTGGCCGGATCACCATTCGATCTTGCCTTAATTGGCCGGATCACCCTTCGATCTTGCCTTAATTGGCTGGTTCACCATTCGATCTTGCCTTTGCTGGCTGGTTCACCATTCGATCTTGCCTTTGCCGGCTGGTTCACCATTCGATCTTGCCTTAATTGGCCGGATCTCCCTTCGTCTCTTCATTTGCTGGCCGGGTCACCATTCGATCTTGCCTTTACTGGCCAGGTCACCCTTCGATTTAGTCTTTGGTGGGTGGGTCATCTTTCGATCGTACCTTCGCTGGTTGGGACACATTTTTACTCCCTTTTTCCAGTTTTTTGAGGTTAGAAAAAAAATTAGAGGTAGTAGCTAAATTCTAACGCCGGATTCGTGTTTAGTGCGTCAAAATACATCGAAAAACATATATAGCACTATAAATATGGAGTAATTTTTTATTTTAGATACGTTTTTTAAATTTTTTTCACCGATATTCGCAGTTTTCTGGCGCCATATTGGAGCTGCCATATTGAATTCTGCAAAGGCGCCTTCGGCATTCGAAAGTAGATGCCTTAAGCTTTAAAATGAGCCCTTAGTCGATTTTTTTGGTTACTTCAAATTTTGGCCGTAGCACTGATCCGGTTGACGTGGATCGTCTCATATAAAGAATAACTTATAATCAAACGTAGAAGGCATATTGATAAATGCGGGTTTACTTCAAACAAATACTTAAGAGTTTCTTTGCAGACGTTAATATTTACTTACGCAAACATTTCATACAGTTATTTTTATCGTAAAAGATATATAAATTTTATTCAATTTCAATTATATTTAATTAATTTTGGAATTTCTATATAAGAAATAATTGTATTTTAAATGTTATTTTCATATTTATTAGTCATTTATGAATAGGTTAAATAAACATTTTAAAGAAATTTTGTAATATTATTATATTTTTAGCGAGGTTGATTAAAATATGTTATGTACACCTCTTTTCTATGTAAGTTATTAAAGGTATCAGCCTCTACCAAAGGATTAAGAATCATTAAGAAGTATTTCTTGCTTCTTCGTTTACTGTGCGGTCAAATAATGCTCTGATGTCTCTAAAAATGTTCCGAGTCCTTGTTTTTTTTTCAATTTTTCACATTTTTTCTATGACTTACCAACATCAGTTTGCATTTTTTAACATTTATTTACAAATTCATATAAAACAGGCCTCAAATTACGGAATCGCATTGATTTCGATAAGTAGGTAAAAATATTTCTAGATTATATCTACAAATTCTCTGCATTACCATCTTTCCCGCACAGTAATAGTCATATGAAGACATTTAGTTATACAGAAAAATAAAGATATATGTCTGCTAAAAAATGAACACATATAATTTATTATTCTAAGTGTTCTTTTGAGGAAATGTAGAGAGTTGAATAAAATTACAGTAGTAATTATACATTTCAGTGCACTCCTCGTTCCGAAAGAACAAGAGGGTATTGATTTCAAAGCACAATAAGTTGTTAACAATCGGTAGTTCAGGGTTAACAGTGCCTTTCTAAACTGCGTTGTTTGCATCAATTTCTCAAATGAAATATTTACAGAAATCTCATCTGCAATGTGCTGCAAAGATCCTATTCGCAAAACACTCTAGCGATGTTAAATTTGAGATATGGTGACATTTCAGGCGAGATATCTCCAGAATATTCTAAGAACCATGGGTATAGAATGTCTCAAATGAAACATTTCCAGAATGTCTCATCTGCAATGTTCTGCAATATTTTCTGAGCAACATTCGGGCGACATCAAGTTTGAAATGTTGTGAGACATTTCGAATACCACATCTCTAGAATATTCTGAGCATCGTACATATAGAATAATGTTTCAGATGAAATGTTATCGGAATGTCTCAGTACCGACATTTTGCTTGAGACATTTGAGACATGTTGCAATTGCAATATTTCAATTGTAACGTTTGTGGCATTCTGGGGATATTCTGGAGATTTTATTTCTATGTGGGGTACGGCAATAAGGTTTTTTGCAATATTATTGAATTGTTATACAATATAATGTTTTAATCTTATAAATTATAGAAAATTCTTCTGCGTCGGCAAAATAAGAAACTGTTGTTGATATAGAGATATTTAACAAGACATCGCACTAGGTCGGTAATACAGAAAATAACAAAACGACTGACAGACACTACTAGTGATATTTTACTGAAAAAGCTGATTCAGTATAATCCGAACGACAGATGTTGCCAACCCAAAAAATGTATGCATACCTATGACAGTGTTTATGTACATACTATACATAACCTATACGTATTGCGTGTTTTTGTGCATTTGTTTATATGCATAGATATGTAAATATACTAAATATGCGTGTCTCATATTTTCATTATGGATTTATTACGACGCATCGTACATGTAAATTATGAACAGTGTTGCATAGTGCATTGTTTATAACTTATATTCTGGTTTCGTGTAGTGGTGCGACTGCGTACGTATGTATGTCCACATGTTCCACATGTAACACGTGCTTTTACAATCTTTCAAAAACACATTACAATAAAAAAGAAAAATGCTACCTAACGTTGACATATCGACCAATAAAATTCCAAAAAAGCGAATTAAACGAGACTCTACAGATGATTCGCAAATAAAAAGTGAGTGCATATGAATACAAACCATTTCAGCGAATATCATTTATATAATTAATAATAAATAACCAAGAGATTTTTCACTTAAGAAAAAGAAGTTTTTTTATTTTTATCATTTATATAATTAGTTTACTAATTCACACTTTTTATTTCAATATATTTATCTTTCGTACCAATATCCCATCTTATTTGTATGAATTATTTCCAATGGTATCTCCTGATATTCGTAGCTCAAACTGAATTATTAAAATCATAATTTCAGACGTCTTTGCAAAACAAACTTATATGATCATTTCGAGTTTGTGATATTAAATTTTAAGAATCTCCCCCATCCGGTCTATTCAATTTCACATCGAAAGTCTTCTTTAAAGACTACTTACGCATCTCTTATCATCAAATAATATGTAATTTACTACATGCAAATCAAAACGATAAATTGACCCCTTATATTTTCAAAAATAACTTTTATTAAATAGTAACATTACTTTGAGCTGTGACTCGTCCTTTGGCACCATCGAAACATTTTTATATTGTACTTTGTTGATTATGCCAATAAAGAAATCTATTTTTATTATTATTATTATTTTGGCCATCTTGCATTTGGTACCAGATTCATCTAGTTTATTCTACTGAAACTATGTATGTGCCATTATGACTTAACCGTTAATCCAGACTCTAGGGTCGTTTTCGACCCAGAGAAAAATCAAATTGTACTTTATAACTTGCACAACTGTAAGCATTTTCAAGCAACAGAACATATTTGGCCTAGGTAGTGGGAGGAAAAGGCTTTAAAATAGCCGTCGGAACTAAATGTTAATTATCAGCAATCGAGATTGGATAGGATTGGATTGAAAATTTCAATTCATTTTGAATTCATACTTTAATTCCGTAAATATCTATTGAAATGGATTGAATTCCGAAGAAAGGAATCCATCTGTATTCAATTTTACGAATACAATCGGTAGTGTAATTTGCCGGATTAAATTTCAGAAAAAGTAATCCATCTGTATTCAATTTTTCAAATATAATCGGAAGCGTAATTTGCCGGATTAACCCTTGAAGCGCCCTAGGGGTACTGGGAGACCCCACACATAAATATTACATTTTTTTACATACGAATGCATTCAATGTTTCGTTTTTAAATAAGAAACTTTTTTTGGATTGAAATGGATACACTTGGATAGTTTTGAATCCGTAATGTTGAATACGGATGTATTGAAAGTTTCGTTTCTAAAAAGGAAACTATTTTTGGATTGAAATGAATACAATTAGATTGTTTTGAATCCGTAATGTTGAATACGGATGCATTCAATGTTTCGTTTTTAAATAGGAAACTTTTTTTGGATTTTTTTTTTTTTTTTTTTTTTTTTTTTTTTTTTTTTTTTATTTCCCCAACAATTAGTAGCAATAAGTAATATTTACAACAATTGATTTAAGACACGTAAGGTACCCACCCATTGATGAGCCCTTTTAATAATAATTCCATTAATACAAGAATTGATTTAACATGGGGACTTTACGTTCACAAACATTTTAATAAAATGAATGTTGTTTATTTTAGTAAGTCCGTTGGAATCTTCTTCTTTAATCTTCTTCTCTTACATGTGGGAGTCATGAGATTTTTAGCTAAGGGGTTCGGGTGATTTTTGACTCTATCGCTATATTTTGTGCTGTATTTTTTTATTTCTTCCTTGATAGTTGGAATCTGTAGGTCCTGGTGAATATCCTCATTTCTTATAAACCAAGGAACGTTGGCTATCATCCTAAGTACTTTCGACTGGAATCGCTGTAGTATTTCTATGTTAGAATCAGCTGCTGTACCCCATAATTGTATACCATAAGTCCAGATGGGTTTCAGAATAGTTTTATACAATAAAATTTTGTTTTCAGTTGATAGCTGCGACTCTCTTCTGAATAACCAAAACATTTGCCTTAGTTTGAGACCGAGTTGTTTCCTTTTTGTGAAGATATGTGTCTTCCAGTTTAACTTACGATCCAGGTGGATTCCAAGATACTTAGCCACTTCGGATTGTGGTATTGGGGAGTTATTAATGTATACAGGTGGGCATGTATCTTTAAGTGTAGTGA
Source organism: Trichopria drosophilae (assembly GCA_030407085.1). Taxonomy (NCBI): domain Eukaryota; kingdom Metazoa; phylum Arthropoda; class Insecta; order Hymenoptera; family Diapriidae; genus Trichopria; species Trichopria drosophilae. The sequence continues at coordinate 217,903,752 of CM059582.1, forward strand.
AGGTGACATGTACTGATTTGCTTTCATTGGCTTTTATTCGCCATTTTGCAAACCATTTTTGCACCTCATTTAGAGCTCGTTGTAAAATTTTTGAGGCAATTTGTGGATCACTGTGCGTTGCAATTAAGGCAGTATCATCAGCAAATGTAGCAGAAGTCGTATTTCGAGTTGTTGGTAGATCAGCAGTATATAGGAGGTATAACAGAGGACCAAGTATGCTGCCTTGTGGCACACCAGTTTGTATTTTGTGTAAATTAGTTACCTCTCCTTGGTACTTAACCAGGAAAGTCCTATCTCGTAAGTAGGATTTCAATAGGATGAAATAATTTAATGGAAGAGTTTTTTTTATTTTGTAAAGCAAGCCATCATGCCATACTTTATCGAAGGCTTGTGTAATATCTAGGAACGCCACTGAGCTATATTTCTTTTCTTCCATTCCTGAATAGAGTTTGCCATATATGCGATGCACCTGTTCAATAGTGCTATGCTTATGTCGAAAACCAAATTGATGGTTTGGAATTAGTTTTCTCTCTTCTATTATAGGACTTAATCTTAGTAACAGCAGTTTCTCAAACACTTTAGATAAAATTGGGAGTAGGCTGATTGGCCTGTATGAGCTCACTTCGTTTGGATTTTTACCTGGTTTTAAAATTGGTATAATTTGGGCTACTTTCCATTGTGGCGGAAAATAACCAGTTCTCAGTATTGCATTAAATAGTTGGGTTAAGAATATGTAGCCTTTATCCGGTAGGTTTTGAAGTATGTTACCAGTAATTAGGTCGTATCCAGATGCTTTCTTGGGACTTAGGTCATTCTGTATAGTATTAATTACTATTGATTTCGTTAATGGTTTAATCGGTAGTTCAAGCTGGTAGGTCTCATTTAAAACTTGATGGATTTGGGTTTCTTCCGATAATTGAAGTTCGGATAGTTCAGTCCAATTTGAGCAGAATACTCCTTCAAGGTGGTTTGCAAACGTTTCTGCTTTCTCTCTATCACTTCTTGCCCAATTATTATCTTTTGTTCTGATGGGTGGTATTGAGATTTGTGATTGCTTTAACTTTTTTGTCGCTTTCCAGAGTGAGTAGTCCGATGTTTGTGTTGCTCCTAGATTTCTTAGGTATCTTGCAATTCCTTGATTTTTCTCTTCATTTAATATTTTTTTTAAGTTTTTTGTGGTTTTATTAAGTTTAGCTTTTAATGCAGGGTCTCTTAATATTTGCCATTGTTTCCTTAGTCTTCGTTTATCCGCGATCTTTTGTCGAATTGTTTCTGAGACTGTGTGTTTATTTGCTACAGTATTACTATGAGGTGTAGCATTCCATGCAGCCTGTTGTACACAATTATTGAAATGTTCAACGGCTTCAGCTATTTGATATTCTGTTTTCAGAGGGAGATCAGTGTTAATCGTTGCTTCAACTTGATTCTGGAAAGTCACCCAATTAGTTTTTTTGTTGGATAAAATACAGGGTTTTTCTCTTTCAATTATTTCACTGCTTAATGTCACTAAGACTGGTGAGTGGTCAGAAGACAGGTCGAAGCACGGTTCTGTTTTAAAATACTGTTTATTGATTTTCCTAACCACACAAAAGTCGATGACATCAGGAGTCTTTCTTCTGTCTGTTGGCCAGTAGGTAGGTTCCCCCGTAGACACTGTTTCTAATTTCAGACGGTTGATGGTTTTGTTCAACTCTCTTCCTTTTGTTGTTATTAATCTCGAACCCCAGTGTGTATGTTTGGCATTAAAATCTCCACCTGAGATAAATCGGGCACTAAGTGACTGAAAGTATTTTCCAAATTCTTCATCGCTGATTGAATGTTTCGGTGGGCAATAGATAGCAGATATGGTAATTGGGCCAGTCCAGTCCTCGATAACCACATTAGTGGCTTGAATTTTCTCAGTTTTATATTCATTGGAAACATGATGCTTAATGTTATTTTTGATTATGATAGCTGACCCTCCATGGGCTGTGCCATCAGGGTGCATAGTGTGGTATATTTTATAATTAGGGATATTCAGATAGCTTTTATTTGTGAAATGCGTTTCAGAAATAAGAATTATATCTATGTTCCTTACCTTGAGGAACACTGTTAATTCCTTTCCATGCTGAGAAAGACCGTTGGCATTCCATAGAGCTAATTTTAATTTATTCACCACTATACCATTTTGGCAACAAGATTAGTGAGTTTTTGGATTGAAAAGGATTCACTTGGATAGTTTTGAATCCGTAATGTTGAATACGGATGTATTGAAAGTTTTATTTTTGTAATACAACTTTTTTTGGATTGAAATGAATACACTTGGATACTTTTGAATCCATAATGTTGAATATAGATGTATTCAAAGTTTTGTTTTTGAAATACAACCTTTTTTGGATTAAAATGATACTTTTGGATAGTTTTGAATCCATAATGTTGAATACGGATGTATTTAAGATTTAATTTTTAAAAAGAAAACTTTTTTTTGGATTAATATGAATTCAGAAAGTAACCTTTTTGTTCGTATGAACGAATAGAATTGTATTTACGTATTAAAATGGATTCACCATTGACCAAAGTATGGATTCAGAATTTAATAATTGAATCCAATTCAATACAAATCTATCCAAATTCGATTGCTGGGTTATCAGCAAAAATTATGATCTATTCACCTTTTTATAATCATCATATCACTTTATTGCCGTTTACTATTGTAATTTTAACATGAAACTCATATTTAACTTACACAATTGCATGACCAACACCTATGGCATAAATAAATAAACTAACTATGTAAAATATTTATAAACATTTTAATTGAATAAACTGTTTTCTTCAGAGAAAAGAAAACTTAAAAAAATAAAAATTGAAACGGAACAACTCGACAGTAAAGATTACTCCAGTGAGAACTCAGACCCTGCTGAAGTTTATCCTGAACTTCCTGAAGAAGCTGAAGTTGATTCAGACAAAGATCGTTAGTGTGAACATTTATATTTATCAAATAGATCTAGTTTACGCATTGAAAACTCGTGCGACAAAAATGTTCCTTATATAAATAATAAATTTTTGTGTATTTATACATTTTAGAGTCTGATTTTGTAAATAATGTGATAAAAAATGATGACAATTCATTTTTGACACTTGAGGATAAATTATGCAAAAATACCTTAAGGGCGATAGCAGAAATGGGTTTTACCCATATGACAGAAATCCAGGCGAAAGCTATCCCTCCTCTTTTAGAAGGCAGAGATATTGTTGGAAATGCAAAAACCGGATCAGGCAAGACATTAGCGTTTCTTGCCCCTGCAATCGACTTAATTTATAAACTTAAATTTAAACCTCGCAATGGTATGTACTCGTTAATTCATTATAATTTGGATTATAATCGAAACGAAATTACCATTGCCATATTTTGTAGGAACCGGTTGCATAGTAATATCTCCAACTCGTGAATTGTCATTGCAAACATTTGGATTTTTAAAAAGATTAATGAAATATCATTCCCATACCTTTGCTTTGCTGATTGGCGGCGCAGATCGTCAAGCAGAATGTCAAAAATTAAGTAAAGGCGCAAATATTATAATTGCAACACCAGGTCGCTTGTTAGATCACTTACAAAACACTCCAGATTTTCTCTACAAAAATCTGCAGTGTCTTGTTATAGACGAAGCTGATCGAATTCTCGATATTGGGTTTGAAGAAGAAATGAAACAAATAATTAATATTTTACCAAGTAAGTAATTATGTTAATTTGTTGTTAACAAAAAATTAACAAAATGAATTCAATATTTAGAAAGACGGCAGACAATGCTATTCAGTGCGACACAGACTCGAAAAACTGAATTTTTAACTAAACTGGCTTTAAAAAGAGAACCGGTGTATGTTGGAGTGGACGATACAAAAGAAAGAGCAACGGTGGATGGGTTAGATCAAGGGTTTTTGATTTGTCCTAGTGAAAAAAGGTTTCTTCTTCTTTACTCGATATTGAAAAAATTTCGGTCCAAAAAAGTGATGGTGTTCTTCAGTTCTTGCATGTCTGTTAAACATCATTATCATCTTCTAAATTACATTGATCTACCAGTGTCATGTATTCACGTACGTATAATATGTCGCAAGTAATCTTACATGTGGTAGAAATTACAAAATATTTTTGAAAAACAGGGAAAGCAAAAGCAACGTAAAAGAACGTCAAATTTTTTCCAATTTTGTAAAAAATCCACTGGTATTCTTCTCTGTACTGACGTAGCAGCCAGAGGTCTGGATATACCAAACGTCGATTTAATTTTGCAATACGATCCACCAGACGATCCGAAGGTATTTATTCAAATATTTCCCATGCGTCTTCCGAACGTAATATTTTTTTCTGTAGGAATATATACATAGAGTTGGTCGGACAGCTCGCGGAGAAGGTAAAAGTGGTCGTGCGGTTTTAATTCTTAGAGCGGAAGAACTAAAATTTCTTCGATACTTGAAGAAAGCACGAGTTCCTGTTAACGAATTAGACTTTACTTGGCACAAACTGGCAAACATTCAAGATGAGGTTACAAAATATATTTTCCTTCCCCATTGCATTTTTTTCTGAATTTTTAGATAAACGTAATTTTGTCTTTCTAGATCGAAAAATTAATTGCTAGAAATGGATATTTGAATATGACTGCGAAAGATGCATTTCAAGCATATGTAAGAGCATACGATTCACATCATTTGAAGAGAGCTTTCGATGTGAAGACTTTGGATTTGACTAAAGTCGCTAAATCTTTTGGGTTCACTGCTCCACCTCCAGTAGAATTGAGTATCCTTTTGTTGTGATAATTTTAATTTATTAAATTTCAGGTTTTTTTGATGTTTTAAGTATTAATTTTATTATTAAAAACTGATGTTTTGTTTTGTAACTACAAATTTTTACTTCTTTTTCAATACATGTTAATATTAATATTAAAGATAGTTTCCTTAACAAACTGTTCCACAGATATAGGGGGAAGCAAGCCACCACGATCTCGAAAGAGATTAAAGAATGAAGATTATTAAGTTAATGTAAATATTTTTCATTATAATATAAAAGTTTATACTTGAATTGTATATTTATTGACTAATTAAGTGCCCTGTAATACAATATGAAATGTAAATAATATTAAAATTTGTTACATTTGGCAAATTATGTTATAAGCATATTAATTACAATTTTTGCAAGTGCGATTATTTTTCAAACCAGCTAAATAGTGTGTATAAAAAATATTTATGAAGAATTTGAGTTTCATTTCCAGCTTTGGCGATTGAAGAATTCATCCAAAAATGGTATGTATTTTATGTAATCGTTATATGTTGCATTTTTTAATAGCAAATTAAATCAACCCAGTAAACGAAAACGAATAGAAAGTTAAGAATTCGAATTGAAATGAATTCATGTGAATTAAAATGAATTGAAGTGAATTAAAGTGAATTAAAAAGTGGATTCAATTGATCATTTTTGTGCGTTTTAATTCATTTTAATTCACTCGAATTCATTTCAATTCGTATTTTTAACTTTCTATTCGTTTTCGTTTACTGGGAAGGTAGTTCATCTTTTTACTTAATAAATTTGAAATTGTAGTTGAAGTTAAACTTAGAGCTTTTAACATAGGGAAGTTTATGGGTAACTCGTTTCAAATTACTCCTTAATTGCAAATGACGAAGATTTTGCCAAAATCGTAAAAATGGCAGTTTTACATATTTCCAATCTTCTATTTAAAATTAATATTAAATTTACACCAATAATCGAATTTGTTAGATTTATATTTACTGTACAAAAAATCTGTCATGAGTCGCAGTTAAGGGGTTAAATTCTTCATTGAAAAATATAACTCGGAGTACTAATTTTAGTACTCAAAACTTCTATTGCTGTTTGAAATGAGTTGAAAGAGGAATAAGGTGTATGGTAATGTGTCGTTTCGCAGATATATACATGTACATGTGTTTAATGACAATGGGAAAATGGATAGTCGCAAAATTTTCTTTCAAAGATTATTTATGCATAGGATACTTTAACGCGGTCAATGTAATAAACTTTTGTGAGCAGAGATATAAAGAAAATATCCTTGCACTCTTAACCATTACCCACACAACGTAGGTTTCATTTTACGACAAATTCTAGAACATGTGCGATTTCTACAACAGCCGGAAAGTTTTTCTACTTTCCAATCTGGGTAATTGTAAGGTTTAGTAATTGTATTTGATTGATATTAAATAAAACATTTCACGCAAAATAATGTAATTGAATATAGAATTGAAGTGATGTCCACTTGTTGCAGTAGATAATTGTCCAAAAGTTTTTATATATTGTCTGAAATTAGTAATGTACACTTACACGACTACATGTCCTCTCTCGGTCGTAACTTATTTCAGAATATGCAGACATTGAATTACACTCAATTACTGTCAAAATCACTGCATTAGAAACGTTAGGAATTTTCAGGGTATTTTATCAAAATATAGTAAGTTTTCTGAAATAAGCTGATATTTTCCTGAATTCTACTGAAAATTCTAATGTATCTTTTATTGAAAAATACTGAAAATCTGTCAATAATACTGATTTAATATTGACATTGGAACTATTGTTTTAAGGATAATGTCATTCGACAAAATGTAGTGAACTCGCTGAAATGAACTCAATATTTATCTAAATTTTACTAAGTATTATTCCGAGCTATTTCATTTAAAAATTCTGGAATTGTACTAAATTTGTCTGAATTCCGCTAAATTATTATCGAAATTGGTATTTTAGAACATTCAGGAACTTAGTCGATTTTAATAGAATTTTGTACATTTCTTAAATTTGACTAATATTTCTGTAAATTCTAATGAAATGTTATCTGGAAGAATTATTAAGAAATTGATCAGAATTCTTCATACAATTTTCATACAAAGACTTGTCTTTCAATAAGTTAATAAATTTGGTTAAAATTGACTTAAAAACCTCCCTATAACACCAATTGTCATATTAATTTAATGGCATCAGGAAATTTAATACAATTAATAATCAAAATGATTTATTGGGAAGACGGCATACATACTGAATGTAAACAAAGGAAAAATAAACAATGCGTCGTTCTAATGCGAACAACCGCAAAAGATTTAACTTAAACGGGGATATTTAAGGCCAGAAAAAATTATTTTACTATTGGTTTTATATGGAAAACAAATTTTCCTTTGTTTACATTCAGTATGTATGCCGTCTTCCCAATAAATCATTTTGATTATTAATAGTTTAAAATAAGCGGCGAAGAAGAAATACAATTTTAATGCTTTCTCTCAACTAGAGAATTGCATTATTTTATATATATATATAAATTTAATACAATCTTAATATTTTTTAGAGAAATACTTCACATTGTTATTTAGTAAAATTTCTATAAATATCGAGTTCATTTCAGCAAGGTACATATTGCTATATTATTTTACTCGGTATAAATACCAGAGTATTATTTTATACAAGTTACAATTTCGAATATGAAATCTGTATTATTATCAGTTTTTGGGAATCATATGAGGGATAAATTTGTAATTAATAATCATTTCCTAAGAACATTATACAACGTTTCTGAATAACGCTAAAAATACATGAAATTATCTGAAAAAATGTAATAGAAATTACTAATTGTTACAGAAGATTTTTAGAGAAATTTAGAAATATTCAGTAACTTTCAGTATTTGTGCGAAAAACGTTTTGTTAAAATTTTCTGAAAATACCTGAAAGTTACAAAATAATAGGCTCTAAATTTGTATTGTGGCTTCTATCTATTTCAGTAAAATGTAGGTTCTTTCATTAACTTTTCGGTATGTTTTTAAGATGTCAATGTAATTTCAGCAATTTTCTGAAATTCATTTTGAATTTGTCTGAAAATATCTAAACTTAAATGCTGAAATGGAGTCCCAATTTCGATATTAATTCAGATTGAATTTCAGCAAAATTTAGCTTAATTAATCGTTTCAGCAAATTTCATTATTTTTTCAGCAATATTTTTCAACAAGGGTTATATTGTGCACTATGTTTTGTATTATATTATATTTTATATTTCGCAGACAAGTACATTCAAGTACGAATATAAATATTATTATATTATATTTATAGAAATATGAGGAACCGGATTATTACATTTCGAAATACCAATAACGAACTAAATGAAAATTCTTTTATACTTTTCAATATTTAAATGAAATGTTTAATTAATAATTTAAATTCTTTCAAATTAAAAGGATCTATTGGAATTCACTGGTCTGATAATTTCTGAATAATTTCAGTTTCTGCAGTGACTTCCAGTCGAAACCCTACAAACACAAAAGTAACAGTTATGTAACAACTATGTAACATTTATGTAACAATGTAACCATTACGTAAATATTACATAACTGTTACTTTCCGTGTTTGTTGGGAAAAAAAATGTTTGCTTCGTTTACTGGCTATAAAAATTATTGGATTATTCTTACCTGCAATCCTCAATACACAGGACACCTCAGTCGACTAATTGTGTATTATAATAAATCCCGGATTAAAAAAAAAGTATTTCGCACATTTTGATTTAAATTTTAATTATACATCTGCATTACCGACTGAACCCATTGAAACAGCGGACAAACCGAGAAGCTTGAACATCTATGTTATAGTTTATGGCGTAAAGTGATTAGTCGATAAGATAGTAATTTACCCTAAAATTATAATTCCGAATGCAGGTGCCTTGCATGGTATAAAGAAGTGATAAGAAAATTGCGAGCTTTGGTGCGTCTCTTTGTTGATGCCTGATATGCAAAGTGTCGGTAACGGACTATACTAATCTGTTACCATACGAGCTATATGTATATTGCAAACATAGTTTACTTTCAATGGTGAATCGTCCACTTGGTTTCACCGTGCTCGTCAGAACGAAGAGATATGTATATGTATAGCAAAGATAGGAACGGTCGCCTTGGTTTCGCGGGAAGGGGCAGCACGTCTCTTACCGCACGCCCGGCACTGTACTTATGAAGGTTTCCTTGCGCGTTCAATGTTAAACGCATAATGGAATTTTCACATTCATCGACAGTGTTTTTCACAGTGTACCAAAGTAGCTCAATGATCAAATTTCTAAGCAGATTTGTAAAAATTTTATAAGAAAATTTGTAGAAAGATCCAAAATGGATCAAAATCTGTTACTTAATCTTTTGTTAGTTCAACATAACCTGCTTTCTGAACAACAAACCTCAGGTAATTGTTTAATATTTACCTATGCGAGCTACATTTTTGTGCATTTTACACCAGATTTAAAAGTTTTATTTAAAAATACTAGTATTTTTAGAAAGCTTTCATTTCTTTGCATTGATACGAGCTTTAAACAAATTTTCTGTAAGCACGATGAAAATTCATTATTATTTATTTACACCGTACAGTAGGCCTAAGTTATACCGCCCAAAGTTATACTTTTGGCTTGTCCAAAGTTATTATGACCGCACTTAACATGGTCGTTTCGTGATTGTGAGAATTATCCTACTCAAAATGGAACCACTAACGCCATCTCTAGGCGTCTTCAGAGACATTGTTTATGCACCGTTTCTCGTGTTTAAAAATTTTGAAATTAAATTGTAAATTTAATATATCTAATTTATTAAGAGCAATTAAAATTTATAAGACTTTACAAACCCTTGAAATGTGTTTTCTTTATCCCGAAAATACAAATTTATTCAAGTTTTTGTACATTACACTTTTGTTCAATCACATGAACAAAATTTGTTAACCTTTAGAGGGCTGAAAAACCATTATTTTGGGTCAAAAATAAAACTTCACTTTTAAGTTTAGATTAAAATACCTACAGTAAAAAAATAATAATAAAATCTTATCTGTATTGTATTTTCCTTAAGTGGAAAGATTTGTATAAAATAGGTTTCTTTTTGGAATAAACGGACAATAATACCTACAACCCAGTAAACGAAAAAAGATTGAAAAGTATTAAAAAGGGATCAATTGGGATTAAAATGAGACTACTTTTAATTCATTTTGTTCAAAAAAGGGATTAGAGTGGTTTTGAATTCTAGTAAATTCCAAAGTAGGTATATAAATTGAAATTATTGAATCCCTGTGAATCCTCCTTGAATAATCGTTGTGAAAATCAATCCCGTTGAATGCCATAACTGGGATTGAAAAACGTACGTTTCAATCCCCGTGAATTCCACATCTGTCGGTATCGTTTAAATACCATTTCTGGAATTAAAAAATCCTTTCTTGGATACCCTTGAATACCATTTATTACCAATATTTGAAAGAATCCCATTTAATACAAGATATGGGATTTAAGATTATATTCTTTGAATACCGTCAAATACTATCGATTACCAACCCAGTAAATGAAAAAAGATTAAAAGGGGATTAATGGAGATTAAAATTTGATTGTTTTTATCTCATTTTGTTCAAAAAAGGTATTGGATTGATTTTTAATCCCAATAAAACCCAAATTATGAAAAGAATTTTTACTTATTGAATCCCCTCAAATGCCATTCTACAAGTGGCCATAAAAATGAATTCCAGCGAATACAAGATTTGGAATTAAATAATATCTCATTGAATCCCCTCAAATTCCTCCCATTAAAAACTACCATTCAATACCAAATATGGCATAAAAGAATGTATTACTAAATCCCCTCGAAGTCTATCAATTACCACTTCAAAATTTATTCCACTGTATTCCATATTTGGAATTCAAACTCATTTTAATGAATTCCCTTGAATAACCATGGCCCTAAATTAATATTGAATTCCAACCCAGAATTGCAAAAGATATATTATAGATCCTCTTGAATACCAACGATTCCAAACATTAAAACTTATCCCAACGGATACCAAATTTGGAATTGTGTTCAGTGAATACTGAATTTACTATTATGATAAAATTATTAAAAACATAAATAATGATCATTGAATAGATGCACGAGTTCATAAAATTATATGTAAATTAACTTTTGTTTCATATAACAAAAATTTGAAACAACATATTTTCGAGCGCGAAAAAAAGATTTAAAAAATGTTTTATGTATTTATGTTATTTTATATACACGCAAAAAAGACCAACTCTTTGTTTCGATTGTTTTTAAAGTAAATAATTCAGTGAAATTTCGCTGTGAATTGTGGTATTTAATGTATTTTAGCCTGCCCGAATATATTATTATATAAACACATAGAAAAATTCTCTACTTTCTGTTTCAACTATTCGTTATTTTTTTCATTATTTCACAGCAGTGAGTGTGGCCGAGTGGTTGCGCTTTGAACTTCTCGGTTGAAGTGAATCTGCTTTTTTTTTTAATTTATTGATTTGGGATTATATGGGAGTAAAAAGATAGAATTGTTTTAATTTCAATACCAACAAAAAAGGGATTAATATTTTTTAATCACTTTTAATCGTTTTTCGTTTACTGGGAAGATAGGTTTCTTTTTTGAATAAACGGACAATAATACAGTACTTTTTTATGTGGAAAATTATCTTATTTATCAAATATATGATGAAAAACAATTGTTTTCGAACTTGAAATTTTTAATATTGGCTGTTCCGTGCAGGACCGGAAAGCTACTAAAATTGGACACCCCCTTATCGAGTCTTTGTCAATTTCAATTTCAATTTATTCAGGATTCAGTACATAATATTACATAATAATATAGCACAGAGTAACAGCCGACTAATGTTGGCCGTCTACTAAAATGTAGATTAAAATACATGAACGTGGTCTCGAATACAATAATTGTTAATTTTATAAGTTAATACATGCGGATTACACACTACATATATTCAGGATCACGTGCGACTACTTTAATCTGCACTTTAGTGGACAACTTTGTTTTTTCATTGCCATTATAATTAAAAAATAACTCTATAAATATAAATAATTATAAAAGTAATGTCATTCTGTTCTTTAATAAATAAAAATAATTTAGTTTTGAAATTGATTTTGCATTATTACAGTTCTTTAATATTAATTTATGGAATTCCTTCCTGTGGGTGCTTAGTAGCTAGTTTTTATTTATTTTTAATAACATTTTGTTGTCATACTATTTTTTATTTTTAAAGGTAACATGTTAAATAATTTTATTGCTACATAATCTTGCTTTCTCTTAAAAAGGACTTTTTTTTAATTAATTCTGATAGATTAAATTCTAGAGCTAATTTTGCATTTTTAAATCGTTTAATATTTGCTAATAGAACCGTTTTACAGTATAAATGACTAAGATTTGGAGTGATGTAAATAATTCATCAGAAGAATCTGTATATTTTTTAAACATAATTATTTTCATCTTCTGTACTGTACATTTTCATTTTCATTGTAAATTTCCTTTTGTTTCCATTTCTCGTTTATTGGAAACATGTAATTTTATAACAATAGTAGTTAGAAAATGTAAACAAAATTGTAAAAACTCAAAAAATGTAATTCTGCATTTACTTTTTACAGTGTATTTTTCACTTCTTTTTTTTTTTTCTTTGATAAATTACTTAACCATATTATCTTTATCAGTTTTTCGCAGAGCATCACCCTGCGAAAAATTTTAGTTAGGATTCTCATGAGAATCACATGAGAATTTGAAACAAGTACCTTGTAAATTTCATATAGTTCTCGCACTATGTTACGGAAACACTATTCGATAATATTTGCAATTTGTATGAAAATTGACCTGGTTGTGATGAGATTTTTAAGTAATTTCCATAAAATTTCAACTCGAAACATTCATGATTGTGAAACCACCTATGAAACTATTTTCTTTCATGTAATAAAACTTTACATATTCCGTATGATACTTGTATGACTAATTGATGTATATAATGTATATGATATATGTTTTTACATATTTACGACAACTATAAGCCACTTGTTTCAATATCTCATGAGATTCTCATAAGAATCCTACGTAAAATTTTTCTCAGGGCAGGAATTTTGTGTACTAAATTCCAGATTCTGATAAAGGACAAATTAATATTGACATTTGATTTAATTCAAGGATTCAATATCATGAAAATTTGCTACTTTGAATCGCTCTTTCGCCACATTTTCAATCGTTCATAATGAAAGCCTTCTTAACCGACTATTATTAGATAGTATTAAAAATATGAAACTTATATTCCGAAATTTCATTGAAATCGATTCATTTTTCGTAACTCATAGAATATTTTGAAAACAAATCCTCCTTTTATGTCATTCAAATGATAGAAAATGGCTTGTACATCAACCAATATAACCAATTTCGAATTAAACCTTTTTGGCCACATCAACGATTCAATTTAATTGGAAATTTGGTGCTTATAATCGTGTTATAATTAAACTTCAATGGTTTTTAATACAAGCCTTCTTACCAGGAGAGTAAAAAAGTATTTTAAGCGCGACTTTGCAGTTCATAAAGTAAATTCGTGTGTACTTTATGCATGGAAAAGTCTTGCATAAATAATATTTCGACATTCGTAAAGTATGCTCTAACACTTGTATCGAAAACTACTATTATGATACAGTAAAATAAAAGATATTAAAATTATGATATTAAACCTGATAAGCAATTAAAAAAATAAAGATTAACATTATCCTAACGATTCCAGTAGGTATTTTATATTTATGCTTATATAAAATCACTTCAATATCGTTAAATTTATTATTAGCAAAACAGATAAATAAATAATAACTACAGCCGTAAACAAAATTCCACAAGGAAAATTACTTATTTGAATTTGACTTCTTTTTATCTTTAAACTTTGCATTAAATAAATTCAATTATTGAAAATACTAAATAACGTATAAAATATAAATTCTTTAAAAATTATTTTTTCTTTTCGTTTGTGTTTCTATCCAGTTGTGTCCGATTATATCCACTTTTTTAATATTTTTGCGAATGTTCAATTGTACATAAATAATTGGCAGGTATAAGTAGTTCTTTGAAACTAATAAATCAAGCAGTGAACCAAATAAGAGAACATAAATGTGCACATGTATCAACTGAAACATTCTCAACGGAAACTGGTACAAATCCAGTTGAAAAAATTACTAACATTGTACCATCAAGTAGCGCATGTCAATCTGGTTCATTAATCTCCAACGAAAGCTGTTCTGTGAGCACTTCAAGCAATCCTAACAGAACGACTAAAAAAAATGTATCATCTCCGAAAGTTGAATGTATATTTATTCAAGAAACGGAAGATACTCAGGAGGAAACGGAGAGCATGTGCAGCGATGAAACTGAAACCATCCACACCCCAGAAATTGAAAACCCATTAAATTCGGAGATAGAAAAATCTTCAATTTGTAATTATTCGTCTGCATTTACTTCAGGTATATATAAAAATGCGAAATACAGTAGAACCTCCGTTATGGAATACGGTCGGGACAACGCGGGGCATTTAAATTTCCGTTAGCGAATATTTGAGGAGAAAAAATCGACCCCCCACCTATACCTATATCTTTAGGAGTTACAGGGCATTATACATACAGTAGTCCTCCCCTTATTTTAACTATTCGGGACATCTCCCCTCTTTCTTACGACCAGCAGTGAGAGCGGGAGAGCACGATAAAAAGTTAAAATAGGGGAAGGAAAAAAATTAAAATAAGAGACGCGGTTATAATAATGGGAGTTAAAATAAGGGAAGGACTACTGTACATAGACGATATTGTATCGATATGTGAATCGAATCAACGCGACGTATCGATACTCCATGTCGGCCATCTACAACGTGGTGTCTAGAGTGGGGAGACTTACTGAGGGGAAATTATTCGTTAACGGAGGCGTCTGAATATTCGATAACCGAAATATTCGATAACGAAGTATTCGATAACGGAGGTTCTACTGTACCCAATGTTTCGATTGTACACTTTATAAATTTGTACTTTTTAGAGCAAAGGAGTATGCCTTTATATAAACTCCTTGACGATAAGAATAATCTAATTGGTAACATAATTTTATGGAAATATTCAAGAACGAGGGATATTTCATTATTTAGAAAGTCCTTGTGCAAAATGATTGTAAATAAAGAAATGGCATTGACAATGAGATCGCCATGGCCATTGACGTAATATTTGAATACATTTTAATGCAACAATTGCAATAGGTCAAACGTTAATTTAATTATACACTTTTTCAGCATACATAGCTTAAGGTTTGGTGAATTGTGCGCTTCTATCATAGAACTTTTTGAAGGCGAACAAGAATTCTTGTACTTCAAACCAGGGTACCTAGTGAAAGATCCACTTCTCACTAAATTTTTAAAAGTTAATTCTACCGGTATTCTTTACACCGAGTATATAAAAATGAGAGAGTTTGCACGACAAGCTGGTCTACTTACTCCCAAAGCAGTGAACAGAAGCGTTATTCACAAAGCTAGTATAGTACCACGTTAGTTACAACTTGAAAATATTTGAAAATATTATTACTGGTATATATGAATCAAAATATGTCTGTTGCAGGTACGAATACTACTCCGACAGGTTTAGCAATTCTGTACGAAGATTCCGATGTAGAACAGCATAAAAAGATGATTTATAAAGTGTGGAATAGTTCATACAAATATAGACACACAAGTGATAATTTAAAAGATGTAAAAGGGACAGAAATTATTCAGATTTTTCAAGTACTCAAAACACAATTGGCTCCATCGTTGGTATGTAATGATTCTGTCGAGATAAAATTCGTTTATGAATTTCCGAAATATGTTTAATGTAATTTAAAATATTTTCAGATTCTTTCAGACTTTGAAAAATCATACAATAACGAATTGGTAGTTTCACCAGTAGTTTCGAGTAAATTATTTTCTTTGTGGCCTGTAATTTCGAAACAGATAATCACTGTTGCTAAATACCCAGGCATAATAAACATTGCAGAAGAAAGTGATCGAGTAAAATATGAGATAAATTTTACGATTCCAAATTATACTGATATTAATGATATCTTTGATAAAAATCCTTGTTTGTTCAATAACGGTAAGTAATTTTCTTTTCCAGCATGACAAAAAAAATAGTATATTACCTAACAAGGGTGTAAAGTGTACTTTTACGCAACGGGCGGGAACTATACATACGAGGCGCCGAGTGATGTGTAAAATTCCCGACCGATGCGTAACAGTTATACTTTACACCCATGTTAGGTATCCTAGTTTTTGTAATTGTGATGCCTGGTTGAGTGCGTAAAGTACAACTTTACGCACGACCGTTCACTTTACGAATTTTGTCGTCAGGAGTGCGTAAAAGTGAACTTTACGCACGAAAAACAGGCATCAAAAGTACTTTACGCACACAATTACAAAAATAATATTTATTGAAATATTCCAGATCATGTAAATGCTTTGGCGTTCTTTCTTATATTTCATTTACTACATTATTCAAAGAAATGTAAACTGACGAATAATGTATGGAAACCGAACAAAACCGAGGTTGTGGAATCATTCATTCAACATATCGAGGTAAATTGGGAATTTACGTAGAAATGTACAGTACCGCTCAAAAGTATGAGCTCACCCTTGCGGAATTTTGGCTAAATTGAAATGTTGATATCTCATCGTCAAATTAACGTACGGGGAAAATAAGAAAAGGGGAGACTTTCAGCTTCTCAGTCGTGGTGGTGTCATTTCTATATATACATTTCTGTACGAACTATGCTCGATTTACTAAAGTCATTTTTTCGTATTATTTTTTTATTTTTCAATCCGCTCCCATTTTTTAAAAAATGATTGCAGGAGAAATGTACCACGTGTAATCGAAAGGTAATCCCTATAGCTTTAATTTGCCTCTTTGGGATTTTGTCTAATATTTCTTTACAAATACTCATTCAATTTTGAACATAATAATGTGATTTTTTGTCAATCTGCTATATCGTAGTTATTGACTTTCACTCGAAGTAATTGGAAATGCTATTGTACAAATTGTCAACACAGTGTACAAAATGAGATTTGAGAAACTTTTCTTCAGTATTTGGAAAGTGCTTGAAATTAAAGTGAAACAAGTGTTAACAGTGAGTGTAGTACGTATATGTTAAGTATTTTCGATATATTTTTATATTCAATACTAATTTTTACCGGTATATGTACGAATCAAAATCTTTTTATGTCGCATATAAGATCCCATTAGTTCCATTTGCGACCATATACGACCCACTTAACTTTTTTCATGCAAGTGCATATTTTAGATTTTTATAGTGAAAAATCGTCGTTATTAATATGTTAATGTATTCTGAATTTTTTTTAATTTATAGACCATGTCTGTCCCGAAGAAAGCTCCCAAATCGAAGAAAATTAACTTTGATGCGCTTTTAAATGCTGTCAAACAAATTTTAATTGAAAATAAAGGTTACCGATCTACTGGAAGAACCTTAACGTGCAGGTACTGCGATTCCGATCTCGACGAAGAGGAAGTGTAAAAAATTTAAAAAAAAAAGTTAAGAACATTTTTTGGTGTATCTATTTATTTTTGTCAAAGTATTATTATCATGGAATGGACAAATTTTGATATTTTTGCATTATTTGTTGGTTTTTCGAACCCACTTCGAAAAATGGTTCATCAAATTTTGTCTGTTGTTTAGATCGACTAAGTTTCTTCTTAATTAGTTGCTATACTACCCTTAGCTCACTTTCGGTGCCTATAATATACAAAAAATGAATCATATAAAAAATTATGCTCGAAGACAGAAAGGAGGGTCGTATCTGGGCCTCTCCCCTATATATGTCCATATTTATTAAATTTTGCTTTCTTCAAAAAAACCGGCACGCGCTTTGCGTGAAACATCCTAATAGTAAAAGCATAATCTTAAACTTAATTATAGTTTAAATGCAACTTTGCATCCGAAAATGATTGATACATAAAAAATGTTGAAGTCGACAAAATACGGTAAACAAAAATTTCCTTCTAAAAATTAAAAAAATTTTCAGCCAATAGATAATTAAAAAATGAAACTTTTTGTTTCTTAAACATTTTTTATATCACGTTAATTTTCCGAGATATAGCAGATTGAAAAAAAAATCACATTAATTTGTTCAAAATTAAATAAGTATTTGTAAAGAAATATTAGACAAAATCCCGAACAGGCAAATTAAAGCTATATGAATAGAATAGAATAGAATAGAATACCATTTATTTAGCCTGAGGGGTGACCTCTTAAGCTAACCATACATAGAAATTACAATTATGT
This sequence comes from Trichopria drosophilae, assembly GCA_030407085.1. NCBI lineage: Eukaryota > Metazoa > Arthropoda > Insecta > Hymenoptera > Diapriidae > Trichopria > Trichopria drosophilae. The sequence continues at coordinate 217,921,873 of CM059582.1, forward strand.
GTTGAATAAAGAAATATAAAAAGTACAAAGTATTATTATAATTAAATACATTATAGCTATAATGAACGCGAGAACCGAACAGAACATTTTTTTTTTTGTTAGAGCCACAGGGAGGAATCGCACCGAAGTAATAAACAATTAATAATATTAACATTAAACGAGAGAAATTCTTAAAAGTAAAAAATATAATATTTAGGAAAAAAATAGAAAAATTATTTAGTCAGCCTATTATCTTTCTACCCGAAACTTCGCGGTCACGTAGAAAGCGGTACAGTTTGGATTTAAAACTGTCAACTGTTAGACTGCCTTTAATACTATTTGGTAGAGCAGTCCAAAGCCTGGTGGATGTAATGAGGAACGATCTGAAGTAGGCCTCAGAGCGATGACTGGGTACTCTTAGCTCACTTGTGGTCGACCGAAGAGTGGGATCAGTGACGTCTCTACGCCATACATATTTTTCATAGAGGTATAGCGGAATCTTTTTTTTAAATAGTAGGTATGTAATAATACCAATAAAATAGAGTCGTCGTGACGTCAAAGTGAGCCAGTCAAGTTTATTACGGTATGCCGTAATGTGCTCGTCTCGTCGAAGGCGAAAGATGAAGCGGATGGCAGAATTTAGCATTCTTTCCAGCTTCATTCTTAATGTCGAGTCAAGGTCATTGTAGACTGCGCAGCAATAATCAAAATAGGGGAATATAATCGAAGTTATGAGCTGTTTGCGTGTGTCCGTGGGTAGTACGTTGCTATTCTTCCACAGCTGTCTTAAAGTAGCGTATACGCGGTTTGACGTTACAATTATATGATGTTTCCAAGATAGTGTATTATCAAAGTGTAAGCCGAGATTTCGGACTGTCTTGACCCATGGAATGATATTATTCTGTACACTATAGGTGGTAAATTGGCAAGTTCCAATAGATTAATAAAGTATGGACTTCCAATCATAATTGCTTGCGTTTTAGAAAAATTTATAATGAGATCATTTTCGAGCGCCCACTCGCAAAATCTTTCGGCGTCACTGGTTAATCGTGCACATCCTTCCTCTATTTCTTGTGGAGAGCAGCTCAGAAAGATTTGTGAATCATCGGCAAAGATTACATGTTTGGTGTGTCGCAGAACAGATGGAAGGTCGTTTATGAATATGGAGAACAGTAGCGGGCCTAGAACAGAGCCCTGAGGCACACCAGCATTGATAGGTAGCCAGGTTGAGGCAACACGATTGTCGACAAGAATGGCCTGCGACCTATTTGTTAGATAGGAAGCAAACCATGCGATGGCTGGATTAGAGAAGTGGGCGGCTTTAAGTTTTTCCAAGAGAATGGTATGGTTCACTGTGTCAAAGGCTTTACTGAAGTCGAACAATAAAAGGATTACAACATTACGATTTTCTATAGCCTCGCGACAAAAATCGTTGACTAAAAGTAGTGCCGTTTGGGTATTAAAGCCCTTGCGAAAACCAGACTGGTACGGATCGAACCAATTACGTTCATTTAGAAAGGTGACAATCTGATCATAAACCAATCTCTCTAGAATTTTCGATGATGTACATAAGATGGAGACGAGACGGTAGTCAGAAACACACGACGGCAATTTCTTTTTATTTATTGGCACTACCAAAGCCTTTTTCCATTCGGCTGGAAAGGTGGACGAATTAAGTGAAAGGTTGAAGAGATATATTAAATGAGTGGCAATGACGGGAAAGGTTTTCACATAAAAACTAATCGGTGTTTGATCTACACCTTTTGCCTCAGACCTTCGTCGCGTGACACATGCCAATAGATTGTCTAATGTAATATTCAAGAAATAAAACATGGAATCCTGAGAGTCCTGAGTCGTCGAATGGAGAAATTCGAACGATGGAGATAGGGCTGGTACTCTATTGGCAAGAGAAACAAAATGAGAATTTAGTTCTTCAGGGGTGCAGCAAAGTGGAGGAGAATTTACTGCAGAATTAGCCAACCCAAGGCTGCGAAGTTTTGCCCAAGTGCTTTTTGGATCTTTAACTGTCGAGAACTGCGCGTGATAGTACTTTTCACGTGATTGTCGCCAAGCTGTTCTATAGGTTTTGTTGAGAGATATTAGTTTGAGTTTCGCGTTCGGATCGCGTGTGCGACGAAAAGCACGCAGAGTAGAGTCACGTTCACGCTTTAGTGAGCGCAATACGTCAGTTACCCATGGCAATGCTTTATTCTTCGGTATGAAGGATCTTAGAGGAGCAAATTTATCAAAAGATGATACTATTCTATGCGAGAGGGTCGAACAAAGGAGGTCAATAGACTGATGAGTCCCAGTAGCATGTCTAAACATACTCCAATCGCATTTCTCCAAGTCATCCAGCAACAGTTCCAAACAAAAATTGCGGTAGTCTCGGAAAGTAATAGCCGTTGTATTTTTCGTATAAATTTTTAAATCATATTCAATTGATATCAAATCATGTCCATATACGAATGGTAAGCTGATTTGTGAAACGGACTTAACATTATCCAGGCTATCAACTATACAATGATCAATCCACGAGTCTGCGGTGGCACTATGAAAAGTGGGGGAGTAATCGACAATCTGTAAGCTGTTTTCAAGAGCAAACTGCTTCAGATAGGTAGCAGCATGCGAGTGTTTTTGCAAATCTATATTGAAGTCACCCATTATTATTATGTTATTATAGTTGCAGCTTAGAGATTGCAGAGCAGTCCCGAAGATTTCAGGCATCGGCTTATTAGGCGGGCGGTAAATGACGGAGACAAGCACAGGAGAGGATGTGCGGCCAGATATTTCAGCAATCATAAACTCATTTGAAGTGTCCGATATATCAGATAGAGCTAATCATTTACAGGCTAGTTGCTTGTGAATATACATAGCCACACCCCCACCCCTTGAGCCCCTCCGGTCGTGGCGAACGAGATAATATTTATCGAGTTGGAAAAATTTGTCCGGAGATTGATCCGTGAGCCAAGTTTCTGTTAAGAGTATAATATCAAAAAGATTAGTTGAAAAGTAGTCACAAAATTCAGGAAATTTATTTTTGGAGTTTAAAGACTGGATATTTAAATGACAAATTTTCAAACTCGACAATTTGATATCTTTAGACGTGGATAATGATGTAATAGCAGCAGCGTTGACAGCATCCATAGAGATGACAGATGACGGTGAGGTTTGGCGTCAAGAGGAAATTATGTTGAGATCTTCTTCGTTGTAGATCTCTATTGCATTTGCCCCTCTTGCTGATCTATAGTGGACGATGCCCTTGTAGAGGTAGACGGACTTCTCAGGGTGTTCCTTTACTATTGCTCGAGCCTTTTTCAGTAAGTTAAGCGTCTCTATTGGTAGAGATTCATTTATATTTATACGAGGCATCGGGAGCTCTGGAAAAATGAGATTGGTCATAAGACCTTTGTTGAGTCTCATTGCCTGTATAAATTTTGTCCTTAGCCTCGGATTGGACAGCTTGGCAATGATTAAGTTAGATCGACCGTGAGTGGACGCCGCTGTAGATGTCGTTGAAGTCGTTGCAATAGTTGATGGTTCATTGCCAGATATGAGACTAGGGTTGGGATCATTTGATAAATTTGTCCCAAGACGTTCGATGGATAGCAGATCGCGTGCCTTCATTGCGACTTTTAAGACTTCCGCTATTTTGAGGAAAATGATATCCAGATCCTCATTAAACGTTTCAGGAAGCCCAGTAATGACTAGGTCGCTACTTCGTAGCTCATAAGCATTAGTAGCTCTATCTTTTAGAACCGTGCTCATCTGATTTTGTAGGGTAGCTACTGATTGCTTCATTTCCTGTACCGTAGAATTGAGATTCAATACGGAATCAAGTTTAGCGCATAACTCTGCATGTTGCTTATCATGCCTGGTACAGAAGTCCCGAAATTCGTTCGATGGTACGATCGCATTATCGATGGCCTCAGAAGTAGTAGTCTCCACTGACGAAGCACTATTTGAGCGCGTGTGGATAAGTTTCGGGGCAGCCAAAATATTATCTGCAGCTCGTTTTCTGCCACGCTTCCGTTATCTGTCAAAGTACTGGCTAAAGGTACACACGTGGTGTGATAGAGTGAGGCACAGACGATACATTTGACGCTATCTTTTTCTTCAGCAAGATTAAGGCATGCAATGCAAGTAGCCATAATTAAAAAATGACAAGAATTCAGATGTGAATTAACGTATCTATATACACTAATCTAATATAAAATATCATACATACAACGTGCAAATGCTCACTCGAGCGGCACGAAAAAGCTTACTTAGCACGGATTCAGAGTCTACGCAGTTCACACACCATCACACTAATTAATACGTGGTAGAAGACGCGTAAAAGAGCTATATTAAGAGCGAGCAAATTTGACCATGTTTGAGTCGCGGTCCGTTCCGGTATAAAACAATATTGGATAAAGAATATATGGATTACCTTTCGATTACACGTTGTACATTTCTCCTGCAATCATTTAAAAAAAAAATGGGAGCCGATTGAAAAAGAAAAAAATAATACGAAAAAATGACTTTAGTATATCTAGTATAGTTCATAGAGAAATGTATATGCAGAAATGAAACCACCACGACTGAGAAGCTGAAAGTCTCCTCTTTAATTCCTTTTTTTTATTTTTCGCGTACGTTAACTTGGCGATGAGATAGCAACATTTTAATTTAACCAAAATTCCGAAGGGTGAGCTCGTACTTTTGAGCGGTATTGTATGTTATCGCATTCAATAATGTTTGTCCTTTTCAGAATCACGATAAATTTGACGAAATTAAGGAACGAGTTAAAGAAAACATTAAGTCTCATGGATTAGAAGAATATCCTTACATTGTTTGCTGCGGCCCATTGCACAATTTAAATTGCTGCCACGTTGTGTTTAGTGATTTCGAATATAACTTCACTGACATCATAAAAGCGGTAGACTTTGCGTACAAATTATTTTTTGAATTAAAAATTAATTATCCCATAGCATCAGCACATATTTGGTGCTTTTTTCAAAAGTATGTGTATTGCATGACAACATTCCGACGAATAATTGCAAATAGGTTAATAAATGAACTTATTGTAGAGATAGAAAAAGCGTGAAATTTAATATACATAAGTTAATTTGTTACGTTGAATAGGTTTATAAATTTCTTATCTGCGAATTTGATACAAAAAATTTAAAATGTTTGATAAGTATTCTTGTACTGTTTATTTATTATTTAACCCTTTAACACCCAATTTTTTTAGAGCAGTCGGATTCGTTTGAAACATGTTACTCGGGGGTTTTTGGGGTCGCTGATTACGAATCTGATATCAGTTTTTCAAAATTCAAAATGGCGGATCTAATATGGCGGACTAATTTTTTTAAATTGGTCAGATTAGAGTAACAACTTTCAAACGAATCCGACAAGTTTGAAAAATTTGTCCGCCATATTGGATCCGCCATTTTGAATTTTGAAAAACTGATTCCAGATTCGTTATCAGCGACCCCAAAAACCCCCGAGTAACAAGTTTCAAACGAATCCGACCAATTTGAAAAAATTTGTCCGCCATATTGGATCCGCCATTTTGAATTTTGAAAAACTAACTGCAGATTCGTAATCAGCGACCCCAAAAACCCCGAGTAGTCATTTTCATTGGCTTAACTTTATTCAATTTTTGATTTTCTGTTTTTTTTGTAAATCTTGCCACAAAATTTTTTTTTTAATTAGTGTAATAATTAAAAAAATGTGAATTTTTTATTGCAATATGAATTTTTTTCACAAAGTAGGATAAATTTGTAGGTGTTGGGTATTTGGAAACCGAAAATATTCCAATTTTTGTGAAAGTTATGAAGGTTTGAAGTCAAAAGTGGTTTCGATCGAAACCGCTGGGCGTTAAAGGGTTAACGGGTGGAATTGCCCTTTTACGCAGTTCGTTGCGTATAGAATTGTAACATTTGCGAGAGCTGTAGATCGCCATACGAGATGGCGTACGTAATAATTCACATTTGTGTATGAAATGTAGGAACTGCAGAAAACTACACCAAGTACAGCAGCGGTCATGAGTCGATTTCCGCCAGATAAATAATATTAAAATAATTTAATCCTGGTATGTTTTGAACAAGATTAAATTTAATAGACTCTGTTTTTATTTTTCTAAATTAACAAAGACAATTGAAAAGAATTAATGTCACAATCGATAAAAAATGCTTTGTTGAAATGCAATGAATCATTTGGAATTTTATATACAAATCATGAAAATAATGTCATGCGCATCATAACAAGAACTTCATTACGAAATAGTTCATCACGAATTTGTAAGTTCCATAAATTAATAACAAAACAGTGACGTAATGTATAACTAGGACGAATGGAATTTTTTTCATGGCTGCCGGAATAGTTTCTGGAGGGTCTTTTAGGGCATAAGTCCTAATACCATGCCAAAAAACGTGTCCGTAATCGACCCAGTCAAAGTTGGTTAAATCATAGTAAAAAGTTTCCTTATCAACGTCGTTCATCCGTTCATATACTTTCATAGTTTCAGGCATATGAATTCGCCAGTTTCCATTTCCAAAATAACTTATCTTCCGTCCGTGTTTCGTCATGTTCCAGAAGATTGCAAAAAACCTGTTAAATAATATAGCTGGATTAATTTCATATGAAATAGTGTTATGCATATTTTCTAAACATTGTTGCAAATTATGTAAATGGGAGGTCAAAAAATACATTAGGAGCATTCCATGCCTGCTGTATCCAAATGCTGTTATATTAGTTTATTCTTTAACAAATTTTTCAAAACGAGAAAAAAGGAAGAAGCAAAAACAACGTACAAAAATGTTTTGGAACAAGCGAAAAGGATCCGAGTACCAGATTCAAAAATCGAACTGCAGCGTGATTGTCGTGTCCGAGTGTGCGCATGCGCACTATGTGCACACATATGGGCATATTCAATTCATGGTGCCTTTTTCATATTCGTCCTGTTAACACTGCCGCCTCCGATCTCTACCGGCAGAAGAGCGAACTAAAATGATGGGGTCGGAGTCAGAAAATAACACAGGCAAGATGAGCAAAACCCAATATTTAATTAGCTTTATAGATTGAATAAATTACATTGGACCCGGTTCGCGATGTTACATTGAAGACGAACTTGTTCTCAATGCGAAACATACAATGTTTTGTGCATTGACACATGTTTCCGATGTTAAATGGGAAATTTTAGGGCTGTGTTTCCGGACGTCATGTCTCTCAGGAAGTCCACATGAAGTTACAGTTTGTATAAATAAAGTTAATGACATTATTATAAATATTAATTGCAAATATTTATGCATGGCTAGAAGTTCAGGGAAATGCAAACATTGCGTGGCCTTATTAATGCATTTAAATCGTTAACAGTGTCTGAAAATAATAATGGAAAAAATTAAATGACAGTTTGTTTAATTATTACTTCCCTTCTAAATACAATATGGAGTTCCTGTTAATGAAGTAGAAAATGCCAGCTGTACCGACATTCGACACAAATGGCGAAATCTGAAAAATGATGCTAAGGACATGTATAGTGTCGTCCCTTGCAAACATTTTTGCAACATAGAGAAACCAAAAATATGTGAAAAATTACATTTTTTTAAGAACGCTGGTGAAGATTTTTACATTAAAGACATTTTAAATTGTAAATGTAATCCATTTTAAATATGTATAAGATCATTTACTACGGTTGAAGAAATAAATGTAATAAAATTATTATAAATTACGTTTTGTAGGTGCCCCGAATTGCATGAACATTTGGAATTAATATTTATAACGTCATTATCTTTATTTATACAAACTGTAACTTCATGCGGGCTTCCTGAGAGACATGACGTCTGTAAACACAACGCTAAAATTTCCCATTTAACATCGAAAACGTGTGTCAATGCACAAAACATTATATGTTTTGCATTGAGAACAAGTTCGCCTTCAATGTAGCATCGCGAACCGGGTCCAACGTAATTTATTCAATCTACAAAGCTAATTAAATATTGGGTTTCGCTCATCTTGCCTATGCTATTTTTTACTCTGACCCTATAGTTCGCTCTTCTGCCGGTAGAGATCGTAGGCGGCGGTGTTAACAGGGCGAATAGGCATCTTCCGATACTTTCATATCGGTTATCCCTTCCACGCTAATCCTCAAATTGCTATACCTTATGTATTTTTACCATGTTCAATCTTCGATGCATGGTATATCTTCAATATTCATTTTGTCATATGGGGTATTCCATGCGAAGTACATTGTTGCAATTTACACACAATTAGTCCTATTGATCAGAAAGTCACATAGAACGTTTATGACCTTACATGACAGAGTTCCCTGGTAAGAATGGGGCGTTACTTAAGAGTGACTGTAAGAGTGTCAAAGGAGTGTGAAAAGCGTTAGAAAAGCGTGCCAAAAGAGTTAACAAAGAGTGAATTTGGACAAAAGAACGTTTAACGTAAGCTTAACGACCCTTCGATTTTTGCCAGAGAGCTAAGGAGTGTGATAAGCGTATCATAAGCTTGAATTTGGACATTTTTACGCTCGCGTAACGCTTCATTAACGCTTAATTTTTTCCAGAGTTGCCCAGTTACTGGGACTTCAATTTTTACCACTTCGGCTGTGCATATTAAAAGGTCTGTAACTCCCGACAAATTAGTCCTAATTTCGTAAATGACTTGTGTTTTTTAAAGCTCATGGTTTGTATACTATAAGAATATATTAAGCTCTGCTAATAAAGTTTATAAATTCTTAATTATTTTACAATATTATTATGGGTCTTTTTTTACGAAAGGCTTCTCTGATTTCAGTGGAAAAAATTTAAGAAAAAGAGGAATTCTTTTCAATAAAAAATGTTGTAAGGGATCTGATTGCCGCTAGTAGTGGTTTGAATTACGCGCCATAATAATAATGAGAGAGAGAGAGAGAGAAAGAGCGAATGATAAATAAGAACAATGGTAAACTATGAAATATGTTTCGCGTGTTCGTGACGGTGTCCGCGAAATTGTATGAGTAAGCTTAGTTATAAAATGCCGTATAAAGGACCTTCGCGTCTTACTCTATTCCCGTCTGCGAAAACAAGGGGGATTAGCTGGTGGGGGGATTAGCATTAGCTGGTGGACAACACCCCCTCCAGTGAGGCAAAAGGCAGGAAACCACTGCAAGTAACCATCTTTCGCCAATTGGGTAAGTTGGGTTTTGGAAACTATGTTCGTTGATAAAATGGTGGTTGTTTGTAGCGGAATACAGGTCATCCAACTTCTTCAAACGATCTTATTCCAATCACCGCTTTGAAGAACCTCATCTTCAGCAGTCGTCCACCAGATACCAAAGGATAGTTTAAACGTGCAGTTCAAACACCCAGCTCCCAAAGAAGTGCTTGAAAGGCGATCATCGTTCAAGTCACCTTTTGACTGTCAACTTCCATTTGGCGACATTGACCCCCGAAGAACGGCTTATGCTCGACAGCACCGGCAAGATCATCTTCCTCGTCGGAGCCACGGATCAGCCCTAAAAGGTGGTGAGCGGTATCACGGTCAAGGAACAGACCTATCCCAGCATACGATCAACCAGGTTGGTTGCTCTGATTTAAAAGGTAAAAAACGATAGCACCTTCTGGTGCCTCATCGCGAATGAACCGTAATCTATGGGGCAAACATTTTTCGTGTCGTTTTTGGACTCTGGTAGTTAAATTGAATCACCGCGTATGGAACATGAGATTTAAAAAAGTGACGAATCGATAGTGAATTGGTTTATACTATTAATAATACTATTATTTCGGAGTGTGCAGAGTGGGAAATATAGCAAATGAATGACTGAGCGTTGTGCGCCGTGGAGTGTGAGCGATTGGTGTCATTGTTGTTCTTATAACGAATTAATTAACCACATGGATGTCAGGAAAAGAATTAATAAATGACTGATTAAGAAACCCTGGTGAAGATTCTAACTTGCAAAAAATAATCCCCACAATTTCTAACATCTAAGACGGCTAAAGCAGTAGTTTCGAGAAATAAGAAGACGATTTATGAAAGATCGGACGTAATGCGCTTCGGACCGCAGTCCGGTCGTATGTACATACTAATTAGGTTCGCGGGAAAAAAGGGTGATTGTTGTACACATTGACCCGTAGAATCGGAATACAGAGGTCAACATTTGTAAAAATAGATCGATTGTTTGGTATACAGTAGAACCTACGATATCGCAAATGTATGTATGCGGCACCTGTATTATTTACACACTGATGTGCGAACATATATATGTGTATTGGAGCATCGCGAGATTCAAAATTCTGCACAATTGATTTAACGGTTTCGATTTTGACGGTTTTGATTTCGATCAGTTTCTATTAAAAATTCCATATTGGATACTTATAAAATAAGGTATGTATCTACAGGTTATTTCATGGTCGATTGTTACGATTTAATGGTCTTTTTATACAAATATCGGCTTCGTGGCTCAGGCGGTTAACGCACTTTCGATTTCGTTTCCAAGCAGCAGCTCGCTGTTGGTAAGACGAGCCACGTTGTTTGTGTTTACATTTCGAAAGTATTGTTTATCTGGCGGAAATCGACTCATGACCGTCGCTGTACTTGGTGTAGGTTTCTGCAGTCCTACATTTCATACACAAATGTGAAGTGTGGCGCCATCTTTCTAAATGGATCTGCAGCTCTCGCAAAATCATAGTAAATAATACGGCAAAAACAATTGAGTAAAAAGGGCGATTCCGCCCGTTAATTAATAAAATAAAAAAATAAAAAAATATCATATTTGTAAAGTCAAATATTAATAACGACTATGAATTCCGTTGAAAATCTATTTACACTTTCTAATGTAACGTTTTTACTGTTTCGTAAATTATTTATTTTTCAGTCCTTCAATAATTTCAAAATAAAAACTACTGTTGGCGTGGTGCTTCGCTCGCTTCGTTCGCTCAGAACAGTTTTTATGGCATTATCGTTGACTTTAGGAAGAAAATGCATGGAACTTTTTTTGTAGAGAATTTCATGCTCTATCTTTTTCATTTGAAACATTTTTTAATAAAATTTGTATTTTTACAAAATAAATGCAACGAACTACGAAGAAACTTATTTGGGGCTAATGTTTTTTAGTAATGGACGGATGCATCTGCGCCAAAATCTAATCAGATCTAAGTTATGCCAAGACACGTATTTTAAAAAAAAAAATTATGTCATTACGCTTATCCGTACGCGAGTTATCGCTAGACAAAAAAACGGGACGTACGGACGCATGGACGTACGTACGTATGTACAAGATCACGGACACAAATTTTTTTATTGTTGAATTGGACTCCTTAGGGTCTGAAACGTCGACATTTGATGAAAAACTATAGGGTAATTTTTATGCCCGAAGTGACCAAATTCAATACTTCGTCCAGACCTAAGGTCTAGGTCGAAGTAATCCAGAATGGCTGATGTTAAAATAAAAAAGTAAAAGAAATACTTTTAAATATTATTATTAAAACAATTGCGTTTTATTTATATGTATATTTCTTATCATTGTAGAAAGTAAAAAGACGCCAACATATGAGCGCCCTTCCATGGCTAAAAAATTGGAAATTATAAAGCTACTTAATAATAAGCAAAATCGTAGTGAAATAGCTCTTGAGATGGGGGTGTCTTATGGGGTGATCAGTCGAGTTGCCAAAAATACAGAAAACATTTTGAACATGCAGAAAACTCTCGACAAACAACAGGGCAGTATTATAAGGAAACGCTGTACAGCAATCGTTGACTCAGTATTTGAAAAAGCCTTTTTCTAATGGTTCACCCAACACAGGGACAGTGGCGTGGCTGTGTCAGGTGTACTTCTAAAAAATAACCCAACGGACACGTAGGGCCCAAATGTTGCTAAAACGTTTTTAGAACGTTCCAGAAACGTTTTAGAAACATTCGGGACTTTCGTGTCCGTTGGCAATGCACATACACAACGTGGTCAATGGTCCATCAGATTTCAAGGCCAGTAACGGTTGGTTATCTGGATTCAACAAGCGACATGGCATACGACAAGATTCAGTCCAAGGAGAGAAGTTGTCAAGTGATGTGACAGCTAGTGAAGAACTAGTTTCTCTTTTTCGGGGAAATGTCGAGATAGATGGATATAGCCTTGAAAATCTATAAAACGCGGATGAAACTGGACTTTTACGGAAATGTCAGCATTGAAGAACACTAGCATTGAGAAACGATACATCAGCTCCAGGTTACAAAGTACAAAAGGATCGTGTAACAGTGATGACGTGTGCTAACGCATTAGGAACACATCAAATACGACTACTGGTAATAGAGAAGGCAAGAACGTCAAAATGTTTTAAAAATGTAGAAACTCTGCCAGTTTTACGCGAACCAAACAAGCGCGTGGATGGATAAAACAGTTTTTTTGCACTGGTTTGCAAATATTTTTGTACCTGCAACTGAAGAAAAGCATAGAAAACGTGGAAGAGCTGAAAAAGTGCTTTTAATTTTGGGTAATGCTCCATCGCATCCAGGTGCCGAAGAACTAAATTTAATCCATCCTTGGATAAAAGTATTTTACTTACCTCCGAATGTCACTGCCTTGATCCAGCCAAAGGATCAAGGCGTAATTGAGTCTCTGGAAAGAAGTTACAGAAGAATATTTTGCACAGAACTAATAGTTGAGGCAAGAGGTAATCCTGTGAATATTCCGCAATTTTTGTAAAAAAATGGGATTTAGTATCTTGTTTCTCTGCGCTTGCTTTGGCATGGGACACTGCGCGACTGGAAACTCTTCGCAATGCATGGAACAAAATGTTAAAAGGTTAACCATTTGGTCCAGAAAATTTTATGGATGACACCGAGGAAATTATTCAGCAATCCTTTGTACCTTTCTGACAGCGGAAGAAACACACGACTAGCTTGATGCTTACAAGTTTGAGTGTGGATGGGAGCTGCAAACTTGTGAAGATATCTTAAAATCACTATGTTCCAGCACTGCAAATGAAGAGACGATTGCTGAAGGACCGAGTCATGTTACTGACAATGAAACAATCGAAGAAAATAGTGATGAGGAACAATTTGTTTCTGAAACTAATAATACAATGATTGCTGCTGAAGCCTGCGATGCCTTAAAAAAATGTTACCATTGGTTCTTCAGGAGATGAGAATCTCAACAGGAGGACTTTAAATCTAGACAGAATGAGAGCTGTTGCCGTTTCTGTGCTTTTGGATGAGATGAAAAATAGTTAACGATTTTTTAGAATGTACCAGACTTCACAAATACATCTTAAAGTGTAGTGCCTACAGTGACATTTATAATTTATGTGTTATGACGAAATATCGTCAATCTGACCCTTTCCTAAAAAAAGGAACGTTTAAAATTCCGTTAACTTTCAAATTATATTCTCTTCGCTAATATCGGCAATTATTATAAGTATTTCGTCTTCCCTTCTTTAACATATAGCCTTGTCCTTTTTCAATTTTAATCCTTTACTTTAATTATTAGCGTTGCATCTGTATCATTGTTTTCGTTCGATCTCTATCTTTTCCCTAGGTCGGTGCCGCTCGCACTATCCTGTGACGTCACAGACGCCCACATATGGCCATCCAAGTCGGTTCAGTGGACTTGCACCCATGCCCAATTTGATTTTTGATTGATTACCATTAAATGAATTTTGCTCAGCCGTATTGTCCCTTAGATTCATTCCTCTGCTCCCCTATTTCTTTTCCCCGTGTGTCCTTTTACCACCTTGACTTGCCGATGTTCGCGAAGAGGATTTTCGGGAATATTCGCGATTAGAGGGGAGTCATTTTGGGGGACGGCGTACGAGGTGTCGAGGAGATTGACACTTTTGAATTTTCCGTGCGTTTCTTAGGATAGCTATCCATTAAAATTAAATTTTGCGAATCTTCTTTTATAAAAATTTTAATTATAAGATTGATAGTGATTTCAATTTTTATTATATCGGGAGTGCACTCCGTTAGGAATATTTAATTTAAATTACTTTTTCGTAAGTAAGAAAATTGCGTGATTTTTGTATCTTCTTTTTGTGTTGACTTGCGATTCCCTTTTCCCTCCGTATTAACTTTAAAAAATAATTCCGGTCATATCTAAAAGCAACGTCACCGTCGCGTCGAATTTCGAACCCCTAATTAGATAGTCCTTTTGAGCGTGCCCATTTCTTTTTATTGTTATTATTTATTGATTGTATTGTAAATATATTGTTGATTATTAATTACTATTTGTTTTAAGTAATTATTCAATAACCCGTCACAGAAAAGAGCGGTTATAGTGAAGATTTAACTATTCCTAAAATGTATATAAATGCTGGTGAATAAATTTTTTATTATGAAACATACATGAATGTGTTTATGAATGAATATTCCCTGTTAACAGAAAATGTAATGGTTATAAAAATGTGTTTTCAGCACCTTCATTTATCTATATTTATCAAATTATTTCTGTGTATTGTCCACGAAAATCCAAAATTTAACTCTCCAAAATATCTGTCAGCAATTTAACAAGTTAAAAAACACAAAAATGCCAGATATTTTAGGGTTAACTTTACTATGTAGTTATGCAAGCATATATGTATTGTAAACACTCCTCGTACACATATGTATACGGAGGGAATACGAAATATACAGCCAAGGGCGTGGGAAGACCCTCTTTTTGGTGATATAGGAGGTTTATTATTTGCGATATCTTGGGTTTCGCGATATCGTAGGTTCTATACTTACGCCATTTTTTGAACAAATAAGAAAATAATATTTTCCGATACGAATGCTGGTGCGTAATGAACTCTAAAGAATGTAGAAATATTATTTCAAGGCTTTTGCTCTGCAATAGCAAATGGTGGTAATTGCATCATTTCTTGAACAGCGGTTTTTTTTTAATAAAATTTTCAAAGAAAATATTAAAAATACCATATTAAGATGATAATTAATTAAGTAAACAAATATTAATATTTCGGTAATATGGTCCTCATACTAAGTGTGAAAAAGTAAACAAATATGAGATACCACGTAACCGGCATATCAGTTCACGTCTACCGCGATAAATCATCCGGTACTTATATGTAAAATTTTTGAATCACATACTATTGGATTTAATAATAAAACTCATCCCTCTAGCGATTACAATTTGAACTATTATCCAAATGCGTTTCGCACGAGGATGTCATGTTGTGCTCTTCAGCAGGGCTCATGACAACCTTGTCTTGGTTTTTTGCACAAAATTAAAATTGATTATCGCGTCCAGGGTAAGGATGCCATTACCCCTGCTGAAGAGCAAACACATCCTGGCGCACCATAGTTCAAATTATAAGCGATAGAGGCTTTTAATATTAAATCGAATAGTATGTGGTTACAAAATTTTACATATAAGTACTGAATGATTTATTACGCTAGACGTGGACAGATATTCCAGATACGTCGTATCTTATATTTGTTTACTTCATTACATTAAAGCGTCGAGAAATTTATATATACTTATTGTTATTTAAGATGTTAATTATATGAAAAATATGGAGAAACCGAAAATGTATAAAAAAATCAGAAAAAATAATTTTAGCATTTTTAACATTTTCTTTGAAAAATGTTTTTTAAAAAAGCCGCTGTACGGGATATGGAATGACTTCGAAAAATGGTGTATGAAAATATTTTAATCATCTTGAAATGTTTAATTAATGCAATTACCACCAGTTGTTAATCAAAGTTTTATGTATAATCTACAAATTTTTTTCTCTACAACCTATATGCTAACAGTTATGGCCATTTGAAATTTGATTTTTGTGAAATGTCAACATCCCTCGCATTAGAAACTATGACGCTACTAAACTATTTTAAGATTATGGCATTTTATTTATGAAGACTTTTAGCTTTTTCTTATGTATTTAACAATGGCGTATAAAAAAAATTGATTTATTTTTGCAAATTTTGACTTCTGGATTCGGATTGTACGGGTCAAAGTACATAAGAATCACAATTCTTTCTTCGCGGACGTTTTTTTGCATACGGGAAAATTGGACTTTACGCAGTTTTTCGGTGCGTAAAATGCAACATTATGATATTTTTGTTTCTTTAGAATCAGAACGTCGCTAGTATCGGAGGGGCTTCGCCTCAATCACGCCACATTACTGTTAAGAAATTAAAATAGGGTCATATTCATGATAATTTTTTTCTGTCAAAAATTATGATATTTTTAAATGTTATGAATTATTTCTAAAGTTTTGTTTCTAACGTCTAAAATCTAAATAATCAATAATATTTTTCCTGATTCCTTAATCATGTTCAAAATACCTCCGTAAACGTTGTAAACAATGTATAATAACTTTGTATATATATCAACAATACATAATAATATAGAAACTTTGTAAACAATAACACGGTGGTGAGATCGTCGTAAACAGGCTTGGTTTTGTTTTTGTCAATGAAATGCAAGAAAACTAAATACAGAAATAGGTTGTTTTATTATATTTTCTCAAAATTGTTATATTTATTTTATTATTTTGATGGAAATAATTTGTAATTTATCTTTCGAATAGTTCCGTCATTTGTATCTCCACCACTAGCTGTCTACACCTGTGAGTCTGCTATACCAACGGCAGATTTTTTGTTTCTTTAGAAACAGGACTTTCCTATTATCGGGGGGGGGGGGGGCTTCGCCCCCCCGGTCGAACCCCCCCGCCCCCCCGACCTACCGACCTCCGCTCAATCACACCGCGTATATTATAAAATCCTATTACAGACGTCGGTCGCGAATTTTCCGCACACTGTATAAAAAAATGTCGTATGTAACACGGGCGTACGATTTTCGCACTCGGCGTGATCGCGCGGCTCTCGGGCCAGCCTTCGGCGGGCCCTCGAGCGCTACGATCACGTCTCGGTGCGTAAAATCGCATTTTACGCCCTTGTTGCATAATATACTAATAGACTTCATTAACAGTGCTTAATATATTCTTAAAGTACGAACCACAGGCTTTAAAAATCAATAGTCAGTTTTAATATTGGAATATTTTGTCAGGAGTTAGAGAGACCTTTTAATAAGTTATAACAGTTGACTTCGCAAAAGTCTAAAGTCACAAAATTGTCTATGAAACTTTTTTATCAATAGGACTACCGTTTGTGTAAATTGCAACATAACTGAAACACTTTACATTTTTCGTGTGGATCACGTCGCAAGGAATGCCTATATGTCAATTTTACACGAACTCGAAAATATATTCATTTCGACATTTAGTTAAAAATTGACTGAATTATGTCCTGTTTTAAAATACATATGTGAGGAATTCTCTCGAACTTTTATTCGCAGTACTGACAATTATCTATTAAACAAGAGGTACATTTTGCAACAGGTACTTGATAAATCTGGTATGGAGCATGTGCCAAGTCGCATTTTTTAAAATGTTGCATATATATATATATATACAGGGTCATCGAAAAGTATCGGACCCCCCTGATATCTTCAGTTAGAATGCACTTAGGAGAAAATGTCCAATAGCAAAGTTGTATGGTTTCAAGCGGGGAGTAAGATGATGACCTTGACTTTGACCTTGACCATGTCCTTCAAGGTCATTTTAAGGTCAATCTTATTTTTTTAAATAGAACCCCCTACATTTTATTGCATATTCTTATAGCTTATCTCGAGAGCTTTCCAAAACACTATAATAAAATATTTTTTTATTAAGTACTTTTTGAGTTATAAAGGTTTGAAGTTAACAATTTGTTAAGTGGTGCATTCTTACTGAAAATATTAGGGGGATCCGATTAATGTATTTTCTTTAAACCAATTAATTGGTCTCATTATTCCGCGCACAAAAGTATTAAGGTTATGATTACTGAAAACTAAATAATATTTTACAAGATATTCTACATTTTGTGTCAAAAAATTGTTAACTTCAAACCTTTATAACTCAAAAAGTACTTAATAAAAAAATATTTTATTATAGTGTTTTGGAAAGCTCTCGAGATAAGCTATAAGAATATGCAATAAAATGTGGGGGGTTCTATTTAAAAAAATAAGATTGACCTTGAAATGACCTTGAAGGACATGGTCAAGGTCAAAGTCAAGGTCATCATCTTACTCTCCGCTTGAAACCATACAACTTTGCTATTGGACATTTTCTCCTAAGTGCATTCATTCTAACTGAAGATATTAGGGGGGTCCGATACTTTTCGATGACCCTGTATATATATACATATAGTCTCCTAGACCAAGCATATTTTTCCAAGTAGTTAATATATACATACTTGAAACTTTGCGAGTGACGTCATTTTGATGACAAAATGCAATATCAATATTATGGAGTTGTTTATACTAATATAATTAAAATCCACCACAACAATGTTATCTGCCACATGACCTTTACCGAATTTAAAACGATTCACTTGCAATTTAATTAAGTTTCAAAAAGATCGGAGACATCAGCATTTTTTGTGGGTACGGTTGACGTGGAATGACCCATTATTATATATGCGCACATTATGGCCAAAGGTGAGTTTGTTAATTACGTGTTAATGTCGAAAAAGAGTCGCATTTCATGCTCACAATTTGAATAACAAATGAAAAAATTACAATTTTATTACGCGTCAGAAACACATTCTTAAATATGCAACAATAAATCAGTTTCGTTGACGCCCTGGATTTGGTTTAAATATGTTTTGACATGAACAGAATAAATGTATTAAACCTTGATGGAATCAAGCACTGAGCCAAATTATTGTCAAGTTATACAGTATTAATACTTTGTGTACATCCTCTGAAAATCATTTAAGGATTAACAAAGTATTGAAAGTAATACAATTACATTTGTTTCAAAAGAATAGTAGTATATTATGTAACAAGGGTGCAAATACCGATCTTCAATCAGTGGTAAGTAATCACGCTCGTAGGAGATCAATATTTCGCGTGTTTTGTATAAGATATTTTTCGATACGACAGGCGTGTGTCTCCATAATTTGCGCCCGAATATTTCACTGCAGGGCACAAAATCGAGTTATATTCCCGGGGTGTTAAAAATATTTTTAGCGAAGACAGTAACAGGAATCTACAAAATATTAAGATACTTACTTAGTTTTTTGGCCTCTACAGAGCATCACTAGGTCAGCAAAGAGGGCTGGAATCCCATGTAGCACTACATGTAATATTAAGAATAACCAATAATATTTGGCATAAATGTGAAATGGACGCCACAATAAGTTAGAAGGCGGTGACGATCGTCCCTCATCGTACAAATATCCATGCAGATCCGGTAAGGTAATAGGAGCCACTAGGCTACTACCATAGTTGTAAATTGGTGGTTCTGTTTCTCGTTTTCTACAAAGTGGCAATGAATTAATACCCCTGAGAATATTTTACATAAAAAATAAAGTCTAAAGCATAGAATTCATCGCACCGACGTTCAGTGACGTCCCAAGTAGTCGCTAAGAAAGCATTGGTAGCCATGTCTGCTGGTATGAAATCGATGGTGTAACCAAAGTGATGTGTTGTGTGGACAACACCAATAGCAGTAAACGCGATTATGGCTACTGGTCCGTTCAAATTACCAGTCCAACCAGGAATTGGTTCCCTGGCTATTCCAGTAACTGTAACCAAATTCGGATTTGTAAATACTTCTGATGTGAAAAGTGAGCTATAATCAGTCAATGTTTTTAAAATATATTCGGCCTCATGGCTCAGGCACTAGAATATGAGGTCGTGAGTTCGATCCCCTTCAGATATTTCGGAAACGAGTTTTAAGCAGCAGCTCGCTGTTCGTAAGACGAGCCACATTGTTTGTTTACGTTTCGCAATGTTGTTTATCTGGCGGAAATCGACTCATGACCGTCTTGGGTAGGTTTCTGCAGCTCATACATTTCCTACACAAATGCGATGGATGGCGTCATTTCACAAGACGATCTGTAGTTCTCGCAAATTTAAGAATAAAAGTTAGAAATTATATTTTGTCCGTTGAAAAGATAATAACAAAAAATAGATATATGTTTACCTATACTAGGTCTATAAATGCCACAAGTGAATTTGGACGTGAGCCCACATTTCCTAACCAGTTCCTCAGCGATCGCTTTAGTAAATGTGTATGTATTTGGCCAATCGCCGTGAAGTGCGTATAAAGCTTCATCAGTAAGACCTCGCTCATTCTCCGTATCCGCGGCAATTATGTCGTAGACCATTTTCATGTCGGCTGGTGGGCTATAGAATTTTTCGTCGATGTGCTGTTGATGACAATGGGAGTATGCGGTAGACATGTACATGAATACTTTGAGATTTTCACATTTTTTCGCCAATTCCAACATGTCTCTTGTAGCCAGCACATTGGTTTTCAGGGCAATAGTTATATTTTCATCGAATTTAACAGTGCCACCAACGTGAAGAATGATGTTGACTTCCCTTTCAAGAAGCTGTCTGTTGTCAACAGATATGCCCATTTGCTCTTGTTGCAAGTCACCTTCAATAGCAATTACTTTTTCGCTGAAATTTGGTGATATTATCCTTAATAGACTGAATATCTGAAAGATTTCAAGTTGTAAATAAATCAATTATATATTACTTCTATATTTCTCGTATTGTATATTTACTTACAGGGTTTTGGAAGTACTTTTGTACTATAGTTTCCACGGGTATACCTTTTTTTTGTCTGATGAGCACATATATACGTTTTACTTCCGGACAACTTCGAAGCAATTTTTCTATCAGACATTTTCCCATAAAACCCGTAGCACCGGTGATGAATAGAGTTTGATCAGCAAAAAACTGCCGAATTTCGCTATGTTGGAGACCTTTTTTATTGAGTATCTCTATATCATCTGTCATCCGACCGTATACATCGTCCATGGTCGACTAAATATTATTCAATAATAATAAAATATTTTTTTTATACACGAGAAAACGTTGCGTTATAAAATCATAAAATTTATAATATTTAAAGCATGCGTACTGGGGGTTTCATAACGATTTGAAATTGAAGACAAAAATAAAGCAATAAAATATCGAGGCTGAATATCCTAAAACTAACGACCTTCGTTTCAAGTTTAAATTAATTTCCCTTCGAACTAATTTGTCTTCGTTTGAATTTTTCATTATTGCATGCGAAGTATTCTCTATGGATATTTCTTCCATTATTTGGAAAACAATTTTCAAAATAATCGTAAAAAATGTTCATTCACAACTGGGATAATTCATTTTTTTTTCCAATAAATTTTTAAATAACTTTAAATCGTGCAGACTAGTTTTCTGCCTTCAGAAATGAAGTATTCAAAAATTGGTTAAAGTTTAAATTTCATATTTTGAAAGAATTACATTGCGCTTATGAAACTGTTTGAAATTTCTATAAATAATGTCAACATTGTCAATCTATCATGAATATTCTGGAATCGTTGAATATCTCTCAGTTTTTGTGTACACATAAGAATTTACGTTACACGTTCGTTTATACATCAACCTATTGAATACAATATATGATTCTACAGGTTAGTTTGTTCAAAAGGTTGGTGTATGCACGAACCGTGTATAATTTCACTGTGATTAATAAAACCGCCGAGAATAGAGCATTTGTCAAAAACATCGGCGTATGCCTGAAACCAGTCCGAGCAGAAGAGTGCCTTAAATAGAAATTTCAGATTGATAATGCATGCTAATTTTATAATCCTAACATTGTGAAGTATGCGGTAATTTACATGCGGCTAGACAAACTTTAACGCTTGATATCAATAAAATTCTATTCATTCCCTCTATGTAAACTATCACCAATAAAGTTTATTTTTACTGAAACCTGGGTCTATTCCGCCATTTCCGCTTACGCCACTGTTTAAGGAGGTTCACCAGGTACCTATCGAGTCAAATATGGAACGGACGCCAATATGACTTCGGTGGTATGCTTCCTAAGACGTTGCCGTCCGTCAACATAACCAAAAATGACCCTTTTAGCTATTTGTTTATTTTATTTCTCGTCTCTAAAGGTAGGAAGAGACGTTTTTCTTTCTGCAAATAAAATCTCACAAATTTTTTTATCAGTAGTATAAATTTTACGAAAAACTCAATGTTAATTCAATACGAATTTCATGAATAATATATACTTGTTCCCATAAAACTCAATGTTAAAGAATCGTGAACATTTTTATTAATTGCTCTGCTCTGAAGGTACCTAGGGGCTTGAAACTTTGCAGGCATTAATTTCTTTCATTGTTTAACCTACTATATTTTATTTCTCGTGTCTAAAGGTAGGAAGAGACGTTTTTCTTTCTGCAAATAAAATCTCACAAATTTTTTTATCAGTAGTATAAATTTTACGAAAAACTCAATGTTAATTCAATACGAATTTCATGAATATATACTTGTTCCCATAAAACTCAATGTTAAAGAATCGTGAACATTTTTATTAATTTCTCTGCTCTGAAGGTACCTAGGGGCTTGAAACTTTGCAGGCATTAATTTCTTTCATTGTTTAACCTACTATAATTTTTTCGTTAAATTCTCAATGTTAATTCTTTGACCTGTTGAACCTCCTTAACGACATGCTGGCAAAGGAAAATATTCTTCAACCTTAACTTTTTTTAATTTAAGACTTAATTGAAGCCCTAATATTATGTTACTCTATTCCCAACTATTACGATATAACAAAAAGTTAGCTAAATCTTAAAGAATGTATGTAAAAACCTTAACATTTTGAAAAATGTTCGTAGCAGGTAGTTTGCAGAAGAGAATAGGGGCTAATGTCCACAATGGAGGATTCAAAATGGCCGTCCAAAATTTGTTTATTGTTATTTTCAGTGTACTAAAAAATGGCCACTTTGCGTGGAGGGGGAGGGGTGTTTGCATTACATTATATCAGCCATATGAATATATGAATAATATTTTTTTATTATCAGCTGGAATTGTATTAACCATCGATGGTTCCTTAACCGCTTCAATGGTAATGGATCATATATGTACAAAAAAATTATCGACAAACGTGGTAATGGATCATATGTGTAGATTTTGCAATAACTTTTACAATTCTTAATGAATTTGCATGAAACTTCGTATAACAAGATATTTTGGATCGCTGAATCCGAATCTGTCGTCAAAATGGGAAAATTCAAAATGGCGGTTGTAAATTTGCTAAAATTATTATTTTAATAATGCGGCGCACATTTTTCTTTATAAGGAAAACAGCTGAAAATTGTTACTCGGGGGTTTTCGGGGTCGCTGATTACGAATCTGAAGTTAGATTTTGAAAATTCAAAATGGCGGATCCAAGATGGCCGACCGAAATGCGAAAAATTACCC
The DNA here is from genome assembly GCA_030407085.1 of Trichopria drosophilae. NCBI lineage: Eukaryota > Metazoa > Arthropoda > Insecta > Hymenoptera > Diapriidae > Trichopria > Trichopria drosophilae. The sequence goes on from CM059582.1 coordinate 217,945,061, forward strand.
AAACTTAATGAAACTGGGTTCTCGGGGGTTTTCGGGGCCGCTGATTATAAATCTGAAATCAGATTTTGAAAATTCAAAATGTCGGTTCCAAGATGGCCGACATAAATGTAAGAAATTTACTTGATTTTGATAAAAGTTGGTACTCGGGAATTTTTTGGGTCGCTGATTACGAATTTGAAGTCAGATTTTGTAAATTCAAAATGGTCGATCCAAGATGGCCGACATAAATGTGAAATATTACTTGATTTTTTAAATGATTAATTAAATGTTAAATGATATATTTTAGGAAAAAATGGAACTCGTGTTTCACCGTTTTTCGATATCTTAAGTACAGGGCTGTACCACTTCTGGCACTTTTTTTTTAAACAGCTACCACTGAAGTGGTTAAAACATGTTTTATATAATTTTGTAAGTAATTAACAATGTATCAACTTAAAACACTAAGAATTTTCGTACATAAATATATCATATTAACAAATTTAATAAATCAAACAAAGAAGATGCCTCCGAAACTGATATATTCAACAACATGAAACTGAAATATTAAACCAATTTTCATTGTTAGAAGAAAACGTTCACTTTTTCCATTTATGGGCTTACTGTGTGGTCGTTTAAAAAGAAGTTAATAACATTTTTTAGATAAACAATCAGTATAACGTCATCATTTCTGAAGGAAAATATCTTTTGATCGTAAAAAACTAACCTTAATTTTAAATTTTATATCAAATTTTCAAAAAAACGATTATTTCTCATGCAAAATAGGTGGGAAATTTAATGGGACCGGCGACACCATTAAATATCAACTAATTGCAAAACGAAAGAATACGTGTCTTTTTATTTTCAATATAGAAAAATTCTGGGGGTGTCGCAATAAAAATTCGCTACTTCGATGTTTTCTGGACCACCCTAATGTACATCCTGTTACGTAATTGACGCAAAGTATAGCGCAATACCATCAACAACTATCTACCGCCTATCTTTTTCGAGTATTCAAGTACGTTACAGTAAGATACAACACATCAGCACATTACAAAAGAACCATATCGAGCATATAGAATGATAAACAATCATTTAAGATGAATTGAACGGTCACGGGGATATATTACTTCTTATTTGAATCGTATCGAGCAAATTTGTGTCAAAGTTCTTTCTAATTACAATGTGAAGCTCCATTGTACTTATATTATGATCATTCTATATTGCCTAGTTATATGCATCTGACATTAGTATTTATGCCTAAATTTAAATGGTATAGCCATATTAAACTGTATAGTTTGAGCACAACATTTAAAAATAATTATCTCCAAGATTGGAAAAAGATGTGAACTAAGGTTTCATGAAATATCAATAGGGAGGGAGGGGGTCAAAGTTTGTCAGAAATATTATATAATGTGATTATGATGGATATAGAACTAACCTTTTAAATAGTGGCAGTAAGTAAAAACAAATATTTAGAATACCAAAGTCTATATGGCAATAAGAGAATAGACAAGCTTCGTGTGAGCACTATGATAACACTGATTACGAATGCAGGTGAATTGTCGTTTCATCGAAATACTTTTCATCGTCAACGTTTGTATAAGAAGCGCGGTAAGTTACCGAGAATAGAAATGGAGGATATATTGAATGAATACATGAATACTTTTTATTCAAATGTGCTGCATTGTTCTAAGTCGGGCTAGCAAATGCGAGTACAATAAATATCAATACATGCGTAGAAACAGTCGTTCGGTAAAAGCAACCGATCAACCACAAATATAATACTCATCTTAAACACAGTTATTTCGTAATGTGATAAGTATTAATAACATAGATAATTACTAAATTCGTGTATTTTTTCTGATTGATATGAAGTTTTTTATGACAATATTTTTTGTAGGTTCACAGTGTTAAAGTCTCAGGGAGTGGATCCAAGGACGTTTAATTACTCTCCCGAATAAGTCAATGCAGGTCGAAGCAGCAGTATTTCCAAGTTTATTCACATGATATTTTACGTATCCATAATAGACAAACAAAGTTAATATATCGGTTACCCATAGTTCTATTTGCATTTGATGCACACATTCTCGTAATTGCACATATTTCAGCACTTTGAAACAGTTATTCTCAAATGTACGTTAGATCTACTTCCTAGTAGATAAATAAAGCCAGGTTGTGTCGAGTTTTTTAAGGTCCGTTACTTAGAGAATAGACAAAATATCTATAAGCCATCCATATAAAATACATGGAGTATATAGCATTATTCGTTTGATTCTGCTTAACAATGAAGAAAATGCTTATAACTCCCTGTCTCTTTCAGTGCGACAAACATAAAGCTTCATATCATTCCGTCAGTCCCTGTAAAGGAGTATGAGAAGCAAAAAGACAACAACGGAATTCGCACGCCAGATAATAACGGGGTATGGATAATTACGGAGGAGGACAATTAGGGTGCTCGGACAGTAACTTATAACATAATTTACCAGCACCGTAATCAGTATAAGTACGTCCATTAACATTTCTGTGCTTCCAATGGATGACCAATGTACATCCAGCTGCTACCGCCGAGGACGTACAGAGGTGGCCAATGAGTACGTGAAATGTATATACAATGGACGTACGCTTTTCATTCATGGATGTAAGGACGACAATGAATGTAATTTGGACGGACACTGCATTTGGGACCATGAATTTTAGGTGGCCTACATAACTACTCGGTATTAGAATATTAAACATGATAAAACAAGAAGTGTCCCAAGCTGCAAATTTTTTCCATGCGTTTTTCGTTTCGACTCGGGAATTTTTACTCGTTCCCAATAGACGTTCCAAACGAACTCAGCATAGTGGTGCATCGCGTAATATGTTTGAGGGATACATCCCATGTATTATCATATGTATATGCAATCATTCCCGCCATTGCTGAAGGCCCGAGGAGTACCTAGATAAGAATTGCGCTCTGCGTAGGTGTTTAGTTGTACATAATTGCCAAAGTTCGAATGTCTGCGTATGTTTCAAATGCATCCATAAAGTATAATTCTAATACATAAATAAATTGATTTAGACGCAGCGGCATTCTGTTGCTTCTTTGTATAAGCAAAAATGTTACGTCCCAAGGAGCGTCTAATGATATTAAGAATGTTACTCTAATTTGAGACGTCTTTCATGACGTCTAATGTGACGTACCATTCGACGTAACATTCGTAACATTTCACGTCAGAATGGACGTCACAACTGGTCACAACGGACGTAATTTTTTTCAGTAGGGTGGACTACGAAGTCGTCACGTTGTTTGTTTACGTTTCGCAATGTTGTTTCTCTGGCGAAAATGGACTCACGACCGCTACTGTACTTGGTGTAGGTTTCTGCAGTTCCTTCATTTCATACACAAATGTGAAGTATGCCGCCATCTGTTAAGACGATCTGCAGCTCTCGCCACTTAAGGCTTATAAAGTGCAAATGAAACTCTGTATAAAGGGCGATATCTCCAGTTAAAAAAGATAAATAAATACCCTCAATATATAATCAGAATTAGGCATCAGACAGACATAAAGGTAGAAAAATTGTATACAATGTAGATATATTCTATATTAAATTACCTTAATATAATTTTGGGCATATACAATCTTTATATAAATATATATAGACATATAAAGTTATATTTAGTCAGATGTATGTACATATGTAGTTATATATAATTATATATAACTATAAAAAGTTACATACAAATGTACAGAATCCTCAATTAAATGTAAATAATCCAATCCATTTACAAATAAGTCTCTCATAATATCCGTAAATGGCTTTAAAAAGGCCTTCATATTAGGTTTTTCTTTTGTACTATAGAAAATTCCACACACAAACTGAAAATTCCTGCGCATATTAGGTGGTATTTCACAATTTGAACTTGTACAGGCCGTATGTCTCCCATTGAACTGTTAGCTACACTAGCACCATCGGTGTTCCATAGCAACAATAAATCATTTTGACCCACACCAACGTCTCTTTCTAACTTTAAATATTGTTGACCATCTGTTATGTTCTCTATACAACTTCTGTCATCATTTTTTTTTCGTACTATGTTGGTGTAATAAAGATGGAAGGTCACGGTGTTCAAACGCATCTTTTAAAAGAGATCGCAAATCGTATTCTAAAAATGCCCCATTCACATCATTCCTGTTACAGATTTCACAAGTAGTAATATCAGAAGACAGTTTCCAATTACCCTAAATAATTACAGCATGACTCACATATTCTGTGCTTTTTTATAATATCTGCTTCATTACCACTAACTTTCCTCAATAATTGCTCGATATTTTAAGGTTGGCAGATTATTTGGTTTTGGTAAAAATCGAGACAATAATTTTAGAAGATTATCCAAAGCCTTCTTCGTTAATGCGTTATTAAAAAAATAATTCAATATATGATTTATAGATTCACCAGTACTAAGATCAGAATTATCATAAAGCGGTTTGTGTTGCCAATTTAAGTTATAATTGCATGCTTGAAATAATTCCTCTTCGACATTTAATTCATCATCATAATCATTGAAATAGATCGATTCAAGGGATGGTGCTCTTCATGAATATGTAGAACTAGGTAAATAAGTTAATACTATTGTAAAAAAGTTCCATATTTTTCGTAAACTTTCATTTATACCGTAATTTATTATTTATAAAAATATCACCTGGAATATTCAAGTTGATCGTCATCGATTATATTCTGGTGTTCTATTATATTATTGTTATCTAAATCCATAATAACATATGTAATTACCTGTTTCAAAATTTCAATTTACTATCATATAACTACATACTACTATTTACATTTAATTGAGGATTCTGTACATTTGTATGTAACTGTTTATAGTTATATATAATTATATATAACTACATATGTACCTACATGTGACTAAATATAACTTTATATGTGTATATATATTTATATAAAAATTGTATATGACCAAAATTATATTAAGGTAATTCAATATATAATATATTTAAATTATATACAATTTTTCGTACATTTGTATATAATTATATATATTTATATACTTACATCTGACTAAATATAACTTTATATGTCTATATATATTTATATAAAGATTGTACATGCCCAAAATTATATTAAGGTAATTTAATATAGAATATATCTAAATTATATACAATTTTTCTACCTGGGAAAGAATTGTCTGATAACTATTGCTAAATATATTGAGTGCAATTTAATCGTAAATATAATCAAATTTCGACCAGCATTATATTAGAATTAGATTTCTACTAGTGATTTTATTCATAGAAAACGTTTGACTAAAAAATCTTATCAAATTTAAACTGAGCGGATACACGCATTAAAAAAACTTGGTCGTGCGTATTATTGTTTGCACGTACGAATGCAGTGGCACACAAACATTGAATAGCTGAAATGAAAAACACGTGTATAGAATCGAGGAATTGATAACAAAAAAAAACAGTCTCTAAAGTGTAAATTGGTTATATAACATTATCAACAAAAATTCCGAAAATTGGTGAGTGAGGAAATGAAAGTAAACCAAATTTAATATTTATATTTCTACTTATAAGTAGAAATATACTTTAAAAATCTATTAGTTTGCGTACATTTGTTATAATGAGCATTCCAAAATTAAATTAGCTATGCAGAAGTTTTTTTAATAAATATTAAATACTTTTTTTTCAAAAAACAACCATCTCCGAATTTTATACAGTTTTCTTTAAATTAGTATTTTTTTTTAGATTTTCAAAGTCGTTGATCACAAATCTAGCCTCAGATTCGAAAAATTCAAAACGGCGAATCATATATGAAGGACAAAGCTAGATAGCCAAGGATTTTCATGGTTTACATCATATATTTTGTGTTTTTATTTAAAAAGGTCAAATAAGTCAAAAAACCATTAAAGTTGTTAGTAAACCATTTATTCGCATAACTCACACTATGCTCTGATCATCAAAGCACTTACATTATCTGACAACAGGTAAATTAATTTGTATCCACCATCCACTACAGATCGTTGCAATAAAACATTATTTTTTACAGCCCAAGTAACACAGGGAGCTGCAAAACAGCTGCCGCCGTGACGCTGCGGTAGTGAAAACTTGCAGCACAATATTCACCGCAGCTACGTTCGCAGTGCTGCTGAAGCTACTGCGAAAATGTCATCGCAGCAAAAAAGTGGGGATTGCATTTTATCGGCCGATGCGTCGCGGTGAGTTGAATCTTGAATGATGCTGCCGTTGCTAACGTGCTGCCATCAGTTTCGCTGCATAATGGTCACGAAGCAATAGCTCCACCTAACAATATTAATGAAGAATTACTAATACCCTCCATAAGCCTTCGGCCATGAATAATTGATGAAACGATTGAAGACGGAGCAGTTAACCTCTACACCGTGCCATGACCTACAAAATGTATTGCTGCCTTCTAGCTATAATTACGCTGCCGCAGGCAGTTTGCAATTTTTGCTGCCGCAGCGCCTCCGGAGCGCCTCCGCAGCGCTTTTAAATGTGCTGCATAGCTGCTTCAATTTTTGCCGCTACAGCGCTGCCGCACTTTTGAAGCCCACTGATCGCTTTTTTATTTTTCCATTCTCTCAATTTTGTTTCACAGATTTTTCGACATCCTTTCGATATCTTTTCGAAGGCCAAGAGTAATAAATAATCGTTTTGGTGATTGTTATTTATTTTTTAAGATTTGCGAGAGCTGCCGGTCGACTTTCTAAATGGCCCCATACTTCACAATTGTGTATGAAATGTAAGAACTGCAGAAACCTACATCAAGAATAGCAGCGGTCATGAGTCGATTTCCGCCAGATAAACAATATTTTCGAAACGTAAACAAACAACGTTGCTCGTCAGCTTACCAACAGCGAGCTGCTGCTTGAAAACGAAATCGAAAAATTGTTCACTGGACGGGGATCGAACTCATGACCTACGACCTCGTAATCCAGTGCGTTACCGCCTGAGCTAGGGAGCCGATTATTTACTTTTTCTACAAAGGCTTGAGTACTGAGTCTATCGAATCAACGTGTGATTTTTGTCAATTATGCAATTTTGCATAGTGTTCCACTTAATCTCCAACTCCATCTCCAACTGCGAGAAGATCCACTTTTTATTACACGAAGATTTACAACATTCGTAAAATTAAAAACAATTCTTAAAATGTGGTGCTGCGCCAACTAAAATTTTTATTGTAATTTTGGCCATATTAGTCGTATTTTCTAAAATTTTCTACATTGCCAAAAGAGCATATGCTGTGTCGTGTTTTTTATAGTATCAACAACTGCAAAACTTTGTGTTTCGGCCTCGGTAACAAACAGTTGATGAAATCAACACCTGTTCATTTATCCAATGGGCGCTTTGAATTTCATTTTTCTGAATTATTTTTCAATTTTCAATATAAAACGATATGTTCTATGCTGTCTTTCGCAAAACATTTTTCTCATCCCATTGCTTCCCTTTGGAAATTTTGTATATGTGTGTGGGTACTTACTTTCTATATTATGGAATATTCTCTTTGTAGATATAGAATATTTCACTAATGCTCCAAATAGATACCGCTTCAATTTTTACCTTTTCGACATTTTCATTTACTGTCGCTACATCATTCTTATTAGGACTCTATCTGCTGCAATCTAGGTCATCATTTACATAATACTCTAAAGCTATTTTTACTTCGGATTCACTTACAGGTTACTCGCAGTGGGAAATTGTGATATTAAAAAGGATTTTGAAAATTGTTGTGGTATCATCGGAAGTAATTTCATTTATTCTGGAGAGGAGTAATTTTCTAGTAGAAGCCTAAAATAGCAGTTGTAATCTGTTTTCTTTTTTAAGAACATACGACTTAGAATCGGAAAGATCATTTGTGTGATCATTTATTGTGCAAATTTAATATATGTATATTTGTCTACTTTCTTTACAAAATAACGAAAAAAATGAAAAGTTAATAGTCCTCCAAACTTCGTTATACGCAATTTGTACAAACTACTTCGAATAAATATTTTGTGTATTTTTCAGTTTTCTTAGAGTTACTCATATAGAGCAATTGTCTACTAACCAATTCATACGTGTTTCAGTTTTATAAAAAGTTTCAATTACGTTATTTTTCATCTTTCGACGGATTTATGATATTTACTTTTGCGTCCTTTCGTATACCAAGAAATAGACTGAAGGTATTTTATTTCAACTCAAGAATGTTATTGGATCAAACGAATTTACCTGTAACTAAAGTTCGATCGTGGTTAGATGAATTGTCTCGTCTTCTAAACCAACTATTTATGTAGATGTTTAGAGCATTTCTGATACCGTTTTTTTCATGTTTACAAAAGGTATTTATTTGGTAATAATAAACAATTGTAAATTGTATATAGTAACATTGAACATTTTACTAAAATATTACTTTATTTTTTGTACAAATAATGCAGAAAAGTTAGCGTTATCTTCACTTACTATAGAAGAGTCCCTTGTCATCTGGTATTTAGGGTTTTGAGGTTTTAAGTTTGAGACACCTATGAAAATTCTCCGAATTTGGGCATTTTTTGTGTACCCGCATTTTCAGGCAGTATTTTATTGATCCTAATACCGACCTGTAATTATTCAACGTATCGTAGCTATTAACAACTATTAGTTGCTGGCTAAGAAATTGAAGAACCGCTGCTATTGGTAGCTCCAGCAGAGAATATCGGTATTATTTGCAAAATTTCCGCCATAACACCAGTAGTTTATTGTATTGTTTTAATGTTGCCTAATGAAAGGAGATGTTATTAAGTTTCAACGTGATGAAAACTGAATCGGTATGTCGTCTAGTAGCCAATTAAGTATTGGGAACCAAGACTGCGACGGCCAATTTTAAACCACTACGACACCCTCAGCTTTGTCTATTATTATTTTTTGGAAAACGTGAAATAACCGAAAATTGTGGGAACGCATAAAAATGATAATCTGTCCATTTAAGAGTAAATGCATCGATAGCGAATGCCTCCGGCTCTCTATGTCAGGATCCAAATTTTTGGCATTTTGAATTTATATTAGTAGCAAAAAGATCCATCTCGAATTTTCCGAATTTACCATTAATAATTTGAAAATCTCGATCACTAAGTCTCAATTCGGTGCCCCCAGAAATTATTCGCGATTCTTTATGTGCATTATAGTTTTCTGATGATTTAATATGTGATTCAAATATCCAGACGTTACGAGTCTCACACCATTGTCAAATGTCTTTATTGCCTCGCAGGCTTCCTGCAAAACACTTGATTCCGTAAAATGCAGCTTTTAGTTTGAGAAAATGTATGTAATGCGCTTTTTCTACCTCACTCCACCATCCATGAGATTTAGTTCCTTGGTAATGTTATTTGGCAACCCCCCCCCCCTTGAAAATATTGATAGCTACGGTCTTGTTGTCGGGATTCTTTATATATTACATACTTGAAAAAGCGTTGGTGTCATACTGAATTTTCGTGATTTAATAAATATAGTATGAGTCGCGGATGGGTAACTTATGAAATCCTTAAGGAACTAACACAAAAGTCGGAAAATTTACCCCATTGAAAAAGTCTAGATGCACCAAGGACAGAAATAGGACGATAATGTTTGACGTCTGTTTTATTGCTTGATGTAAAAATATCGACAATTTGTTAACCATTTTACATTTTTGAGACTATCGACATCAAACATGTATTAACCATGAAAAGAAACGCATCAGGTAAATCGCGAATAAATATAAAAAGAGCGCACATAAACCGTAATGTGCACCTAAATACAAATATTTTGTTTTATTTGTTCGCTTTGCCGTTTCCATTGGGTCCTTCAAATAAATTGTTCTCATTCCTACAAACAAATTCTGAGTGTAGTCGTGCCAGTCGAAATTACGAAAATCACAATAAAACAGATCCTTATCCACTGAGTTCATTCGGTCACACATTTTTAGGGTCTCTTCTATATGAATTTTCCAATTTCCATTTGAGTAATAGCTCACTTTACCTGAGTGTTTGCTTGCCTTCCAAAAAATAGGAAAAAACCTGGAAAAATAATAGTTTATATAATAAAGAAATAATATGCGCATGTAATATCATTTATGATAATATACTATATCCATTATTGTTAGCTAGCAATATATATGTTTCAGAAAATTAGCACGCTCTATTACAGTGCAACCCCTCGAGTTGTCCTACGCCGAAGCTTAGACCCTCAGCGATATGCTCCGTCCATTTAACTGCAGTAGGTCTCCCATATTTTAACTCCTCTTAATTTAAGTTCGCCCTTATTTTAAGTTTTTGTCTTCTTCTATTTTAATGTTTTCCCCTCACCCATTGTCCCACCACTCGACCTATGCTGCGATGTCAATTCATTTGGCGTGGGTAGGTCATTAATGACGCCTTACCTAGCGCAATTTTTATGAACACTAGCTGGGCATGCCCATAGACGCGGAGAAGGATGGAAACTCTTTGTTTTCTTTGTCTCACACTTGAAACTTTAAAATAAGGGTGATCTACTCTATCACGTGATCTGCACTAAGGTCGTATTAATGTAAATGAAAATTTCGCATTCGGGAATATGTATCTCGATCCACCATAAATTAGCGCCATGCCTGAAAATTTCTCAAGGAGGGGTGAGAAGCAGGGCCCACGCGGTGAAAGAGGGGATAGTGGCAGAAAAAATCGATGGGAGGGGACAAAATCGAGGGATTGTACTGCATATATTTTTGGCACGTTTATATAGACGAGTTCTCTATATAATTTGATTATCGAAGAGTAAGAGATCTTCTAGATGGAATCAACTCGTCGTATTTGTTTGCTTGGTTTAGACGACCAGCCTCAAACATGGGAATATCGTTCGGTTATGATAATACTAATTCAATACAAAGGTTCCATATAATATTTGAATGTACTTACATCGGCTTTTGACGTTTGTATATCAATAAGACGATATCAGCTAGGATAGCTGGAATACCATGAAAAAGAATGTGAAGTAAAACAAATTGCCAATAGTAGTTACAGAAAAAGTGAAAAGGTTTCCATATTAGAGCCGTTGGTGGAGCGTTGTAACCAAGATCATAAATATCATTCCACAACGTTGGAAAAGTAACTGGATTGATTACGCTGCTGCCAAAATTATACATTGTAACTTTTTCTGGGCTTGCATCTTGCTGATTCGTCTGTTTCCTGCAAATGAATAAAAAGGAATTCTGATTGATATTCCATTGTAACCTGTGGATTGTAGGTATACATAGAGGTTAAAGGTTATTTATATATTCACTCAATTTATTTACCTAACAGTTAAATTACAATAAAGCAAGACGACAGGAGAATAAAATATATATTATAGATATGTTCAACACGAGAATGCCATACATAGCGCTTCAAAATGTGTCATAATATCGAGACTCATGTTTCCAACATTTCTTCAATGAACCGTGGTAATGTTTCCATGTTAGATTACTCCAGGAATCTAATATGCTTTTTCCAGTATTCTTTTGACTTATTACAGTATAAATTATTACAAGATTAAAAATCTCTTCTTTACGAGGAGTAATTGTGTACCGTAATAGTGTGGTTTTCTTTCAAATACTTGTAGTAACTATTTATTTGGCTAAGTATAAATAGGTTTAATTTCTAGTAGTAATTTATGATTCGGAAATAATAAGTATCTTGAAAATGACGAAGTTCCTTTTGCAGTTTTAAAAAGATTCCTTTAATAAAGTAAATGATGGGTGCACTTAAAAAATAACTAAAAAAAGTAATTGTGAAGCTATCTTTATTAGGGTGGTTAAAAAAAAGATTTTTTCTTTCAAATACAATCTTAGAAAATATTTTTAAAAATACGTCATTTGCGTTTTTTTTAATGACATTAACCCGGCTCGCAAGTCGCTTTATGCTGGTATGTTTCCGTTTTTTTCGTGATAGTACCCGCAGCGATATTCTAGCTTAAAATTTCTGAAAATTTCGGTAGCATTTACAAAGTACCTTAACTTTATACGATATTAAACGCATCGTTTCAAATTCCAAGAAAAATTCTGTAGGATTTTTTAATAACAACCAATGAAAAAAATCAACAAAACCGTAACATGCCGTCGTTTGTTTATTCAACATGCTACATTATGTATGTCTCAATACCTTCAAATTATACAGGGTGTACGAAAAGTCCCGGGACGGTTGAATAACTTTCGAAAGAATAAAAATTTCAAAAATCGCCGAAACACGTGATTCGATTTTTCAAACAAGCTATCTTTTGAGGGGGGGTTTCGGCCCCCCAACCTGAAGGGGGGCGGGGGGCACGAGGGGGGCCAAAAATCTTAAATGGCAACATGGTTTGAGTGGGGGCTCATTTGAAAGGTATTTTCGAGATAAATTCAGATCACTGGTCATAGAGGGCGCTGCGATCATTTTTCGCAGAGATTTTTGACTTTTTCAGATCTTAGACGTACTAACGTTTGAAAAAATGAAAATTTCGAAGTCGCCGAATCGTGTAATTCAATATTCTTAAAAAACTTAAAAAACTTAAAATCGTGTAAAACAATATTCTTAAACGCGTGTCAACCGTATTAATTGAGGGAATATATCTACATTTTTTCAAACGTTAGTACGTCTAAGATTTGAAACAGTTAAAAATCTCTCCGAAAAATGATCGCAGCGCCCTCTATGACCAGTGATCTGAATTCGTCTCGAAAATACCTTTCAAATGAGCCCCCACTCAAACCATGTTGCCATTTAAGATTTTTGGCCCCCCTCGTGCCCCCCGCCCCCCTTGAGGTTGGGGGCCGACCCCCCCCCCCCCCCCTCAAAAGATAGCTTGTTTGAAAAATCGAATCACGTGTTTCGGCGATTTTTGAAATTTTTATTCTTTCGAAAGTTATTCAACCGTCCCGGGACTTTTCGTACACCCTGTATAATGAATATATGCTATAACTGAGTGATTTTCTCCACCAACCGTTAGATTACCAAGGCGAGAATTGTATATCAAATCTGTGAAATAGTATATTCTTCACGACGGGGAGGAAAACAGACAAGTCCTCCTCACGTGCAAGATTGCCACCCGAGCCAAAGGCGAGGCCGGCAAACACGTGGGCAATGCTTGTCTGATGCTTTACTTCCCGAGGGTTTAATACGATTTTTCTGCTTAATGCATTGAAAGTAACCATTCAAAACAATCTATGGTTCCCGGAAAACGTAAATAACGGTTACAATAATAAAACGGATTCATTAATGTGTACACAAACGCACTCAATTGTTATTGTTCGTTTTGTAGACAGTCTTATTCCGATACTTATTTATTCAATAAGTGTAATAAGTGTAGTCAATTACTAAAATAAAATTTTAATTCAATAATTGCTCTGTAACTATTAACATGTCAAACACAATAACAAAGTAATCATTATTAACTTTCAAAAGATCTCCTCCCAAAGTGCGCAACTGGTATAGAGATGTTAGATTAACGTTAATAAAGGTGATATTTAGAGAGTATAAGAATGTAATGACTAAGGCATTCTTGGATGCAATAGTATTTCAGCCATTATACACAAGATCCAAAGAATTTGAATGGTTAAAAAATTATTCTTAACTCGCATTCTTTCCAAAAGTATTTGTGAATTGTGAATTTCAAAAAGTGAGTCATTTTAAGCTACCGCGTGATGACGAAGTTATACAATTTACAACAACAGTTAAGTAGCTAACCTATGAAGTGGTTAGGATGTTTTTTTTTAATATTCCGGCCCTTCCTGCCCTCTGAGGCTAATTGTTCCTACCGACCGTACAAGGACCGCATCGATCGGCCGTGTAGTCAAAACTAAGAACATCGGAATCAAATACTGGCCGCTAGATCCCCTGTACGTAGGTACAGCTGAAGCTGCAGATCGTTTTTTAGATGGCGTCATACTCATACATTTGGGAAACTGCAATAACTCACATCAAGTATAGCAACGACCATGAGTCGATTTCCGCCTTGTAAACAACGTATCGAAATGTAAACAAACAACGTGGCTCGTCTTACGTATACTGCAAGCTGCTGCTTGAATGCAATTTCGAAGAGCTGTTTTCCCGGCCGGGGATCGAACTCACGACCTACGACTTCGAAGTCCAGTACGCTACCGGCTTCGCTGCGAAAACCGGTAAGTGGTTAGGATGTATTGTTATCGAGAGGAAACGTCATCCACAGAGTTCACACGGAAAAAAATAGAACGTCGCTCCAGCGAGATTGTCCAGCTAAAATAGCTTCCCACTGGCCAGCAGATCGCGAGTAAAGACGTAAAATGACAATTAAAATTCGAAATCCTCAAATTTTTTTTTTCTATAAATAGGTATACTTTTCTTATGTCTTTAAGAATATTTCTACATAATTTCTAGACGATGTGGTTATTTATATTATTTTTATATGATTTTTTAAAGTTGTTAATAGTGAAAAAATCACTACTTTTTTCATTTTAAGGCTTCCGTATTGATTACCGTGTTAGATACGACAAAAATGCACTGAACCTTTTTTGTAGAGCACAAAATTTCCTACAAAAAAGTCACTGAGAGCCATAGTCTAATGTTAATATGTACGGCATGAAAAACATCGGAAGTTATTGAAAAAAATCATTGAAATTTTAGAACAGAGATTAGTGTAGGAGCAGGGACCGTTTCGTAGGCTTTTATAGGTCCCCTTATGCAATAAGGTGTTTCCGACGTATTTTGGGCCGCTGAATCTGAATTTCGAGGGTGGATTGATCTCCGAGTGGGCCGAAATTGTTTATAACAATTTGTTTAAACAATTAAATATAATTTTTTTACTTTTCGCTTCCTAAAAAATTTTTTTATATTCTTCGGGCAATTCTGACCAAAAAAGGTTCTATGTAACTTTTGCGCACGATGGCGCAATTCCGAGATAAAAATTCCCGAAATAAAAAAAAAATGCGATTTTTGCAGTGTTCAGCACACTACTACATCGAAACATGTAACCTTATATTTCAAGCAGAAAGTTAGTTTTAATCATTCATTTTAAACTGTAATTCCGCGGTCCGAAATACGTAAAAAAATACCTGGATAAATCCAGGAATTTAAAACGTGCCGTGGGACAATACTGGATGTGGGCATGTTTACAAAAAAAGCAGCACTAGTAAAACTCAAATAAATGGCGAAGGTTTAAAATGATTGATTAAAACGATTTTCTGCTTAAAATATAAGGTTACAAGAATAATTTAAGCCTAGGTGGATAACAAAAAAAATTACATGTGTCGATGTGTTGTGTGCTGAATACTGCAAAAATCGAATTTTTTTTTATTTCGGGAATTTTTATCTCGAGAATGCGCCATCGTACGCAAAAGTTACTAAAGACCTTTTTTGTTTAGAATGGCCCAAAAAATAAAAAAAAATTTTTTTTTGACCAAAAAATTTAAAATTGCTTAATTGTTTAAAAAAATTGTTATAAACAATTTCGGCCCACTCGGAGAGCAATCCACCCTCGAAATTCGGATTCAGCGGCCCATAATACGTCGGAAACACCTTATTGCATAAGGGGACCTATAAAAGGCTACGAAACGGTCCCTGCTCCTACACTAATCTCTGTTCTAAAATTTCAATGATTTTTTTCAATAACTTCCGATGTTTTTCATGCCGTACATATTAACATTAGACTATGGCTCTCAGTGACTTTTTTGTAGGAAATTTTGTGCTCTACAAAAAAGGTTCAGTGCATTTTTGTCGTATCTAACACGGTAATCAATACGGAAGCCTTAAAATGAAAAAAGTAGTGATTTTTTCACTATTAACAACTTTAAAAAATCATATAAAAATAATATAAATAACCACATCGTCTAGAAATTATGTAGAAATATTCTTAAAGACATAAGAAAAGTATACCTATTTATAGAAAAAAAAATTTGAGGATTTCGAATTTTAATTGTCATTTTACGTCTTTACTCGCGATCTGCTGGCCAGTGGGAAGCTATTTTAGCTGGACAATCTCGCTGGAGCGACGTTCTATTTTTTTCCGTGCAGAGTAAGGAATGCAGCGCGGACTAACAATTTGTACTCGTATATCCAGTCCAGTTGGACTTTTATGAGAATATAGACGCTTCAACTACAAAGGAATTTTGGTCGACTGCCATCCGTAATTACGGAGCAAACAAGACATCTTGATCTTATCGATCACAATCGTGTGCTATTTTGAGGGTGAAATGTCAGGAGGTGCTCCTAGTTTTTATATTCAAGCACGAAAAATAATACAGTTCCGATGGCGTAAAGATGTCAATATTTAACCGGTAGCCAGCCTATCATGCGTCTATAAGGTGATATACTTGCATTACATTTGATATTAAATATGAATTGCATCGATGAGTTTAACAACCTCTGTAATTTATCACACTTGGAAATATCGCAGCATGTCTGACACCAATATTTTAGATGAGGTAGGACAAAGGGTACGAGTTTTTCTTCAGTTTGGTGGGAAATACATTTTTGTTAAAACGCATTCGGTATAGTGAGTAATTACTATTACGATTTATATCGGACTTCAGTGCCTTCCGTTTTAAAGTTTCGTTAATTCTTAGGCCGAGATTACGTACTTGTTTGGAATATTGAACCGTAGTTCAATCTAGAATTAAATGCGATTGATAAATCCCCTTCATTGGCAAAAAGTGAGGAACCTATTACTATTGCTTGGGATTTGCTAAGATTGAGAGTAAGCTTCATTTGCTCGGCGTATTCTGAAATTGTGGTAATACATTTGTTGAGATTTTCAATGATAACTGCGATATCTGAGGGATCATATTGAGCCACAATTTGAAGGTCATCTGCATATAGCATGTAGGTGGCAAATTTAAGTACTGCTGTTAAGTCAATTATGAAGATAGAAAATAAAAGTGGACCTGGGAAGGATCCTTGGTGAACTCCGGCGAATAGTTCCTTCCAGAATTAATAGAACCTTCGCCAACTAGGGACTGCTGTAGACCAATAAGGTATGATGCGAACCAACGAAGTTCATGAATAATAATACCCAGATGTTGAGTTTAAGGAGAAGAATTGAAATATTGACAGTTTCGTTTTCTAAAGTTTCTAATACTTAGAAAATCGAATAGTATCAGTACAGTTACTATGCGATACCCGATACACAACCTAACGTAGTCTAACACAAAAATTAGCGCTGTATCACTGCGTGATCAGTACCTCTTCTGGAATCCACATTGTTTGGTGTTAATTAGTTGATGCTTATTAAAGAAATCCATCAGCTGATAAAAACACCTTTTTCGAAGAGTTTGTCAAGAAGTCATGGAAATGCTACGGTCCGATAATCTGCTGGTGATAACGGAACTGGTACATTATTTATTGGTCTGACTAAGGTTTTTTTTACTCATCTGGGAAAGCCGTGGCAAGACTCGTATTAAAGATGTCAACAAGAGGATAGATTATAGCAGGCAACGAATGTGTGACACATTGAAGATTAAAGCCGTCACAGCCAGATGTATTAGATTTGACATTTCTATTAAGTTTTATGACTTCTAAATTATCCGCAAGTAGAAAATGAAATATCTTAGGTTCATTTATTGTTCAAAGAGGTCGGTTGACATGCAATGTACGCATTTCGCGACTTATTAGTGATGTCCGTGAAGGAGTTGTTTAAATGTTGTATATCGCAGGCGACAGATAATTGTTCTCTATCTCCTTTAACTAATCCCAGGTTTTGATGAAAGGAAAGTTACAACCTCTCTCTTAGGAGAGAACAAGTCTATGAATTGTTGTGTGTATAGATTTGAAATCCACGTAAGATAAAAGATCCCTGGTTCTATGATACTATTTATGTAAGATATTACGTTTTTGGCACATGGTTTTTTTAGTATATGTTACTAAAGGTTCATATGTGATATACAGGGTGATCCTTTTGTCTATGCCAACCGGCTAATAGTGGATTCCTGAGGTGATTCTAAGTAACTTTTTCCTGTACCAAAATTGGATCTGAGGCTCAGAATTTAAGTGAAGAGCCATTGAAATTTAGAAAAAAAATTACTTTTTTTGCAATAACTCGGCTTCTTTTCAAGTTATTGCAATGAATGAGGGCTCGTTCGGTACAAGCGCCTGCACTCAGTCTACCCTGTACTAACTTTAGCCACTACTTCCCCCTTAATCTAACGTTTGCGATCTTCAACCATTTTACATCGGTCACAACCGCACAGGTTGATATGTTCTTCACTGACATCAGAATTATCTTGTCAGCGTTCCGGCAGTATTTTTTTACATATTTTGTATATTCGTGACTGTGGGGTCTAAGGAGTTTTTTAACAAATAAATAAATAAATAAATAAACAAATTTAGATTAAATTATTTTTAATGGTTTTTCTTTCACAGAGATTGTAAATAAATTTACTTACAATCGTTCCGCGGTATCCCAAACAGAGGCTAAATATGCATTTGTGCACATATCCGCAGGTATTAAATCAACTGGATGTCCGACATAGTGTGTTGCGTGGATTACACCCAAACCTGTGTATACCATCAACGTTATAGGTCCATTATCGTTACCACACCAGCCCAATAATGGTTCCTTATAGGTTGATAATACTACAAAATTAAGCGATATAAACATTATTTCATATAAATACACATCAAATAACTATTATTGAAGAATATATTGAAAATGTCATTTGTAACATATTATAACATGATATTAGTAATAGTATAGCAACGTGTTTACATACAATTGAAGGGACTGAGAATTAATTGTGATTTCTGTTTATGAAAGGGTGTCACAGAAGTGCTAAGCCTGATATAACCGAGGTTCAGGGATACAATAAGCAAATTTTTAAAATGAATGTTTGCTTCGTCCCTATAGTTTATTATACTTTACAAAAGGTTTTCGCGGAGTAATATTATCCCACCTAAATCATGAAAATCCTAGAGGGTATTATTAACCCCTTGTCTACCGCAATGATTCCACTACTTTGGCTAAAAGCATGTTGAGCATAAATAAAAAACATAAAATTTCATGAAAACACATTATTTTAATTTTCAAAATTGGATGTGAGATTTGTCATCAAAAAGCTTAGAAAAATTTCTTGTAATCTGATAGGTTGCAAATGAATCCCATAAATTTTGAAAAATTATTCGCATTTTAATGACTCAGAAAACTCGCGAGTAACAAAAATGAGGAATATTGAACATGTTTGAAGACATTTTTGTAGTTGAAGTTACGGCTATATTCGTCGTCAACAGTCAAGGGATTAACAAGAAGACGTTGGAAACGGCTGAAAATGTTTAACTTCAGCAACTTAACATTAGAAACTTAAAAAATATTACTACTATACTCACCAACACTAGGCCTAAAAATACCACAAGTGAATTTGCTCTTTTCTCCACATTGTCTAACTAATTCCTCGGCGATAGATTTCGTGAAAACATAATTGTTTGGCCACTCTCCGCGTAGAGCATCCATAGCATCGTCCGTAACACCTACTTCATTTTCTGTGTCTGCGCGGATGATGTCGTCAACCATTTTCATATCTGCTGGCGATCTATAAAATTTCTCCTCTATATGCTGCCTATGACAGTGGGAGTATGCTGTAGACATGTACATGAAAATCTTGAGATTTTGACAATTGTTGGCAATTTCCAACAGTGTTTTTGTCGCTATGACATTAATATTTAAAGCGACTGATATTTTTTCATCAAATTTTGTAGTAGCAGCAGTATGAAGGATAATATTTACTTCGCGTTCAATCATTCGTCGGTCTTCATCAGACAACCCTAAGTCAGGTTTCTGCAAATCGCCATTTATTGGTATTATTTTTTCTTCGAAATTTGGCGATTGCTTTCTTAATACATCAAATACCTGAAATTTCCAAAATAATGTACGGATTATGATTTTTGGAATCTGTGAATTATATAAAAAAAAGTAAGTATAAAGGATGAATATTCCAAAGAATAGTTTCTTGGTTTACAAAGGAGCATTTAAATTGGGTTGTAAAAAATTTTTTTAACAAAGTTTTTGTTTAATGCATCAATGTATCACTATTCCCTTTGTATTTATCACAGGACATTTAAATAAATCAAATTTAATTTTTTGTCTCTCCATATCTCTGTTCACCCTTTTACAAACCGTTGAGAAAATGAAGAGCCATTAAATCCCTCAATAAATGGTCACTGCTGTTGGATTTTAGAATGGTAAAGTGATTTGAGGATAATTTGAATAAAAATAAAACGTGATAACCACAGTATATTATCTTCTTATTACTGCGTATCATGTCCATATTTAATTCATCCTTCTTACAACCACTCATTAATTTGTGATGCGACTATTGAACTTTGTATTAGCTGATTTATCTTTTTTGTTATTTTCTTTATCTGCTTTTCGAAATATTCTTTATATTATACTTTCTGCATTGATTACGTATCAGAGACTCCAGTAAAAAAATACACCAACATTCTATATTGCCATTAGCACATGCTTAAGCAAGGTTCAAAAACATGATTCTGAACTTTTATTTGTTCTTTTTGGCTATAGGAATTAGCTACTTGAATTGAGTTCTTATCTTTGGTGTTAGGGTACTTTTTATATTTACCTGGTTTTCGTGTTTCTTTCGTAAACACGGATGAAGCTCCAATTTTATGAGGATTCCGAATCTCGCCTATACCGTTACTACTGCCATAGTGTCATAGTAGGCACATCCACTTTTACTAGCCGTAAATATATTTTTACAAGTGGAATGGTTATTTGCCTAAACAATACATTGTTTCAGCAAATGGATTGGTGTCTATTGCTTGCGCGCACTAATTCCATTAAGGGCTTACTGGGGTCAAAAATGTAAAAATTGTTTATTTTTTTATTCGATAGTACAACATCTCAGAAGTATTGTGTCAAAATTTCAAGTCATTTGGTGAAAAAATAACGAAGATATGACTGTTTGATGTGACCGATTCGGATTCCAGGTATATGAACGTATAAATGTATGTAAAACTTTAAACGCATTTATCTCGGAATATTGTTTTCAAAGTCGGTGGACACTGTCATTCAACGACTATTGAACCGATTGTTTTCAAAATTTGCACACACTTTCTTTAGATAAAAAACCTGCCCCCAACGTTTTTATTTTTTATTTTTTATTTTTTTTACGGATTTTATAGACACAAAATGGCGGACATTTAGTATCGAAAAACACGATTTATGCTTCAAAACGTTCCACAAGATTGAGAAATGCAAAAAAAAATGTTTCAAACCGTTGGGGGCGGGAAAAATCTATCCACTAATGAAATCAATTTGGATTTTTGCTTTCAGATAAGTTTTCAACGAGTTGCGATGTCCACCGCAATGTGCCTCATTAGCGAGACGTATTTTTAAAATCGCTGTCAGCGGCTGAACGTGAAATATATTTCGATCAAATTTTAACGAAATTTAGTTGGAAGTACAGATTATAAGATATACCTTATACAACTTACGTAATGTACAAAAGAACAAAGAAAAAAAATCACGAAAATTTCGTGTTTTTTTTACCCATATCCCCCCAGTAAGCCCTTAATGTTTATCCAAAAATCTGCGTTTTTAATATAGTTTCTCGAAAGTAGTGTTGTCCAAGGCCCAAATATCAGCTATGTTACATCATCCATCAATGATGGTCAATCAAGGTACGCATATTCGGTAGCACCATTTTACAATATTTATTTTACAGATGTAGGTATATATGAAG
The DNA here is from genome assembly GCA_030407085.1 of Trichopria drosophilae. Lineage (NCBI taxonomy): Eukaryota > Metazoa > Arthropoda > Insecta > Hymenoptera > Diapriidae > Trichopria > Trichopria drosophilae. The sequence goes on from CM059582.1 coordinate 217,966,697, forward strand.
AACTTTTTGGTTTTGATTTTGGATGGTCTCAAAAGTTAATAAACGAGTCTGTAGCAGAATATGCTACAGTAAGAAAAATTAAAAAGTTCTGTGTGATATCTCGAAATGGCGGGTGATGGTACAAACGGATTTGATTGCAATGCATAAAAATCTGATAAAAAACTTCCCCCACGATAGTCCTTTACTTGACATGTTTCCAATGTGCCCATATTATGAATAATGCATCATATAAGTTTTACATGCATACAGTAGTCCTCCCCTTAAGGTTTATTCTTCCCGTAAGGTTTAAAACTTTCTTCCCTTATGTTTTATTTTTCCCCTCACGGCCTCTCCCACCACCAGACATTTTGTTACCGCCTGTGAACTAATCGCAGGCGCGCGGCAGTCGAGCACGAAAAACTCTGGTAGTGGGGATCAGGGGAAAGTAAACCTTAAGGGAAGAAGACGCCATCTTGAAAGCTAAAATTTAAACCTTAAGGGGAGGACTACTGTATATATTTAGCTACTTACAATATTGCTATAGGTTTTCTTTAATATTTCTGCAACTGGAACGCCCCTCTTTGGCCTCATAAGTACAAAAATTTTGTTGACTTCAGGGCAGCTTCGAAGCAGTTTCTCTACTATTAATTTTCCTAAGTACCCCGAGGCACCAGTAAGAAGTATTGTTTGACCAGCAAAAAATTGACGAATCTCGCTTTTTTCATAGTACGATGCAGCAAGAGCATCGACGTCATCTTGCATACGATCGTAAATATTATCCATTGGAAATTTTGATCTGTAATAATAAAAGATTATATTCTGATTATATAACAGCAATACATAAATAATACTTATGTAATTAAAACGTTTTGATGCTACTATAAAACAAAACAATGTAACAAAAACTTTAAGGAAAAATACTAAATTTGACATTCCGCAAAATGTATTCAAAATCTGGAAGTAGTCACTTAAATTATAAATTTCATCTTAAAAATCTAACGTTCACTTATTAAGGTATGAAAAACCTTGACATAATGAGGCATTCCCTAATATTAATGTTACCTGAATGTTCTGATGGCAAACGGATAAAACAGACTGACTTTCGTTTAAGAACTACCTAAATTATAACAATCACGAATTATGAGATGAAATATGCATGGACTATTTCGCGTTAAAATGGATGATACGGATTATGCGGGACTGATATCCATTCTCATGAAAGTCAAGAATGATATTAACATTTGAAAAGTCGTATAATTGTCAAAGACAACATAACAAACCCAAAGCGCGTGCGGCTCATAAAGTCGTCTTCTAGATGTCTTTCTTTAGACGTAATCATTAAGACCTTGAGAAGAAGTCTTATTAACATCACTGTCATAAAATAATGTTTGTAATGAGTTTTTTTAGGAGTCCTAAATTGCGCTCAACGTCGAGTCGAGGTTTCTATAAATACAACTTAATTATAACAATAAATTATAACAATTTATATTATTTAATTTAACTATTAACAAATCTATTTTAATTTATAATTGTATGTTTTTTAATGTGAAATTCTATATTTTTAAATAAGAGTACTTCCTTGAGACCTTGTACTTCATACATTTTAATGAACTCAGGAAATTCCACTTGGCTTTCTGGGATAGTTACCTAGGAGATTAACAGATACTAAAAAGGGATGCTTATTTATTCGTTGTTAATATGTTAAAGAAAATTGATTTTTGAAAAATACCTGTGGTATACCTTATAATGTATATAGTTATTAACAGAATAACGTTAATTTATTAATGTAATGAATTTCTTAACTCGTGGGAGACACAGCGTAAATACAATAACGGAAGTTGAAATGAAAATTCATCAAATTCATTAAGAAATATGTAAATTTTATCTATCCAGAAAATAAAATCACTTAAAATAAAATCGGCTAATGCAATACTGTAGTTAAATAACAAATTTCTTCGGAAAAATTAACTTAAACAATTTGGTTGCAGTACCTTTATTGTTCACTTTAAGAAATGTCTATTTCTTATCATTGTTTTAATAGAAAAGGAAACGGATAAGAAAATTAATTCCTACCGATTTTGTTGGATACGTATTAAAATAATACAAGAATTTAATGGAACGAATCTGTCGAATAATTGAAAAATGCACAAATTGACAAGTCAAAAAACTGACAATTGAAAAGCCCACATTCAAAAAACCAGCACAACTAACCTACAGTCTTAAAGTGGACATGTCAGAAATTATAGGACACCGGCAGTTTTTCATCTTTGTTTTCAATGGTATATCTAAGGTTCAAGGTTGCCGATTAAAGTTAAGCCTTGTCCAAGGTGATCCATCCTGAAGGTCATTTCAAGGTCAAATCAATGCAGGATAATTTAAATAGGTTAGATCTAAAAAACACTTTTCAGTGTGGTGACGAAGGCACCGACCCTAAAACTCCGGCAGACGGATTTCATTTATCGTGAAAAACCAAGATGAAACAGTGTCGGCTTTTTGCCTATCGGTTTTCTAACGTACCGGGTTTCAGAGCGTCGGGCTTTTCCTTTACCGGAAGAAAATCTTTCAAAATGCAAAATTATAACGAATAGAAATTATATATCTCAATTAATTCTGGGAATGAAAATTTATTCGATGACAGGGTTTTTTAATTCATTCTCATTTGTTGGGTACTTACTCTTTATTTTTTGGTTTGCTAAATTTGTTCAGGAGGAATAAGGGATCGAAATTGTGGACACTAAGAATCGCAAACACACATGTGTATTACGTGAATATTTAGAATTGGTAATGCACCTTTGTCCGAATTCTCACAGTTTGATGAATGAAGGTATGTAGCACAAAATTATATCATAAATACATTCCGTGGGAATGGGAACAGATTATGTTGCGTTCACCGCATCGATGACCAATTCTCCACCACATTCAATGCACAGGTTCTGTAGCTTGAAGATGTGTCCATTACTGGAGAACGGCAATAAGTTCAAGATTGATTGCGTACTGTTGATTATTTCAAAATCCAGAAAAACCGAAAATTTGTCAATAACTTAGATTAACCAGCCTAGAATTTACTTTAGTTTGATCGCTTTCTGTCCTTAACACTGGTTGTTACATCAGATAGAAAATGTTTAAAGCGCACATAGTTCTCGTCTGCGTTCGAAATAAAATGAATGTGTGGAAAGGCTTTCAACTTATTTGCATACATAATTGGTATTCGAACTTACCAATTCCGACGACCTCATTTTTGTTGAATTTAGATGCGGTATTTGCATCAACGATTCCGATCGAACACTCAATAACGATTTACACACTACTTAATTAAATTATTCAAATGTCACTACAGAACTAAATTCATTTGAAGTAAAACAAAAAAAGGATAAACATGAATTAATTCAATCCAGGGATCCATAGCATCTTTCACGTCGAGATCTCAGTTCTATTTTAACATAGTCTGATTTTCCAATTTATCAGCTGTACTTTTAGTCTTAGAAAATGGTTTACTTACTAGATTTGTTTGTAATCGCTCATGTTCATAGATTTGCCATTTTATTTAAATTTCGAACCGGAAACGTTTCTTGATTACAGTTTGAAGTATTGCAATTCAAATTAGGATGAATGACAATCTCATTGTGTGTCAGGTTCGTGAACTTTGCGTACATTAGCAGAAAGTAAAATTTCTCTAACAATGAATACGAGAACGCTAACTGTCGTATATAATCTGGATGCACACTGTTCAAGACCATATTATTAATCTTACAAGATTATCAATCTTACATACACTCTTTTTCCATGAATCTCAGTACAAAACAAGAGCATCAATTCCTGAAAGTAACAAGAGAAAAGTCTTCTCCGCACATTTCTTTTAAAAACTTATTTATCTAATATATTAGGAATATATATATATATATATCAATAAAGTGGTTTACGTTTTTTTTTTCTTTCGCGTGCGTATCTGTACAACACAGGTGTAACTCTGGAAATTAATTTTCTTCGCCGTTAGCCGTACTGTCTTCTTATTAGATGAATATTAAAGTGTGAGTCATTGTTTACGTGTGTAGCGCAAGATATAATCAGTGTTTCCCAAAATTTATTATGTCATTATGTTATTAAAACAAAACAATAATTTTGAACCATGCATTTACTGATATAAATTCATTTAGAAATTATCCATTTATATATCACACATTGAGCTCGCTTTTAAATTAGCACACGCGCGTGTTTGTAGTTACCCGCTTCCGCTATACCAGTTCACTATATAGTCAGCATGACAAAGTGAAAATGTAAAAATCTTCGAATTGGTTCATTGCCCACAAAAAGTGCACTGGAATACATTATCGACGTGCAAGTAGTGTAATTCTCAATGTACATTGGAAACTTTAGACAAAAATTAATTTTCGCTGCACAATTTTTGCACTATACAATAATATTTTCTTTAATTTTTGCGGTTTGTTATTTGTGACACTCATTCTTATATGTTAAACACAGATTTAATTCCATATCTGCAAGACAATTGTTTCCAGCGAATTAAAAAAATTAGTAAACTATTTAAATGATATGTTCAGCGCTTTTCGCTTCTTAGTAACATTGTCAATCTTCAAAAATTAATATCATAGTTTGAAATGTTGAGAATGAATATTTCTATGGAAAAAATTGTTAAAATAATGTTTGAAGTTTAAATAACAGATGTATTTATCATAAATGATTTCAAGTTGATTACAGGGTTTGCCAAATTGAAAGCCACCGTTACAGAATATTGCAAAGCCTAAGGCTTTTCAGGTAATCATTGCTTGTCCTGCCAAAGTGACTCATCACCGAATATTCAAAAACAAATGGCTTATGTGTCGAATGGAAGCTTGAAAGCTTCATAAAAAGAATGACAAGTTAATGTAGTTTGCTAGAAAGTCTTAAGTATATAGATTTAAGGTTATTTTCATGTTTTGTAAATACCGCATTATATAAATCTTAATTGCAGCAGAAAAAATGCAAGTGTTTTCGACAAAATGTTAAGTCAAAGTACATATTTGTCGCTCTACCATTTATTAACTTTCCATGTGTGGAATTAATGAGCCTTACAAGTATATAGCTATTTTTTTATATGTAATTTATACGTCGCATTCGTTAATATGTTTTAATAACGCCATATTGTTTATGTACGTCAATTGACATGATTAGGTGTATTTCAAATATTTATATCTTCGAATTTCATTCGTTGGCATATTTCTCGAGCAATTATTGAAATTTTATACTTTTTATCGGTTAAGTTGATTAGTTATATTAAAGACCAAGAATAAAAAAATATATAAAGTAAAATGATATATAATAAATAATTATGCTTGACCTTACATTTTTAAAGACTGCGATTCGTTGTAGAAAGGAAAAAAATATAATCACTCTGAGCTCACTTTTATTTAAAGGATAAAAGACTATATTAAAGTGTTCTTGATACAAAATTATTATTAGGGTCTATACAGCGGTAAACTCCTGTTTAAGTCGATAAGATAAGACTAACTACACAGCACAAAAGGTCGTTGCAGATAGGAAATTTATAGAACTTTTGCAAAATAAAAGTTAAAGGTCGAAATTTGACCTGTCAAGGGTGACATAGCAGAAATATACATGCTGGTTAATGTATTTTTTAGTACATTCGAAACAGTCGACAACATTCGAAAAGATGTTCTCCCTTGGAAAGAAAAGTCGTTTACTAGCAACTACAGTACTCCTTCCCTTATTCTAATGTCTTCCCTTATTCTAATTTTTTCTCTTCTCCTATTCTAATATTTCCCCTCACGCGTTCATCCCACTGACGTGTGTTGACGTGTGGATTTTCTAAATACAAATAACGGCACATGCGCAACAAAAGAAAAAGCGACAAAAGTGAGACTACAAATCTAAGAAGTGGGGGAGAGGGGAAAATTAGAATAAGGGAAGAAGGCCGCCATCTTGTCTGACAGGACAAATTAGAATAAGGGAAGGACTACTGTAGATGTTTTCGACGTATTTTGTCTCCTGAATCCGAATATCACGGTTAAATTTTTCGGTCAGTCATATTAAAGTCGCTATCTTGAAACAACTGCAAAAAACGAGATTCTTTTTAGTTTTCTGAATTTATGTTGAAAAATATAAGTTTAACGAAGAAATGTTTCAAATAAAAAACGAAGAGCGTAACATTCTCTACAAAAAAGGTTTAATGCATTATTTTCGGAATCCTAACGGTAAGCCTGCAAATGAACGATGAAAGTGCCCATAATGAGTTTCTGCAATGTAAAGATTACTGCGTGTTCAACAAATTATTGTAGAGTAGGGAGCCATCCTTAAACTACGTTACCAGTTGAGGAGGAAGGAGGGAGGGGTGTCGGCTAAAAACTATGGTCCACATAAAATTTATGTATAAAAATCGTAAAGCTGTCTACGGGGGGGGGGGGGGAGGGGTAAAAAAACGCTGAAAAATGGCCTACATAGTTTATGGATGGCCCCTAGGCGTCGCGTCGTACAGGAAAATGATTTATACGAAACTTTTAGGAAAAGGCACATTGAATGACGACATTTGAATGATGGCATTTGCTGTAATATCAACCTCGATCTTCGATGTCTTTTCAAGGTTAAATTATTGCTGACATCTGTGAAAACATTATTGTTTAAATGTCAAATATTAAAAGTATTGTGGAATTACTTACATGTATGTAAACACAAACTGAGGTTATGTCCTTTTTCCACCATGTAAATGATGGCAGTCGTAGAAGCGGTGGGACGGATGAAGGAGAGGGAAATCTAGAGAAAGTGCCATATGTGAGGGGGTCATAAATGAGGGGTTCTACTCTACGTCGGAAATATCTTGTTACGATATTCGTCCGATGGTGGACGTCTTTCCGAAGGTTTACTTATTTTTTTATTTTATAACTTTTACGTACACTGTAAAAAAAATTCCAAAATGCTTCCCTTATATGTACATTAATTCATCATATTCTGTATCTATACGTACATAATATATAGATATACACCAAGAAAATGAATGTACTGTACATTGAATATACATGAAATTTCATGACATTTTTAACAGTGTACGGTGGAAAATGATGAATGTAATTATATAAATTATCAATAATTGAACTCTATTGGATGAAATGATTCCTTTTCTGACACCACTTTCTTTCCACGCTTCACAATTGCTAAAGCAACTTTCAATTGTTTTGAATTCACCCCATCATCTAGATTTTCTTTAGATGCTACACACTCTGTGTATGGATAGCTGCTACTGTGCGCTATTAATCCGACTAAAATGTTTGTGAGTTTTAAGTCAGCTGCAATGGATACTTAAACATATTTTAACTGGACTAATTCCCATAAGACAAATAAGCTTTCGTTATTATCTTCAGAAATTTTAGTTAAACCAATCAATAATGTTCTGACGTAGGGCCATATATTATAAAAACACTTACAACACTTGAGGTGTAATAGATGTTAAATTTTATTAGTAATATTTAGGTAATTTTTCCCTCTTTTCGACCTAATTCTTACCAAATCTGTCTATTATTTGTAACCTCTTTCTTGGAAATATGTATGGCCCTCATCTAAATTGGATATTATATTGTTAGAATTAACTCGCTGCTAAAATAAGCACCTTAAAGAAAAAATGTAATTATCGTTAGATAATCGTCGATTTTATTTTGCGTATCAATTACCTTGGAGTAATTTTTTTTCATTTATGCACTGAAAGTAATACAAAATTAGGCTTCTTTAAATTTATACAATAAACAAAACATTAGTGTTCAATACCCAGCAAACGAAAATGGATTAAAATAAATTGAAAATTTGAATTTTTTTGAATCCGGATTCTTAATTCCGTGTAAAGAATTTAAATAAATTAGAATGTTCAGGGTTAAATAATTTTCTATTCATACTGGGTAATTGAAGCGTATAATCATTTTGCATTGAAAAAGATTCAAAATATCAATTAATCTCTATCAATGAAGTGAACATAACCTTAAAATGGCAGCAAACAAATATGGATTGGAATACATACATTGAAATTTTGAATTCTTTCGAATTCTGATTTTCCATTCTTTCATAAAAGAGTTGGGGAAAGTCGTCAGTTGATAAGGTAGTAATCTACGCTCAAAAATCTATATTAAAAATGACTGAATCGATTTTTAAAAATTTGGGTTCCGTACAAGTAATTATAATCACTATACCAAAAAGTACCAAAGAAATTAATTGAGAATTGACCGAGCATTTTCGGATATAAATGATTTTTACTTATTTCCGAAAGTACTCGGTCAATTCTCAATTAATTTCTTTGCTATGTTTTTTAAGAGATCTTAAGATTACTATCTTATCAAGTGACGATTTTAAAACCCCCTTAAAATAAATTTAAAAAGCAGGGTTTTAATTTAAAATAATGGAAAGTGGGTCATAAATAATTGAAAAATTATCATACAATTAAACTTAACTTTCTAACGAAACCCGGAAAAAATATTTTCTCATAATATTAATATTTTTAAATAATTGGTTATTTATCATATTTTATGTGTTATGCGTATTAAAGTGATAATCGCCTACTTAGAAAAAAGTTATATCCATTATATTTAATAACAAAGAATAATTAAAATGACCAAGCTCACATTATTAAATATTAAAAGAATTGTCGTGAATAGATTGGGAGCCGGAAAAAATCCCGAATGGAAAAAATGCCGAAAAGTAGAAATCCCGAATGGAAGAAAAGTCGAAAACTGATCATAACTTAGAAAGCAAAATTCCCTATACGAGAGAATAGATTCTCGTGTCGAGGAATTCCCTTCCACACATTTATTTAATTCGGTATTGATTTCAATACATACAAAAATCGGCAATTCCGCACACTAAACTGAAATGAATTCCTCTGCAATATTTCTGCTAATAATTGGATTATATACAGGAGAAGGTTGCCTATTCTGTCAAAAGAATAAAAAGTAATCTGATTTTGAAAGCAATACACAATTATTGAAAGATTTCTCTTTCCAATTCTACGTCCTGAATTCAAATAAATTGACATAACCTCTCATTTTACGAAGGATTCAATTGAATCTCAAATAACATTGGCGAATTCTATTTATTGGAATTGAAATCAATAGACTACAACTTCCATCTTGTAATTGATTTCACTGAATACAAATCGAAGCAGGGCAATACATGTACAGGAATACAAACGAATTCCGAATTGAAATAGATTTGCTAAAATCAACAATCCGGATTGGCGAGTAAAAATTTCAATTAATTTCAATAAATTTCTATCCATTTTCGTTTACTGGGTAGCGAATTTTTGAGGTTATACTATCTATTAATGTTGAACTCGTTATTCTGACACGACTTTAAACCCAACAAAAATATCAAGCAAACTTCTTTAAAAATAAATTAATTGCTCAAATCTATGTGTCAATCATGTTATATCAGGAAAAATATAAAATCTGAATCTCGAATACCCGGTCAAATGAAAATTAACTGGGTTCAAACAAAATTAATAGTCATTTTAAATTTCCAATTGCCATTCTTACAGTCGGAAATGAATGGCTAATGAAAGAGTTACGTGCTTCCTGCAATACGTTATAAGTGATTGTCCATTTTCTAATATTTGATTCGTTTTCATAAGTTGACTTGACTAAGCAGAAGTAATCATTGGTCCGAACGGTACCAAAAAGGTGTTACAAGGGTTTATTTTCGAAGTTACAAGCTCTTATTCTTTTCATTTAATTAACCCGAAATGTCATGCTCGTGGGTCCTTGTCAGATTTCCAAAATATTTAGATTTCGGGAGTTCCAAAGACGTCCAAAATTGGAGTAATATTCATAATATCATTAGACGTCACTTAGGACGTACCATTGGACGTAACTTTGGAAGTCAATTTTTATAAAAGGGAATTTTGCTTCCACACAGAAGCAACTGAATGTCGTTTCCTCCAAATCAATTTATCTCTCTATTAGAATACTGTACGGTCGCATTTGAAGAATTCGCAGACATTTGAACACTGGCAATTGCGTACAACTAAACATCAACGCAGAGCGCTGTTCTTATGTAGGTAGGTACTACTCAGGTCTTCAGCACCTGCGGAAATAATTGCATATGATAATGCATGAGATTTATCCCTCAAACGTATTATTCTATGCACCACCATGCGGAGTTCGTTCGAACAATGCGTTTTGTGCAAAATTCACTTTTACAAAAAATGACTTCCAATGTTACGTCCTAAGTGACGTCTAATGATATTATGAATGTTACTCCAATTTGAGACGTCTTTTTCCAATGTGACGTACTATTTGACGTAAAATTCAACGTAACATTTCTCGTCACAATGGACGTCACAACAGACGCCTTATTTTAGAATAGGGATGCAGTTTCGAATAAACCACTCTGCAATACTATGATGCACTTGAATTTCGAAAATTTGACTACGTTGTTAGCAACTCCGAAACCCGGTATGTAGTACAGTGTTCCCAGTCCTAAGTTATACGGCCGGTTCTTTCAAAATAGTGGAATTTTGTTCAAAATTATCGCGCCTCACTATCCCCACTTCCGTAACTTTGTTTAAATCCGTGCAGTGGGTGAGGTCGCGGTTCCGTGGGCTGGAATTCGTTCCGACCGTCTCTGGAACAACGCTGATTGGACGTGACGTCATCCGATTTTCGGACCGAATTTAATCTCCTCAACGCACTTGATCCGTAATTTATTTATAGCGGAATTAATATTAACCTTTTCATTGGTTGAGAAGTTAGTTCAAAAATGTTTTTTTTTTGTAACGGCGTGCGTGAAGTTCGGCTTCTCATACATGAAATGCGTGCGTAAAGCACCACTTTTACGCACGCTCATCCCCAGCGTGCGTAAAGCATTTCCGTGCGTAAAGCATTCTCAGCGTGCGTAACACATCTTCAGCAAGCGTAAAACATTTTGAGCTTACATGAACCTTCCGCAGATTATGTCAAACCAGTACGGTATGAACCACCACTCACGAAATAATATAAATTATAAAATAATATTTTGTCGTTTTCTTATATTTTAATATAATTTACATTTTAATTTATAAAAAATATAATTATTTATGTATTTAAAATTACATATTTCTTTCGTGGGGGATTCACCACCTTCGAGATACATCGTAATGATTTAGAAACTGAATATTTTTTTTTAACATTTACAAACATTGTTCTCAGAATTCACGTTCGAAAATAATATTTGTTCAATAACAATGTAAATAAACGCTGAAATAACCCTTGCAAAATAGAAAAATAATCACTTTCTTCGTAACCATAAGGAGAGAACAACGGATTCAAGGTAATTTGTTTCCAGTATAATACTGATATAGTTATACATCTCTTCTCAGGGGGGCTCCGCCTAATGCTACATTTCTTGCTTTAAGGTAAATAAATTTGCTTCGCTCGGGGACAACTTTCACACTCACCTGAAAATCACCCGCTTTACGCACTCGTATCGCAATGTACTATTTCAACGAATGTAAATGCGGACCTCGCCTTCGGCTCGTCCTGCAACCTTCACATTCATAGAAATAACTTTTACCCACTTATACCGAAATATACTATTTTTGTCACACCTGCACAAATTCGAAGTCTTTATGTGTCGGTAAAGTAATCGGAAAGGCGTCGTTTGACACCGGGTACCAAAGATGTGTTTCTGCACATGTGCAAAGGGCGATCGAGCATGTTTTGCCGCCCGTCAGGCTTTTTTTGTACGTCCGCGCGAATTTACATACATATGTGACAAAAAATAGTATAAATATCGCGAGCGGAAACGCATTTCACACACTCGGGCAATTTTCAGTATTTACCCCCTCGACCCCTCATCACCCTCGCTGCAATTACTTCGTTTCCGCCCTAGATACGTAATTCCTCAATAAACCAAAAAGTATACGGAATCGATATTTTGCATTCTGTTTCTTTCAAGTGGCGTATTGATTATCCAAGATCCTGATTCGAAATCATACTATTTTATACGACCTGCAATTCCATAATTGAATTAATTCGATCTTATTCGATACCGCACTGTAAAAAATCAAAATGAATTTTACAACGTTGAGCATCGGCAAAAAATTACCTTTCAACGCAGTAAATTTACAATGAGGAACATTGTAACTTTGTCACTTTCGATACGTTACTTTTCATATAATCTTGTATATTTTCCCTCGATTTGTAAAATTACAGTCCAATGTGGGCAACAAAATTACCCATGAACAACATCGTAAGAATACACAATTTGGTACATTTCCGATACGCAACGTTGTAAATTTACTTGTCTTGAACTTTAACCTCAATTCGGAAAAAAATCCTACGCTCAACGTAGTATTATTAAAGAAATTTTATGTCCGAATTTTACCAGTGCGTTGTAAATTTCATTTTGATTTTTAACAGTGCGGCATTCCAAAAATTGATTTGTTGCGGCTTAGAATAGCTTTAAATTCTGTCAATTTAATCGAAGAATTAATTATATCGTTTTCCGTATTTCATAATTCTCGAAGAAATGTTCCGTTTTAGAGTTTTGAGTTCAAATCATTTGATAATCTAAAGTAATCGTTTCTTTGAGGTTATGTGCGTTTATGTATCGCGTATAATGTCGTATTCACTCGCATTCGTAACTGAAAGAGCGGGAAAGAAAAGGACTTATTTCTTACTAAATCGTACACAGATTTTTAGTATACTTTTTGGTTTGTTGGGATACCATTACCGTTTTACGAAATTCTGGCTTTGTAACGGTAAAAGTAAACAAGCCGTAGAGGAATCGCTCCCAAAACATCGGCAAAATCGGTTCAGAAATGATGGAGAATAACCCGGCGGACGAATTTTTATTACTTTTTATGAATGTAATGAAAATTGGGATCTTTATGTTTTTGCGGTCGCTGATGACGATTCTAAAGTCAGGTTTTGAAAATTCAAAATGGCGGATCCAATATGGCGGACGAATTTTTAGTACTTTTTATGAATGTAATGAAAATTGGGATCTTTATGTTTTTGCGGTCGCTGATGACGATTCTAAAATCAGGTTTTGAAAATTCAAAATGGCGGAACCAATATGGCGAACGAATTTTTACTATTTTTCAGGAATTTTGTGAAACATGGTTGGCTAGGGATTGTGAAATTGTAGATTAATAATAGCCGTTGCAACAAAATCGGTGATTATCACTTCCCTAGTGTTACTTGTAAGAAGAAACTTTTGATAAAAACGAGAATTATTTTCACTTATCTAATATTTAGAAAGCGATCGTCTTGTTTTTTTGACACTTAAAGATAATAAATCGTAAAAAATGTAAGGTAGTAGAGGCTACATGCAGAAAGAAAAGAATTCAGTACTTGTTTACATTAAAGTAGAATATAATTTACAAATCGACAGAGCTTTACAATTTTCGGGAATAGAGTCCGTTCAGTTATTAACAAAATTTAAAGCTTAAAATAAAGGAAGTGTCTAGATCCACATACGTTATATGTTTCATGCGTAACCAGCACTTCCGAATTGTACAAGACGCATGTTTCATCCCAATCACATTATACACTAGAGTATAAATACATGTCTGGAAAGCTGGGCTTTCGTATCGCTCGTGACCAGTCCTATTTAAAAAACACTATAATAGCTTTACAAATTACACATAGATAAGGGTCTGTGCACGAATCTAACCCTCAAAAGACTGCTAAAAACAGACTTTTTATCAATATTTGTTTGCGTCTAAGTAAATAGGTTTCGTCTTTTCGACCACAGGTCTAAAATCAACGAAATTCCTCGTCTTTGAGTAAAACGTGTGACTGATTCTTTTTAATCTTGTTCGCATCCGCTAATTTACTGGTACTTCATTGTCGTGCTTGACTTTTATCATTGGATTGTTTAACGGACTGTACGAAGGGTCACCGTCCGTCGCCATTTTTCCCAACCACGAAAACATCATGATCATGAGAATAAACAAAATGATACCAACGATAGCCAAAGTTGCGTATCTTTTATATACAGATCCAGGAGAATTCCTTCGACGTGCTTGTGGTCTAATGATTAATCTCCACCATCTCAAGAACAAGTCGATCGCTGATTTTCTTTTATATTTATTTTCGTCATGGTCGAATGAAAAGTTCTTCGGGTCGTCATACGCCTCGAAAACTTTCTTCTGCATTTGACTTAACGAAGGTAGCGTCGATTCGATATTTATGACGGAATATGGTGGTTCTAAGCTTTGATTAGAATGTACATTATTTCCCATTAAATTTGACGAATTTAGACTGCCGCTCGTTCGTGACGTTGTGGACGAACTTCTGGACTGCGTTGGTGCATGATTTTCGTAGTGCGATAAAGAATTTGTTGCGAGACTTTTACGTTCTGGCCTCTGTTCTTCGTCTTCGCTTAACTAAATATAATTTTCATTAACAATAATAATAAAATTTTTTGTATTATTTGGAATTAAAGATAAATTTACCAAAGGTAATCCAAGACCAGCTCTTGCCCAATTGACCCCTGCCAATTTTTCTCTCAATACATCTGCCACTGGGGATACCAAATTCAATTGTGGAAAGATACAGTCGTTACATGTAGGACAAATATACCCTTCGGGTGTTGTGGATTTTGGTAAATTTCTTCCATAATTGTCCAAGCATGCCCAGTGATAAACGTGATAGCAAGTAAGTCGAATGCATTCGCCGTTGCTCAAGTTCTCGGAACATAATGTACAGATTGGATTGCAGTCGCTGTCCTGCAGCCACTGAAGATACGACTGTATAACACACTGTAAAATAAAAAGATAAATTAATAATGTGCAATTGCAATAAACATATGAAGATAAATTGAATTTTCTTACCTTTGGATGATTCGTAACCATGCAATGTTCGCATACGTTAACTCGATGCTCGAAGCAAAACTGATTTGTAACTTTGCGCTTTGGACACTTGCACAAACCCATTTTAACCGGTAAATTATGCGGTCGGCGCCCGCAATTCTTAATTACTGTTTTAAATTATAAGTTTTTAGAAATCACAAAAGTAGAAAAAGTTTTATCTGAAAATTTGTATGCATGACAGTTCAAGCAGGTTGTCTTTTGGAGCTGTGTTATATCCCAAACTTTTGTTAGGCCACGTCGCCGCCCCCTAAATTGTCACTATATGATCAGATGATGAACAACCGAGACGTCATACTGGCGATACTACACACGTTGACATTTCAGATGCAATGCTACATAGTAAGAATTTACCATAATTACGCCCCGTATATTCCCAGATTATCTCTAGATCCCCTAGTTCCCCTAGTTACTGCTATCAAGCCAGCCTGCTAGGGTTGCCAACTTTCGGAGACGCTGGACCACTGCACTGTGGGCCAGAATTACCCCAAGTCACGGGGGTGACTCTGCCCTATGCTTCCCATGCATTCTTATGACGCTCCTAATGTCGCCAATCCGCGCTCACCCATACCTGCCCTGCGACACGTGACCAATGATGGCGACGTTCGCGAAATTCAATTCAGTTTCAATTTAAACATTTGACGGTTGACAAAAATGTTTATTTAGCTCATTTTCGGTAAGATATAGGATATTTTTAAGATTTTATTTTTAATATTATACATTTTTAAATAAATAAATGAATTTATATAATAACTAATTGTATAAACATTTTGGAGTTTGAAGTATGTGAATATAACTGAATACATCTAATGTATGCATGTGATTTTTTTCATTTAAATAATAATAGTATTTGCAGAATTTGCAAAAATCTAAAAATACCACGATGCATAGCTCTCGGTTGTACATCTGGATATGATTCCAATCACCAGAAGGTACATTTTTTCAGTGTCCCAAAAGAAGAGACAATACGTAAAAAATGGCAAGATGCTATTCGAAGGAGAGATATTGAACTAAAATCTAGCCATGTACTTTGTGAGAAACACTTTTTACAGGATAGTATATTATGGGGATCATATGGATCTTCGAAAAGAAAAAAGAAAAATAACCCAATTAGAGTACATAGAATTTTTATGTTCTATTTACGTCACATACTGAACTTTACAATTGTCTTTCGCCTTTATTATTACTTTTAACTGTTATTATTAAATTAATGTGTTCTACTAATTTTACTTTCTTTTTTTTTTATTGTTTATCTTGTTTAAACAAAACGGTTTAAAATTTAATTTAAAGTATGAACCATACAAATTCCTCGACGAAAACCGGGCACAATCCCAATATTATTTCCTTGGACCGAGTTAATGAACACAAATCCTGGAGTCAAAGTTATGTTCAAGTGCGACTAGGAATCGCCGAAACCACCTGTCTTCCAGCAGAACGAGTAGGACTAAGACCGACTGAATTGCAACCGCAAGTAGAGGCTACAATTTCGCCTCCGATGGAGATCGACCAAATTGGATTTAAACAATCTGTACAAACCACAGGAACATATTTAATGGATTTATTTTCTGATTTTTCAAGATTGTCAACTATGTACATTGTATTATAAATATGTACATTGTAGTATATTTCAAATATGTTGTAGACTTTGTTAACATTTTATTTTTGACATTTCTTTATATTTTCTATAACAAATACAGGATGTACAGGATCAGGAGTCAAATATAAATCTAAAATTTTTAACAGAAAATGTTCAACTACCAAATTCATGGCTAATGACGGAAACAAAATTTTAAAATAAAATTATGGTAGAATTTTTTATAAGTACGTTCGTGAAAGATAGTAATAAAAATACCATTTCACTGCGCTGTGAAAAAGAGATAATTCTTTTTGAAGACAAAGACATTTGTTACCATGTCAACATTCTTGGTTGTAAAGTCGATGACGATAATCTGAAAATCATATACCAGATGTGCCCAACCAGTCAAATCGTCCAAATACATTGAAAAGCCTTCAAAACCTTCAAGATTTGTTGAAGTACATAGATAATGTCAAAATTTGTGCAGGTAGTTTCACAACAAACGACTCGTACCAAATTAATGCAAGATCATCTGCTTACAAAGGCAATAAAAATATATGGCAATAAGTGTCTTTTATTACTGCAAAGTAATAAAAAAAGATGTCAATACTGTACACGTTTAAAAAAGACAATTGAGAAAAGTAAGCAGCGAAATAAAAAATGTCAAGAAAACCCTGCAAAAAAAAGAATCCGGTTAAATGTATCACCTAAAACTCTGAAGCAGGTTAAATATCTTAAACAAAAACAAAAAGCTGTGAAAAGAACGCATTATCGAACATTGTTAAAACTAAATATACTTAAAGACGCGCTAAAAAAAATAAGCAAATGAATACATTACTGTTTTCTTTAAAACATGTTGACCAGCAAACTTCTTATAGTGGCTATTTTCAAAAGGTTCTTCCTTAAATGTTAATGAAGAATTCC
The DNA here is from genome assembly GCA_030407085.1 of Trichopria drosophilae. NCBI lineage: Eukaryota > Metazoa > Arthropoda > Insecta > Hymenoptera > Diapriidae > Trichopria > Trichopria drosophilae. Next base: position 217,984,015 of record CM059582.1, read on the forward strand.
ACCCTGAAAATTGTTTACCTCGGAACATAAAAAAAATTTTGAAAATGACATACACATACAAGGCACGTGCGATGGAAGGAAGCTCGCATGCGCGTTGCCGCCGTGCATCGGCAAGTCGGGGGCCGGGCAGGTGTGTCCTATGCTACCTAGCGACATTAAGTGGTACCGTTTAAGTAACTAGTGTCACCCCCGTGCCCCAAGTCTTGGCCTAGATTCAAAAACTGATAAAAAATTACTAACAATGTTTATTGGAGAATTTTTTTGGTTGCTGATTACGGATCTGACATCAAATTTGAAGAATTCAAAATGGCGGACATGAATTTTAAGAAATCGTTTATTTCTAATAAAAATGAATACCTATTAGAAAAGGGTTGTCGTCAGGAATAACAATTAGGCACTTAAAACTTCTGTCCTTACATTTTTGTTCAAAAAAAATTGTTAATTTAAGGTAGCTAGACCCCCACTGTGCAAGTCAAAAACGATGTAACTATAAAGTGTAAAAACATAACCTCAATACCAATATGTAAAATCTAATTATAAATAAATAATTAGTCTTATGTCATTCAAATATCAAATACATATTAAATTAAATTAATGGAAGGAAAAAATTAACCTAGTGAATAACGTAGTACAGAAATAGTGGCAACGTCGCATTTTATGAGCAAAGCGCGATTTAAACACAGGTATGTACATACTCCGCTATGGATCGAAACAGAGTTTGTTTTCGTATTTTATTTAATGTGGTCGTATACAGAAAACGAAAATGTCTGCACAGTTAAGATATCGAAGTATGTCAAGAAAAGTGTGCTGTTGAAAAAGGAAAAGTGCAAAGCAGCACTCGCAAAAATTCGACAGGAACAACGTAACCGCACTTTTAAAGAAAAACAGGAGCTCACTATTCCATGCTATGGCAATGTTATCAATTTTTAAAATATTTGTTACGTATTTGTGTACAATTTAATAAAAAGTGCAACAACATGTTTATTTTCTTTTATCATTAGTAACAAATTATATTTGTGGGAATCTATTAATACATCCGTTCTTTCGGAGAAAAAGAAGTGGAAACTACGTAGGTATATTTCTTCTCGACATTATAAAATATGGAATATATTAAACATGGAATATTTTGCAATTAACCTATTCTATAACATTTTCTGTCTCTCAGCAAATTTTCTTTCCTACAGTTTTAACTACCTTGTTAATCATTACCAAATAAAAATACCGATATTATAACTACAAACATTGTTACTGTGAAATTACTAACTTTGTCTAGGACTTCCGGTTTGGAATTAGGTGAGTGCTGACAGCATAAAATCTAATAGAGGAAATCAATAGAAATATCTCGGTGTACTCATTAAAAAAACTTTTATATTGAGAAAAAGTGTACGCAGGGGACGTAGACCCGATACGAGTGTCTCTCAACAGTAGTAGGAGTACATCAGGTAAGAAAGCTGTAGGAAGAAAGTGTGCAACGGATGGATAAGGAGAAAGGGGGGGAGGAGAGCAAGAATAGTGGGAAAGAAAGTTTGGCGAGCTTGCCGATAGAAGTACCGGAGCAGAAAGTCAAGCGGTGGGTGAAACAAAGGGGGGCGAGTGGTAGTGGGGAAGGTGAGAATAGCGCGACGTAGGTAAGGAGAGGAAGTCAGGAAGACCGACGAACGCCGAACGGCTGGCTAGGAAGCGAGATAGTAGCGCTTCGTCTCGAGCAAGTTCTCTGTTTAAAAGAGACAGGGAAGGGGATATAGAGGAGAGTGGAACGGACGGAAACAGTGAAGAACAAGCGGTAAAGAAAGCGAAAATAAAGTCTAGTGAAATGGAGGAAAGAATTATGAAGAGATTAGATGAACAAATAAAGATGTTTACCGAATTCAAGAGAGAAATGTTAGAAATGAAAAAGGAAATACGGAGTAACATCGAGAAATGGAAGGAGGAGCAAAAACGGGAATTGGAAGTATGGAAAAAAGAAATGAGAGAGAAGGTGGAAAAATGGAAGACGGAACAACATCAGAGAATAGCCAGATTCGACGAGAGTAATGAAGACTTAAGAAGAAGAATGGGAGCGATGGAGAAAAAATGGGAAGAGCAAGAGAAAAATGAGAGAAGATGCAATTTCGTGATTAAGGGGGGAAAAACAGAGGGAAGACAAGCGAACGAGATTGCAGTGGCGGTGCTGAAGAGGTTAGAAGTGGATAATGTAGTGAGGGTGAAAGATGCTTTCAAAGTGGAAAATGACATGTGTGTGGTGAAACTAAATAATCTAGAAGAAAAAGGGGTAGTGATGAGAAATAGGAGTAAGCTGAAAGGAACAAATGTGTACGTGGATGACGATCTAATAAAAAGTGAGCGTGAGAGGCAAAAGAAGTTACGAATGTGGGCGAGTGGGGAGAGAGGGAATGGCAGAAATCCAATAGTGAAGTATGGAAGGGTGATTATGAATGGAAGAGTGTATGTGTGGAATGAAAGTGGGGGAAAGGTAGAAGAAATAGTGGAGCAGAGAGGGGTGGGTAGAGGGTATTTTTAGAAAGTGCTTCACATAAAAAGGGGGGAAAGGAACGAAGTACAAAGTACGCGAATAGGGGGGATGAGGGGGGTGTAAGTAGGAAAAGAATGAGGGGAGTGGAGTGGAATGTGGCAGGTTTAAGAACGAAAGATGAGGATTTTTGGAATTTTGTGAAACAACATGAGGTGATCGGGCTGGTAGAAACGTGGGTAGATGAAAGAGAGTGGGAGAAGTTAAGAGGAAAGTTACCAGAGGGATGGAGATGGAGATGCCAAATAGCGACACGAGAAGGAAAAAGAGGAAGAGCAAGGGGTGGAATTATAACAGGGGTGAAAAGGGAGATTGAGGAAAAGGAGAGAACGTATGGGGAAACAGAAGGCCTACAAGAGAGGGAAATAGTAATTGAAGGGGAAAAGTGGAGGGTAATGGTAATATATAATAGAGAGGGAAGTAAGGAGAAGTTGTTGAATTTAAAAGAGGTAATAAAAGAAGGAGAAGAGGAAAATATGGTAATAGCGGGGGATTTTAATGCTAGAATAGGGGAAGAAGGAGGATGGGAGGGATGTGGGGACGAAAGGGGAGAGCGGGAAGGAGAGGGAAGGAGGTCGAAAGATAGGGTAGTAAATAAACAGGGGAGGGATTTACTAGAAGTAATAGAAGAAAGAGGGTGGATAGTGATGAACGGGGTGAAGGAAGGGGATGAGGAGGGGGAATGGACTTATGAAAAAGCGGAAGGGAGGTCGGTAATTGATTACGGAGTGGTGAACTGAGAAGCGTGGGAGAAGATAGAGAAAATGGAGGTGGGGTGCAGAGTGGAGTCGGATCACCAACCTCTGATATTCGACTTTGGAAGAAGACAGATGGTAGGGGAAGTGCAAAAAGAGGAGCGGGGAAATGTACAGGATTGGTCGGAGGAAGGGATAAAGATATACCAGAAAAGAATAGAGGAGGTGGAATGGAAAGAAGAGGGGCGGGAAGGTTTGGAAAAAGTAATAAACGAGGCAGTAGTAGAACGGAGAAGGAAGAAAAGAAGAGGGATAGGATGGTGGCCGTGGTGGGGTAAAGAATGCGGAGAAAAAAAGAAAGAGTTGAATAGAGCGAGAAGAAGGTATAGAAATGGGGGAAGTAAAGAAGAATACACGAAGTGTAGGAAGACTTACAGAGGTTTATGCGAGGAAAAAGACGAAAACTACAGGGAAAAAGAGGAACAAGAGATAGGAAAAATAAAAACCCAAGTAGAAGCATGGGAATTTATAAACAGAGGGAGGAGAAAGAAGGAGAGGATATGCGAAGAAATAACCATAGAAAGGTGGGTAGAGCATTTCAGAGAAGTGTTGGGGGGATTGGAGCAGAGAATGGAGGAGCCAAGGAGAGCAGAGAAAATAAGGAGGGCAGAAGAAGAAGAGATAAGTTGGGAGGAATGCAATAGAGAAATAAAACGGTTGAAACGGGGGAAAGCAGCGGGGATTGACGGAATTAGAAATGAAGCATGGAAGAACGGTGGGGAAAAGGTCGAGAAGAGGATGTGGGAGGTGATCAAAAGAGTGTGGGAGGGAGAGGGGTCCCCAGAGAAGTGGAGAACAGGAGTGGTAGTGCCGATCTGGAAAAGAGGAGATAAAAAAGTGCCGGGAAATTATAGGGGAGTAACGCTAACGTGTACGGGGTATAAAGTGTATGCGAATATGGTGAATAAGAGGTTAGTAAAAGAGTTAGAAGAGAAGAATGGGTGGAGTAGATCGCAGGGGGGTTTTAGGAAAGGAAGAGGGACAGTAGGGAATATAAAAGTATTAAAACACATAGTGGGGGAAAAGATGAAGAAAAAGAAAAAAGTTTATGCGTTTTTTTACAGATTTGAAGGCAGCCTTTGATAATGTAGATAGGACAGTACTTAAATGTAAGCGAAGGGATGATAGACAGAGTTAAAGAAATTTATGAAGAGACGAGGTGTGTAGTGAAAATAGGGGAGGAAGTATCGAAGGAATTCTGAGTAGAAAGAGGAGTGCGCCAAGGTTGCCCGCTGAGTCCAACCTTGTTCAATATATATATAGCGGACATAGAGGAAGAATTGACGCGGGCAGAGGAGGAGTAAAAAGAAGAAAAGAAAAAGTATAGTCGATCGAGTATGCAGATGACATTGTGCTGGTGGCGAAGGAGGAGGAAGGGCTAAGAGATATGATAAGAGGAGTGAAGAGGTATTTGGAAGGAAAGAAGTTGGAACTGAGCACGGACAAGTCGAAGATAATGGTCTTTAGAAAGAAAGGGGGGAGGGAGAAGGAGCGATTTTGGTGGTGGGGAGATAAAAGACTGGAAGAGGTAAAGAAATATAAGTATTTGGGGTACGTGATTGAAAGTAATGGAGGGAAAAAAAACACATTAGGGAAAGGATGAGAAAAGGTAGGGTAGCGATGGGATGGGTGTGGAGTTATGGGGAGAGGAAGTTTAAGGGGGACGTGAGGTGGCGTTTAAAGCTGTTTGACAGCATTGTGAAAGGAATAATATACTACGGAGTAGAAATTTGGGGGTATAAGGAATGGAAGGAAATGGAGAGTATGCAAGAGAAATATCTGAGGTGGATATTGGGGGTGGATAGGACAACGCCCGGGTATATAGTGAGAGAAGAACTGAAGAGAAATAAACTGAAGGTAGCGACAGGGTGGAGGGCGGGGAAATTTGAAGAAACACTAGAAAGAGGAGAGGGAGGAGAGATCGGGAAGTAGTGTATGTGGCAGAGGAGGAGGGGGGAACGGGGGAGCAAGTGGGAGGATTGGACGAGAGAGAGTCTGGAAAGAAGAGACTACCTGTGGAGAGTAGGTTTAAGTGAGGCAGCGTTGAACGCTGTAGGAGAGAATAAATGGGAGAAGGTTAGGGAGAGAGATATTGAAGTGGATGAGCAGGAGAGAGGTGAAAAGGTAAAGGGGTCTAGGTCGTGTAAACAGTACCAAAGAGTGAACTGTATTCCGGAATATATTAGAAGTAGTAAAAGAAACGTAAATGTAAATGTAAAAGGTGTGTAAGAGAGAAACAAAAAGGGTGAAGAGAATGTATACTGGAAATGTAGAGGGGAACATGTAACAAACAGAAGTCCATGTAACACGAAATGTGAAGCATTAATAAAATTCATTCATTCAAAATTCATTCATACTAACTTTATCTAAAATGGTAAAATTTACAACATTTCTTTATTTATATTAAAAAAGTAACAATTACTAAATTTATTTAAAAAAGTATAAAAATGGAACTCATTATTATGAAATGACTAAATGCATCTAAAAAGGTAAAAAAGAGTAAAAAAACCCCGTCACTATAAAATTGCTATATTTATTTAAAAAGGTTAAAATTACTAAATTATTAAATTTATCTAAGAAGATAACAATTATTATTCATCAAAAAAGATAGATTATAAGCATTATTAGGGCCTAACAATGTACAAAAATACAAAATGCAATAGTTCGTATTACCTTATAGACATATTTTCTTATTGCAAAATTATAATTACGCAAACAATTTTCTGAAAAATTTCGTTATAATCAGAATGAAAAATTAAGTAAATTTCGTAATTACATATTTTATGAATACGCGTATGTGTATTTTATTTACGTAGAAGTATGAAACCGGAATTTCCCTATATATGGTACTCGATATCAGTTTAATGATCGTAAGACCGCTTCTACAGCGCCATCTGCTTTCTCTAACAGCTGACGAAGTTTGTCAACACACAATAACCTAAGTTACGTACACCGGTATACTTTTCTATAACCTCAAACATGTCGAGTTTTGTACCTACGAACTATGATTTGCGGACAGCATTGGTTTTCTGCTATCATTTGAAAAAAACTGCTGCAGAATCGCATAGAATGCTCGTTGAAGCATACGGTGAACATGCTCTTGGCAAAACTCAGTGCTTCGAGTGATTTACAAAATTTAAAAGAAGTGACTATGGCGTTAGAAATGAGAAGCGGGGTAAACCACCGAAAAAGTTTGAAGACAAAGACTTGCATGCCTTATTAGATGAAGACGATAGTCAAACTCAACAACAACTTTCGGAATAATTGAATATGACGCAGAAAGCAGTATCTCTTCGTCTGAAAGCTATGGGAAAAATTCAGAAAGTGGGAAAATTTGTCCCACATGAATTGAATGAAAGACAGCAAGAAAATCGAAAAACCACTTGTCAAATGCTGCTCGTCAGGTACGAAAGAAAATTATTTCTTCATCGAATAGTGACAGGTGATGAAAAGTCGATATATTTTCAGAATCCTAAGCGTCGTAAATCATGGGTGAATCCAGGCGAACTATCAACATCCACTGCAAGACAAAATCGCTTTGGAAAGATGGCAATGCTCTGTGTTTGGTTGGTCAAAGGGATGTTATCTATTATGAGCTGCTAAAACCTGGTGAAACTGTTAATACTGATCTCTACCAATAACAAATGATCGATTTGAATGGAGCAATACGTGAAAAACGACCGGAATATGCAAAAAGACAATATAAAGTAATTTTGCTTCATGATAATGCCCCCTTACACACAGCAAAACGGACCATGAATACGATTGAGGCATTCAATTGGAAATACTAGCGCATGCGATTTACTCTCCAGACTTGGCTCCGTCCGATTACCATTTGTACGCATCATTGGGACATGCACTCGCCGAACAACACTTCGATTCGTATGAAAATGTACGAAAATGGCTCGATAACTGGTTGGCTTCAAAGGAAGAACTTTTTTTGGGAGTGGCATTCATAACCTTCAGAATAAGTGCGGAAAATGTATAAATTCCAGTGGAGACTATTTTGAATAAAATATTTGTTATAATTTTCAAAGAACAGACGTGTCATTTTTACAACAAAAATTCCGGTTTCATACTTTTACACCTATATATATTACGTTATCTACAGTGGTTTTCATGCTAAACTCATCACTAAAAGTACGTATGTATATTCAAATACTCGCGCGCAAAAACAAAGAATGATCTCATAAATGCGACGTTGCCGTCTATTCTGTATCGTATGACATCCCGAGAAATTTCTGAAGTTGGATTTTTTGTCAAGTCGAACTTTTTTATTAAACGGTCAATGTTTAAGATTTTCAAATATGTGATTCCTCATTACTGAAATTACTTCAGACTAGTTTTTCGTCAAGATCTTGACAGTAGGTTTTATGCTACAAGAAAATTTGTATCGAATCGGCATTTTTCGACAACTTTCATCATGGCTACCATACTGATCTATGTAAAAACATGCGATTTTTGATTGATTATATCGTGGGAACTAAACGGTCATAATTGTTCAAATTTAACAGACATACGCATTGTTATTCAAATTAGTTTTGTTGAAAGTTTCAAAAACTTCTTGAATAATAGGTGTTTAGGGTCTAGCTACCTTAATCGCAAACATAGTCTTTCAAATAAGCAGGTGCTTTTCTGTCACGTCGACTTCGCTTTTGTACATTTTGTTCAACTTCTAAACTCTCACTATTTACATCGCTTGAAACGGTTTGTTCGGTTGCTAAACTATAACTATTTACATCACTTGCATTTTTTTTATTACATTTTTCTGTATTCTCACGCTCGTCGAAACTTGCATCAGACTCGTCAACCATTTCGGCTTCGGATTCTATTTCGCTACTACCACCGTGCCAGATCTTTAGCTGACTAACGTGTGCCGTTGTAATACTTTTTTTTTATCGACGGGGTTTCTAAGATTCGTAACACGGTAGGTATCATTCGGTAACACAGCTGTAATTACCATCGGCCCTTTATATTTTGACTGAAGCTTGGTCGAGTCCCCAGTTGCTACTGGATTGCAACTCATAAAAACAATTTCCCCGATATAGTATTTTATATTTTTAAGTCGCGTTGTATCATACCGTTCTTCATAGGGTTTTTGTTCTCTTTCAATACTTTCACGTATTTCCCTCTGGATTCCTAACAGATCAGGATAAGTTTCATTATGTAGAGTAAGCGTACGCATTAAGCCTTCACCAAACCGTGGTACATATCCGAACAATGATTCAAAGGGTGTTTTTCCGGTACTTTTAGAGACAGAGGTATTTAACACACGTTCAAGTTCCGGAAGTAACAAGTCCCACTCGTCTTCTTCGTCAGTCCCTATCATTGCACGAATAGCTGGCCAAATGGTACCGTTCAACCTTTCAACTAGCCCATTAGCTTGTGGGTGACGGCTCGAATTAAACGAATGTTTTATTCCGTGTGTTGTTATAAAATCTCGAAAAACCTGCGATGTATATACGCTGTACCGCGATCCGAAATAACACGCCCGGGAGCACCAAATCTCTTTACGAATTTAACTGTTTTATTTACTGTACTTTTAGCATCTACGTTTCGAACCGCATAGATTACTGAAAATTTTGTCAGATTATCAATAAGAGAAAGAATATATCGGTTCTTACGCGCTGTCTGGATAAACGGCCCCAAATGATCTATATGCACGACTTCAAAGGGACGTTACCCGATTTGAATTGGATGTAATTCACTTGCCTGGCGACCCGGTTTTCCTTTAGTAAGTGTACATTCGATACATGACCCAACATGAACTTTTACATAGTTTTTCATTTGCGGGAAATACATGAATTCTTTAATTCGTTTTACCGTTCGTTCCACTCCGCCATTACCCGCTAAATCACGATTACGGATTGCAATCGATTTCGGCATCGCACGTGGCACCACGTATAATTCACGGATGTTTTGTCCGTCTTCAACTTTTTTGTATAAAATTCCTTCTCTCAATACGAATCCATCGACTTCGCCTCTTTCCAACTTACTTCGATTTTGAAAATAGGGTATTCGGTCTCCGATTCGCCTTAACACTTTTGCTTCATTTGGACAAATTCCTTCACCACTGATCACGTATCCGAGAAATTCTTTTTCCGACATAGCAAATTTACGTTTTGTCAAATTTAAGGTCAAACCAGCATCCTTTAACAATTTCAACACGATAATCAATTTTTCTATACGCCTCTCCCAGGTTGTCGCAAAAATGATGGTATCGTCGAAAAAGTTAAACGCAATATCCGAATTCGAATGGCCCAAAACTCGTTTCATAAGCTTTGCAAAATAAAAAGGCGCATTAGTCAACCGGAAATTTGTCCTCTCAAATTGCCCTGTCTGACCTTCCGTAATAAAAGCTGTATATTGTTTTGATTCTTCAGACAGAGGAATTTGAAGAAAACCACTCGCAAGATCTAAGGCGGTAAAATACCGTGCACCGTTCATGTCCATAAAGACTTCGTCTATATTTGGCATAGAAAACTGAATTTTTACTGTATTCTGATTCAATGCGCGGTATTCCACTACCATTCTACCGCTACCATCCTTTTTGCGCACTAAGAAGGCTGGACTTGCATACGGTGATTGTTTTTCAGTTACAATCCCGACTGCCTTATACTCGTTTATAATCTTATTCAACTCCGCGCGATCATTATTATTTATGTTATACGATTTTCGGCTAATAGGTTTTGACCCAGGTTTTAGTTCGATATCCATCGTAATCTTATCGATACGACCCAATTCATTGACATTTTTCGCGACGCACACTCGATATTCGTTCAAAATGTAGATCAATTGTTGTTTTTGATTTATTGAAACCTTCAAATCAACATGTACTTCGCTATCCAATATCGCTTCGACTCGTGGTTCGCAGGGTCTACCTTTCCTATCTCAAAAATCGAATCGCTTATACACTCTCCCGCTTTTAAAACTCTCGATTCGGTGCCAAATTCAAAGTATGGCAACGTCGCTTCCATTTCTCCCATATTTACATGTATAAAATTGACTGAATGGGGCTCAACAACTGCATCCGCTCGAACCGAAGGTCGAATTTTTGGCTTCGCGATTTCAGGAAATATATCAAACGGAAAAGATTCTATCTCGTGAAATTCAAAAACTTCGCCAACTCTCAAGTACTATATTTAGTAAATCCGTAAAATTTCTACCTATTATCGACTCTGCACCTCATCAGATGTCACCAAAAATTCGATTACCTTCGGTTCTAATTTATCGACTTGGAGTGTTTCACAAATGAAACCTATCGATCGAACTACATTAGTTGCTGGCCCAAATCCCTTTAACTCAACAACGCGTGGATTAATCCAAAACCCATACTTCAATGGAACCGAAAGTTAATTGTCGATACCGAACTACCAATGTCGATAAACGCGTTAACTACCTTGTCACCGATCCGTGCCGACTTCAAGAATTTATCAAGGGTCGAACCTACTTTCGAATCTTGCGGAGACATCACTTCGTTTACTGTATTTTCATTATTTTTATTTCGCGGGCACTTCTTTCTTTCCGTCAACCATTGCTGCGTCGAAACCGTCAACTCTTCCTTCCCCATAGAACGAACTGGCTGCGTCATTCTCGTCGTTTTTCGATCTTTTTTACTAGTCGTCGCATTCCACGTTGCTCGCGACATTTGTGGTTGTCCAAAACGATCACTTCGGTCCTTTTCATCCTGTGCATATTTCTGTATTGCACGTAAAACTCGATTCAACTCCGAAAATGACTTTGTTCGAATAAAATCGCTCAACTGTCGCGAACGAAGTCCCAAGGTGACCTGTCTGTATGTTTCGGCATCGCTTAACTTCAACTGTTTACACAGGCACACTTTATGATGGTAATATTCAACAGCTGATTCTCGAGTTCCTTGTATACGAGACATCATCGCTTTCCACATTTCTGTTTGACTGCGAGCGTAAATAAAGGTCGCATTGAACGCTTCATAAAACGTCGCCCAATTCACAATCGAGTCCACGTTAGCTTCGTACCAATTTCGAGCAGAGCCTTTAAGATGAACACGGGCTGCCTCGAATGCCACTGATTTAGACCACTTATGCAAATTAGTCGATGTTTCAATTTTCTTTAACCAAACTTGCGCTTCCTCAGGTCCGTCGGTTCCACAAAAATCACTTAAACCGTTCACGATATCCGGCATAAAATTGTAAGTCGGCGTCGGTACTGATGCATGTTGTGGTACACCCAGGCACAAAATTTGAAGTGTAGCCCAATTCTGCTGCATAATAATTGTGCAAAAATGCCTAATTCTGTGGCAACAATTTGCATTAACTGACCTGCATCAGGGGTCATAGTCACCGCGTTTGTATCTTCAAGCCATGTTGCCGTTAAGGGTATCGGAAGGGTAAATCTTCGGAAAGATTGCGTCACCTGGAAAAAATTTTATTTACATGTTTTCCGACGTATTTTGGGTGGCTGAACACGAATCTGAAATCAAAATTTGTCGTTCGGTCATATCTTGGCCGCTACGTTGAGAAAACAGTGAAAATACGTCATTTTTTTTAGTTTTTTGCATTTATCTTGAAAAGTGGAAGTTACACAAAAAAAAGTTTCAAACAAAAGATGTAGAGCACAAAATTCTCTACAAAAAAAATTTGATACATTTTCTTTGTACAGTCAAAAATAACGCCGTAAATTGAGGTTGAATATGAGAACAATTGACTTGACCTGTTTTCAGCATAATGCCTACACTGGGCTGCCTACTGGGGGCCTGCCCCTCCCCCCCCCCCGCTAAAAAAAATTAACCTTCCTGGTTTGCCTAAGCTCCGTCTGGGTGAACCGCATTTAAAGTATGTAACGTATTTTTGACATCTTGCAGTACCGCTATACAAACATCCTACAAAACGTATGATCAATCTTCTCTAACATTACCGCCGGCTCAATTGTTCTCATATTCAACCTCCAATTACGGCGTTAATTTCGACTTTACGAAGAAAATGTATAGGACCTTTTTTGTAGAGAATTTTGTGCTCTACATTTTTTATTTCAAACTTTTTTTGTGCGACTTCGAGTTTTCAAGATAAATGCAAAAAACTAAAAAAAATGACGGAGTTTTTTCAATATAGCGGCCAAGATATGTCCGAGCGACAAATTTTGACTTCAGATTCGTGTTCAGCGACCCAAAATACGTCGGAAAACCTGTAAATAAAATTTTTTCCAGGTGACGGAGTCTTTCCGAAGGTCTACCGAAGGCACGTTTTGCATAAACCGCCATCTTGAATTATAGAAGAAAAAGTGGCGTAAATTATTTGGACGAAGTTCCAACTATATCACTATATATCCAAATAATCTTGCAATGTGCGGCGATAATTCCAATATTTTTCTTCGATCACTCACTTTTCAGAAAATTTAATGCGTTTATTTTTGGGATTTATCCCACTTCTGATTTGTTAGAAAAGGGTTGTCGTCAGGAATAACAATTAGGCACTTATCGATTAAACGATAATGACGAAGACCAACTCTGCATTTTCTCTGGGCACTGTCCAATCAATTCTTTATTAATAATCTCGCCGCACACGGCCCGTCGATGACGACCAAACGGGTATAATATACAAGTGGCCGGGGAACAAAGTTCCGAAAATCAAAATCCCGAAAGGCCAAAACTTCGATTTTGCGTGAGTCCTATTTTAATGTGCTTTCTTTGTACTATATTTTCAAAGAAAAAGTCAAAAAAATCACGCTGAAGCCATGCTATATCGAAATTTTGACTTTCGGTGTGTTGATTTTCGGAACTTTGTTCCCCGGCCATACAAGTGATACTACAAGTGAATTCGCGATTCCGCATGCACATGGACTGCAACCATGATGCGTTTTTCCGTTCGTGCTCCTCTTTTTCCCCTCTAGCTATTCCGCGTTCCTCGCCGTGGCTCGCCTTCGGCCTGGCGATGGCTACTCTCTCCTTCGCCCTACCTTACCGACTAACGTTAAGTAAACTATTTTATAACATACCAAGGTGTTTTTTGAGTCGCTCATTACGAATCTGACATCAAATTTGAAGAATTCAAAATGGCGGATCCAAAATGGCGGACATGAATTTTAAGAAATTGTTTATTTCTAACAAAAATGAATACCTAGGTGTTTTTTATACTGCTGATTACGAATCTGACATCAAATTTAAAGAATTCAAAATAAGGGATCCAAAATGGTGGACGCAGATGGGTAAATTTACAATTTATTTGCCGAACCCAGAGCCAACGAACGTGGACGTGGCGAATTTATGACTCCATTTTTTTTTCAATTATAAATACAAGTATTTGCAAAACAGAAATAGATATTGATAATTTTCAAATAAAAATGAGATCTTTTGTGCTAAACTTTACAATTCTTTATAACAATAAGGTGTGCAAAAATCGAAGTAATCTTAATCTTAATAGTTTTTATTGTTCAATTGAATTTTTGCTTAAGAATGTTGTCATTCTATTTTTTATAACAGTCAGTTGGCAATACTTATTTTCCTGATAATATAAGCCTTATACGTTAATTTACACTGACTTTCGTAATGAGCGAATATTATTAGTTTGCAATAAATTAAGATAAAATGAGAGAAACAAAAAACGGGCCAAATTGAGCCGTCGAAATCAAAAGTATATATTCTCCCGAAGAAAATGACACTTCATTTGTCTCATGTGGTAGTGGAGTTTAGAAGTGGAATAAAAGGAAACACGTCCACATGGTAATAAAACACTATTTGCGTAAATAAACTACACAAATAACAACAAATCTATACATTTGTTCTTATTTTTCCGTTACGTTATTAACATTTGGCTTATAATAATATAAAAAATCTTTAGTTAAATTAATTGTATCTAGTTATAACAAGATAAACTACATAATAATTAAACTGATAATAAATTTTTATACTTAATTTTGTAATTCTAAGACATTGAAAGATAGTGAAAAAAGATAAATAATTTTATAATAATCAAATTTTAGGTACTTCAAAATGTTCACTAAATGATAAACAACTCCATTATTTTTAAATCAACAACTGGTTTTTGGTCAAGATATAGGGTGTTCTGGCCCATGGTGCACTGTTGGATAAAAGCAGGGGGGTGACCCTGCAACGCATTAAATCGGAATTATATTAGAAATAAATTTTAATTGAGATATTATAGCTACGATTGATATGCTTAGAAAATATTTTAAGGATTATTGCATATCTATATTTGCAAAATTAAATGTGAGTATTTTTTGTTACTCTTAAAATCAACATTTCCTACTTTCATTTTTATAAAATATGTATATAATATTTACAAAATAATATACAAAAATTGCCCATAAAGATTTCCAAATTACCAATAAAGTAAATATAATACTTATTTACTTATAGTTTAATGTTCATACCTTCTGGTGCTCCAAATTCCTTGGCGATATTTCTTCACTAGAGCCTTCGTGTATGGAGGTAGGTATAGAACTGCCTTCTGCAAGTTCAGTCCGCGGAAACAGTGTTGGCACCGTTTCTGCATGTAAAGAAAATTTACAACTAAAAGCTTCACGAGAAAGTTTATATAGAATAAGAAAAGTTTAAAATAATTATGATATTTTAACAATGAATAACTACTCCATTCTTAACAGTTAATTTATAAAACCAAATTGCACTTACAACACCAAGTACATTTCCCTGGTCATCCTTAAGCTCCCGGTGCCACATGATGGCTTGTGGTGCAAAGTGGTTGGCACAAACGCAGAGCTTTGTTGTCAATGGTTTATTTTTACGTTTCAAAGCCAATTCCCATTTTTTTTTCCGATTTCTATTTTTGGGTACACGAAAGAAAAGTACTTTTTCAGGATTACTGGCATACCCTGATGTACAGCCCACAACACAACACGTGGGCATTCTGTCGATAAACTTTGTCATAAAATTTATTAAATGACCTATCTCGCTCCAATTTTATACAGAGAACACGACTAACATAAAATATTATGAAATAATTTGTTATTGAATTTAATAAAAGCTCATCATATAAAATGTTCCTTTATGAACAATTCTTTACGACGTTAATTACATTAATACGAACTATGTCAAAGTAAAAGAAACTACTGATATTCTGAGAAATTATTTTATACGCTAGTAATTTTAATACAGTAAATTCTTATACCGGGTGGAAGCAAGAGAATTGGCCATAGGGAAGACCGTATTAACGCTAGCGCGCTTGTGATTGGTCCATTCTATTTAGCTGAATGCTTAAAGTCTTTCGTGATTGGTTTTAACAAAATTCTAGTAAATTTCAATTCAGATTTTTTACTCAAGCTCTTTGCTTGTAGTTTAATCAATTTTATTTTTAAAAAATATTAATAAATCTAATTTTAATATAATTTGGAAGTTTCACTAAAAAGAGCACATAGCATGAGGTCGCGTATAAGATCTGAATTGAAATTTACTAGAATTTTGTTACAACCAATAACGAAAGACTTTAAGCATTCAGCTAATTAGAATGGACCAATCACAAGCGCGCTAGCCTTAACACGGTCTTCCCTATGGCCAATTCTCTCGCATCCACCCGGTGTATTTTTTAAAGTAAATAAAAAATATAATACCTAGTACAATTTAAAGCACTTTAATGTTATAAAATGTACACCACTCCACTTTGTACCGGTTTTTCTTAAATTTTTTAAAATTGTTTAGCGCTCAAAATTTTAAATATAAAAACCGCCAAAACTAAAAGAGCGCGAAGTCGGTCACTTAGAGTCCCTCTAGTAACGGTCACTAGCCCACTAGCGCCCTCTCGCGAACATATTTTGGTGGTAAGGGAGGTGGCAATCGGGGAGTCATGTACGGAACGAACAACATATATATGCAACTTAACGATAGTGTCATCCCCCTGGGTTTTTTATCCATTATAAACGAAAAAGAATTTCTCCTGAATTCAAGATGCCAAGGTATTTGAAATCTTAAAAGAAAAGATTAAGGTGGTTAGACCCCAGAATATCACATGTTGAAGAAAAATATTAAATAACGTTTCCAAGAATTTAATTTTCATTATTAATAATATTGTTGAAAAGTGAAAGTCATTATTCTTCTTGAAAAAAAATTGAATTGTGCAAAAATAATTTGTTAAGTCACTTTTGTAATTGATTCAAGTTTTTCTTCTCGGCTGTTAAGAATTTTTTAAAAATGAACGAATTTTAACGAATGACGGCTTATTTTCTCGAGAAAAAGATTTTCTTTAAAAATCCGTTCATTTTTACAAAATTCTTAACAGCGGAGAAGAAAAAATTTGAAAAAATAACAAAAGTTGCTTAACAAATTATTTTTGCACATTTAATTCTTTTTCAAGAAGAATAATGCTTTCACTTTTCAACAATGTCATTAGTAATGAAAATTAATTTTTCGAAACGTTATTAAATATTTTTCATCAATATATGATAGTCTGGGGTCCAACTACCTTAAGTAAACCAATTAATTTTATATTCCTGTCGTAAAAAATAATTTATAATATTTGTGAAATAAATTTTATTAATTTATAAAATCACAAAAGCATTTTTCAAAAACAAGATAACCTCCTTAATGGTGACATTAGCGAGGTTTTAAAAGTAGTTTTGATAATATTTACATAATTTGTAACTAATATTTTACGGATACCTTGTATCGTTTTGGATGTTTCAGTCTTCAGTTTGATTTTTAACTAAAAAAATACACATATAATTCCGCCAAATAAATTTAAAAGTTTGATGTAGACTACCTCCATTTGTGCAGAAAACAGAGGATGTAGTCTACGCCATTTTCGACGCGTAGAAAACTGAAGTAGTTCACCTCCAGTAAACTACCAACCCAACACTGCGCTGAACCCGCAGATATTTGGCACGTTCGATTTATTAGGAGTGCAGCGGTCCTCCCCATATTTGAACCATTAGAGTCAAGGATGATGGCGGCTTCTTCCCTTAATTTAACGGTTCTCCTCATCCCCACGACTGGTAGTATGAGAGAATATAAACACAGAGAAGACATATAGTGGTGTCCGTCATCTGTAACCGCAAGCGCAAGCAGCAGTCCGCTCTCATATATGTGTATACAAATCAGGTGTTACACTGTAAAAAAGCGAAATGAATTTTATAATCGCGCATATAGA
This sequence comes from Trichopria drosophilae, assembly GCA_030407085.1. Lineage (NCBI taxonomy): Eukaryota > Metazoa > Arthropoda > Insecta > Hymenoptera > Diapriidae > Trichopria > Trichopria drosophilae. Next base: position 218,001,396 of record CM059582.1, read on the forward strand.
CGCGAAGAAAGATGCCACCATATCTGTTTTCTCTTTCTTAGATCCTTAGAGGTGGGGATAAGAGGAATCGTTAAAATAAGGGGAGGAGCCGCCATCTTCCTTGTCTCGAAAAGTTAAAATAAGGGGAGGGCTACTATACACAAATGAGATACGGATGCGAATCTACAGTAGTCCACCCCTTATTTTAACTTTATTCCGTCCGTTATTTTAACTTTTTCCCCTCGTGAGTTCCCCCACCATTTGTCATGCGTTTGTAGTAACGCTCCACATTCATATGGGTGAATATACAATTGTTGGGTAACTTTTAGGGATATTTTGTTTACTATTGTTTTTAAATCCAATTTCTACAAATTCAGGTATTTAAGATAGCTTACTTAATAAATATATTGCTTATAAACGGGCCAGTCATTTTTTTAAGTAGATTCCGAGATATTTTAATTTTTTTTTATTTGACTGCCAGGGGACTGACTGGGATAACAGAGTACTAATAAAATATACACAATTTCAAAGGAAATGTTATGCACTTTATTAAAACGTAGAATAATTCTCTTATTATCTAATAATGGCACATATCTTTTCAATAGTAAATCACTTAAATAACTATTATAACTTATAATAATATGAGGTAGTTTTGTAACGGATAATTCTTTTATGTATTTTATAATTACGTTACAAACTCTTCTCTAATATATTATTTAAGTAAATATGTTTATTTCATAGATGACTTGATTTGATAGAAATGTATATGTATGCGAATAATGAAGCGAAGGTGCTGTCGGGGTGTATAACAGAGAGAGAGATAGAGAGAGAAGAAAAGGACAGACCGCGAGCACGAAAATCGTCCCGTGCGACACCTGCGGAAAAATTGGGCAGAATAGCCGTGACCTCCGTGCGGATCGTACTAATTGCTTAAGGTGTTCGATTGCATCGTCGCGAGCGTGGCGTAGGATTTTAATCGAAAGGATTATCGGTGACAAGTTTAGTCGTGGAACTATTTTGCCGGATCACCGTGCTTTCCGGAAACATAATTTTTTTGAGGTTGTTCCCGTTACGAAAACCGTCACTATGTAAGTACCAATTGTACCACTATCTTTTCTCTCTCTCGTGATTTCTTACCGCACCAATTCGCACCCTTCGTAAATGTAAAGATGGTAACTTTCTAAAATATATTTCTTTTATTATTTATTTATCGAGTTTCTTTCATATCTCCTATCGAACCTCGTCGCCTCCGCGGGTTTGGCGATTAGCCGAACAAAGGCTGAGTTACCGCGTATGTAATATTTTACAAGTGATAGACATTCGTTAGTTACCGCGACATGCGAAGTGTAACGTTGATAGGATATTTCCGGTTAAATCTATCATACGTTATAAATGGCACCCAACGTGTATAGGGTAATTTAATTAGGAAAAATAAAAAACTAAAAAGATTCGGTAAATCTCAAAATACGCGAATGTATTTAATTGAAAAAGTTTCGAAATTGAAAATATTAACGGGCGAAATCGTACAGAAAAGGAAGCACGGCGCGCAGAGTCATTGTTGCCGGAGCGGCAAATGTAAACAAACCATAGCTGCGTCGCATAAAAACAAAGTGTTTCGGCGAATTCCTGAAAATAATATTTTAATTTCGAAATTGATGATAGGAAATTCGAATAAAGGTATGGCTATTCTCGACGGATGATATTAAGAATATTAGTAATATAAGAAAATGAATATTTTCGGATGAATATGAAAATTTAATATGTATGTGTTTCAGGAAATGATATTAAATATATATTGTGAAAAATTTTGTTGGTGTGTTGTTTAGACAAGTGACAATATATATTGTACAAATGCCAATTGGAATGGCAGACTAATTTTATAAAGTTGACAATATGTATTGTGAAAAGGCCAATTGGAATGTAAAATAAAAGTAGAAAAATTTTACAAAATTAACAAAATATATTTATAAAACTAGTGTATTTTGATGAAATATTTGGAAAATTTTAAGAAGTTGACGATTACTTCATAGATTTGAAAGGTTGTTTGATGTGTTGGTTTATATGTAGTTGTTAATGGTAAACAATATTAAGTGTGAATAAGATAATAGAAAATTCATATATGTATGATAAATGGTTACAAATGTTATGAAACTCACGTATACATGGAAATGTATAAAGTATAATACAAGGAAATGTATAAAAAACAAAACTAAAATAAAGCTATCTCAGTCTTAAATTTACCAATTAACGTGAACTTAATAATAATTATATAATATATTATATAATATAATTATTATTGTATCCTCTGGCGCAATAACAAAGGACTGACGCCAACGGACTGACGAAAACGACCTGAATTTGAGGTTATAATTAAAACTAATGTTTCTTTGGACATTTTCGAATACCAAGAAGCTACATTTTAACAAATCGCAGTTACCTGTGTATAAATTAAAATATAACATATACTTCCCAAAAAATAACGACTCACCACAGTACTGACATTTTGGCTGGATCGGCACGTGTGTAAACACTGGTAAACACAACTCTAGCACTGAGACAGTAATAGTATCCGTCAAACGGGGCCATCTGCAGTTAACGTTACTACCAACAATGAAATTTAACACGGATTTGCCTTTGAATCGGTGATATTTTGCGAGGATTTCCAATTCAAACAACACACAAAGGACTGACGAATAAAACTGAACACAAAGTTTCCTATTTTTGTTAAACAATGGCGAGAATATTATGTTATGAATTTAGGGGGGGGGGGATTAATTAATACATCAGAGATTGTTGTGAAATAGTGTAACAATTTTTTATTCATATAAATATACATAGAAATATCGAGAAGGCGGAATTTACGAGCATATTATTGATTTTAATTATTTTGTCTTTTATTATTTAGTGCATGAACATTTCAAAATTGAACGCACTGGAATCGGGTAATTTTACACTCAAATTTCCGTTATTTCACTCGTCAATTGGATCGCACATGTCATACTCGGAATAAATAACGCGATATAAATAAGAACACGTCTGGTAAGTCACAAATTACAACGCAACGGGATAATTTACGCGGATAAAAATTACCAATATGAGGCAAGTCACAGGAATATAAATAACGCGTGTAAAGATTATGCCTCATCACAGATCGTCGTAACAGATCTAGTCGTACAGATATATATATAAAGTCATTACGCACGAAAGATCAAAAATAAGAATTCAATACCAGACCATAAATCACAATAACTTACGCGTTTAACGCATCATCTACATTTAACATCGATTACATTGGAGTTCTATTACACAACACTTACATACGGTTTATTCGACGACACCACGTTTTTTCGTGAGAGAAGGTTGTCTCGCTTACGCAGCTGCAGATCGTGGTCCTTGTCCTGGGGCTCCTCAAAATCTTGGGCCGGCCCCGGCTTCTCCCGGTGGTTTCCTCGTATGAAAGTTTCCACGGATCCAAAATTCGATGGTCGGTGAGCGCGTTCGCCGGGTACACCCTAATTCCTGCGGTCCTTTGCGTTCCGGTCCTTCGCTGTAACGAAAGGGGGAAGATTTGACGGCAGAGAGAAGCGTTGAATGAAGATGGTAAGAGGCGCTCACCTTGGACTTCGATCCGAGGATCGAAGTCAATGAAGACACCAACGCGTTTTTTATCAGTTTCCCGGCACTGGATCTCTCCTCGAAGTCGATGTGGATCGATTGTTGTCGACGTGCCGGGTCGCCTTCCTGAGGTGTCGTATGGCGGAAGTGCAAGAGAGAGTTTTTCAGTTAACGCGTCGTATTTATACCCTAAAGGGACGTCCAATATGCCTGTCACTTTTCAGCTTTTTTACTCGGAATTCGGGCCGAACTGTCATAATTTTAAATGTCATTCGTGCGATTTGATTGACAGGCCGCCCACCTGATTCAAATTTTGTGCGCGCCCGAATTCCGACTGGCTACGTCATTCGCATTCCTTCGGCACGCCTCGTCAGAGATCGGAGCGTGCTTCGTCAATCACCGTCTATCTTCGCTTGCGCGGTTCGTCTTCTTCCGGAATGAAAACCGTCATGGCGGCCCCTGTCACAATAGTAAGTTTTCTTAATTTAAAGGTAATGTTTAACACACAGGCATTTCATTGCACGTCTTTGGGTTTGTGACGTGCCAAAGAACTGACGTTTTGGGAACGTTTATTGCTTTTTGACAAACTTTTATTTAAAACAAACAGCCTAACTTGAGTCGCCGAATAAAATACTATTAATTGTTTTAAAATAAAATAAAATATTAATAGCTGGTGGAGGGCCGAACGACACTGATCCCAAAATCGGGAGACTTGTCCGATCCGAAAAACCATAGACCGATCACGTGTCTCAATACGTTATACAAATTGTTCACTAACATCTTGAACGAACGTATTGAGAAATCCGTGAAACCGGTGTGGCAACGGATAGTAGAACAACGAGGCTGCAAAATGGGTGTATCCGGCTGCAAGGACAACTTGCTTATCGACAGGTGTGTTTGTCAGGACGCAGTCCAGTACAAGCGTAACCTGTCGATAGCCTGGCTGGATTACATGAAGGCGTATGACTCAACATCGCACGAGCTTTTAAGCTTGTTGCTCAAACGCCTTCATGTCCACCCAAACATAGTGAGAATTGTAGAAGACCTGATGCCTCTTTGGAAAACACGCTTTGTCATGACATCGGGCAAGCGTCGAACCATGTCTAGACTGGTTCAATTCCAAAGAGGTGTCTATCAGGGAGATTCTCTGAGTCCTCTGCTCTTCTGCATCTCACTATTGCCTCTATCCGTTGTTCTCCGGAAATCTCAAGGGTACATGTGTGGACCGCCTGGTGAACGTGTACATAAGATCACCCATCTTTTCTATATGGATGATCTTAAATTATACGCATCAGGCGAAGATCAATTACATCGATCTCTGAACATCGCCCTCATATACTCGAGAGATATCGGTATGGAATTCGGATTGGACAAGTGTGCAGTCGTTCATTTGCACAGAGGAAGGTCAGGCTCCCATAACAACGATATGGAGCTCGTCAACGGAAATGTCATCCGCCACCTTAGCGCCGAAGAAGCCTACACATACCTGGGCATACCTCAAAGGCATGTCCAGGATGTGCAGGCTGCTAAAACCACCATCATTAAGAAATACCGGCGCATTCTCCGTCAGATCTGGTCATCAGAATTGACCGGGAGAAATAAGGTGGCAGCCACGAAAATGTTGGCCGTATCACCAGTGCTCTATTCTTTTGGAGCACTGAAGTGGAACGTTGATGAGCTAAGAGATCTTGACCGAAGCACACGGAAGATGATTTGTATGCAACGCAGTTTGCATCCAAGATCTTCCGTGGAACAACTGTATTTGCCCCGAAATATGGGAGGTCGTGGCCTTTTAAGCCTGAAGTGTATGCATGACCGATTGGTCCTCGAAACAGCTTGCGACGTGATTAATCGAACGGAGGATCCCCTGATGATGCTAGTACATGAGCATGAAATTCAGGGGAAGGGGGCGTTTTTGTACAACGCGGCGGAACGAGCGGCGCGAAACCTCGGTCTGGTTTTCAACGTGGGACGTAGTGGTGCACAGGAGACTGAATCAGTCATCAATCTGTGCCCAGTGCGTCTCAGGGCTAACATACGGAAGGAACAACTCCGTATGTTGGAGGGAAGGCATATCGACAAGCCGTTGCATGGACAATTCTTTCGAAATGTCCAACAACTTAGCTTATCGGCAGAGATGACCTTCTCCTTCTTAAGATCAGCCGGCTTGAAATCCGAGACCGAGGGTTTTATCTTCGCATGCCAGGATGGGGTCATCAATACCTTAGCGTATCGCCAGAACATCTTACACCAGGCGGTACAGAGTACGCTTTGTAGATTGTGTAGATGTCATGCTGAGACACTAATGCATCTTTTGGCAGCATGCCCAATATATGCAGTTTCAGCATACATCGAACGTCACAATGCGGCTCTTCGAGTGCTGTATTACCATCTTCGCAGCACTTATGGTATTGAAGCAACCCTAGTTTTGCCGTACGTCCCCACTGATATTGAATCCGTTGTCGGGAATGAGTCGTGCCGAATATACTGGAATTACTCATTCCCGACGAGCAGGCAAATATCAGCCAATAAGCCTGACATCGTCCTTGTTGACTTCGATGACAAATCCATCTTCGTCATCGAGTTTTCTGCACCAGCAGAAACAAATATAGTCAGCAAAGAGGACGAAAAACGGATGAAATATCAGGAACTCCTGTTCGAGATTCGCAAGCTGTATCGAGGGTTCAAAATCAAGCTCGTCGTGCTGATAATTGGAGTGCTGGGAGGAATGAGACCAACTTTCCTCCAAAACATCAAAAGCATTCCGGCCTGTCGAGAACATGCAAATTCCATCGCAGGCCGAATGCAGAAAGCAGTGCTACTGGGATCTCTCCGTCTACTGAGGTCACAAGAGATCCTGTAACCACTTACCCAATGGTAGAGGGAGTGGTTACAGTTGCAAACAAATGGCCCGGTGCAGTCTGCAGCGGAGGAGATGGATATCGGAGCCACTTTTCTACTGCAGAATGCACACGTGGATTCTGAAAAAAAAAACCACAATAACCGACATTACCCGGTGCAAAAAAAACAGTAATAAAAATAATAATATATCTAATAAAAAACACATGATGCCTATGATTTATATAAAAGGATGGTTTGAATCACTATCCCACTCATTACATCCATGGTTCCAGCGCAACAATCCAACGGAATATTTTCTTCCAAATGCAAACGGCACTGGATTCTAGCCGGTTCCGACCAGGTTGCCCAATTTGTGCGAATGAATGGTCTATTTGTTTGTAGTGGCCTTTGTTACTTTGGTTTAAGAATCGAAAATATTAAGTTTAAGTTACATGCGTATGTCCGTCAACACTCGAAGCTAAAGATGAATGTTCGTGCACTTCAACAATAAATTTTGTATTCAGAATCATACAGACTTTCTTAAATAAATTTCTAAGTGCAATTGATTTTATTTTTTCAACAATCAAATAAGTTTCATCACCTGCAGCAGAGATACAAAAAAGCAATTCAATAAACATTTTATTCAATAAACGTGTTGGACGTCTGGATTCACCTGCTCCGACAAACGTACTGCAGTAATTTATAGGTGTACTTGCCCTGAACGAAAATCAAATTACCTTACGCCTCGTAAAAATATCATCTAATATCCTGGGTCAGGATTTTCCCAGGAGATGGGCAGAGGTTATTAAATGCATCCCAATAAGCACACTTATAAAAAAGAATTCTTTAAGAATTCTTTAATGCCCGCTTTAAATCAATATTTACAATATTCAGAAAGTATTCAAAAAGTAATCTTTATGAATAAAAGTATTACGGAGCTGAACCATCCATTAATACAGTGTGTTAAAACTGTAATAAGAGTATTAATAATATATTCTTTAAGAAGCAATTTATATTTACAACCAATCATATGTGACATATTTCACAGTTGTGGTAGAAGTAGTCTTAAAGTATTCTTCATGAAATCATTACATATAATTTGTTATTGATAAATTTATGTCACACAGAATGTTATCCTAAAGTTTGGTTTAAGATATTAATAAAACTATTTATGAATACTAAAGTGTTCTTTATGAATGCAGATTTATGTCATACAATTAATGCGAACTCGTAAACTATTTGTCAGAGACAATCCGGATCAAAAAGATTTATATAAAGTTATGTAATAAAATTTAATAGAAATTATACGAAGTATATATAATTGTATATAATTTGTGATGTGGTATATTAGATACCCTGTAATAGCAGCTTCTGTCTCTTTCATCGGGTCTCGCGTAACACCTAGCAAGTCGAGAATCGACGAGGAAGAGCGCTAGCGTCGGATTAGTATGGAAGTATGAATGGGAAATTATGCTGAATGTTGTGTGTGTAGTGGTGCAGTTTCGACCGTCGGTAAGGTAGTCATCTGTGGTACGGTTCTTCAGGATCTGGAGGACATCTAGAACATCGGGGTAAGACGAACGGCTGTTGGTTACGGTATCTCGCCCGTTAGGGCACCGTCATGTTTTAACATCTCGACGACTTTCAACTGCAATGGAGTCTCGGTATCTACAACCATCGGTCCCGCGTTCGCCGTCTTGGCAACGCTAACAGCTCGACAAGTTAACAGTCTCGTTGTCGCTTAGTCTCGTCCGTCCGAACGAGAGAAAAGGATGAAATCCGATTGGACGACGCCGATCAAGTTACTTCGCCGCAAATTTCGTCGACGATTGCCACGGCTAACCGGCCTCACCGCCGCGGTCGCCGTCGCCGTTTCGCCAACGCCTCTTGCTTCTACCCCCTCTTTTTCATCGCCGACAACGACTTCGCTTTTGCAGCACTACCGGCCATTCTCGTTTCGGTGCTAGGCTTTTATCATGTCGCGCTCGATAAAAATCGGTACTTTTTAGAAAAATATCTTTTGCGAGATCTTCTGTCGCGTATTCCGGTGGGTACGAAGTCGTTCCGTACCATCGCGTAAGTGCGACGAGGCAGGCGATACCGCTGAACCTTGGGTTTTTGGGATTTTGGATTACGAGCGGTTAGTGTTTCGCCGCGGTAAAAAGTTCGGTTCCGGGAAGCTCGCCTCGTGCGCCCGGGTTCTCGTTCGTGGGTGTGAGTGTGGGTGAGTGAGTGGCGGTCCCTGGATCTGCGACGTCGCCAGGACTGGAGCCTCTTCCTCGTCCCTCATCGTCGTGGCCCTCGAGACGAAGAATCTATTGTGAGTACTTTGTGTGGCACTCATCCGCGAGTATAAGATATTACGCCGCGCCTTACATGTTCGCTTTCTTCTATATTAGATTTTGTTACGGTTCATATAATCACCTTCACGTTTTACTATTTTTTGCATAACTTCGGTACCTGCGTCGACGGTACCGCATTGTAACCGATTCTTAGATTAATTAAAGATTTCCGTTTATAATCATCGTGTTCAGCTTATTTCTACAAGTTAAACTTTGTTCCTTCCCCGACCTCACGTCTCTCCGAGTTTGAGTTGGTCGCGAGCAATTGGGCTATTCGTTTGGGTCTTTCGTTTGTTTTTGGAAATTTGGCACTTTGGGAATTAGGTTTTGCCGTTAAAGAACGGCTGGCGCCCTGTGAAAGTAAGTATTTGGCAATTCGAAAACTCCATACGTGACCTCGGAAAAATCACGCGTCACAAATTATATCAAATTTCCATGCAATTATGCATAAATATATCTATATATAATTTGTACATAACTCATAATTTTTACCGGGAAGTGTATGTGTATGATACATTTTATTGATGAATCGTACCTGAATTTATCAACGAATACTCAATGAAGTTAGGTGTCAGTCTAGCCTTCGACTCGGGCTGCACATTCGTTGCAAAAACTTTTACGCCCTTATATCAAAAAGTACTATTATACTATATACTCAGTGAGTGAGATATACTGGAATATATAGGAATAATCCATGCTGAACCTAAACATGTCTCTTGTGAATCTGGAGAATGGGTGTCTCTATTTTCCACTCTCTGTAACTCACCCGGTATATGCTTATAAATGATGATAATTATAACTATAATGTTTGTATAAATTAATATTGGTTATGATTATTATTATTATTATGACTCCTTTCATAATAGGCGGGTTAAATTGCATTTTATGTATATCAAACAGTTTAAATCCTACAGGTAAGCAGAAACAAAATCAATTACATTGTAACGTACGAGCCGTAATACGTACGTTTTAAACACCCGATATATTTAGAATATTTTTTGGAAGTCTTCTAAATACTCAAAATAGTTGGAAAAGTGAAACATACGTTTCCTTTTAACACAGCTGCAAATCATAACTTATTTAAAAATAGCTAACGAAAATGTGAGAATGAGAGCTTGGGGACAGTAGGTTTCTCCCGGAAAACGATCATAAAAATTATATCATATTCGATAAGCTGGCCCAAGTGTGAGAACGCTTTGGGACCGCATCCTTGTTCTCATTCTCATACATGCAATCTGGCGGAAAAACCGTCACTAAATTTATTTAAATTTAAACACAAAGGAAACCCTCTTAATCTCATGTTCTAGAAGTTTCTTCTTGAAAATATTTTAAATTTATATATTTTATTAAGTTACAAAAGAATCATCCTTATTCATTTAAACTAAATTGTTAAATGTACATATTGTCAAAAATTGCTTTATTCAAAGACTAAAAAATTATAGTTAATATAAAAATATTGATAATAATGGATGCTTCTCTTGTAATACTTTTATTATTAATTAAATTTAAGCCATATCATTTAAGATTTATATAAATCCTCGCCTTCTAATATCCGAACTATATTTTAACTGTTAAATCAAAACACATCTTTCTCTTCACTATTACAATAATATCTTCTTCGTCATTAATAACTATTAACTTACATAAACCGTCTTCAATTACATTTCAAAATATCAATTACCATAGGCGAATATTAATATTAAATAACATTTAAGTTTGTTTAGTTATAATTGACGTATTGAATCGCACTTATAAATGCCTGTTTCAAATTATGTAACAATTATTAATATTAATGATCCACTTGGAAATAATGTTGACAACCACTTTAAAACTAATGTTCGTAAATAATATTATTTCATTATACTCTTTTTGTTTAAATCCAATGTACAGTAATATCAATAACTGATTTAGAAACAAGGCTTTAACTATTTGTGCATATGCCATTAATATTGTTAATAATATAAAATTGTATTTGTCTTGCCTCGGCGACAGTTCGCTCGTATCGCCCCTTCCCTAGCCGTTTTTCCGAAGATCTTTGCACTCTTCCACCTCAAGAAAGCTCCCTATTGGCCCTTACACATGGGTCCAAGTTCCGCCCCAGACACTACTCGTGTCTCTATAAAAAGAGGCCCCCTCGCCCTGCTCAGCAGTCAGTCAACTGTGGAGTTACCATTCCCGTCCCCTATGTCGTTAGTGCATTGTTAGTGTTGCCAACCCGTCCCCAACCAGCAACCAGCAACCAGTCGCCTCCCGCTAGCCGCCAACCGTGAATCAACGAGTTGCCACCCGCCAACAACTTAGTCTTCAATCCAATCCGACGTAAGTAACAGTGTACTTTCCGCCCCACAAAACCACCCCATGGCCAACTGGTTGCCCCCTTTTTTCCTAGCCCGATAAATATATGACAACATTACAATACTGTAATGTTGTCCCCACAACGGTCCCAAGTAATATCTAGGTTGCTCATGCTTCCTAACCCCAAATATTCCCCTTTTATTGCCAAAGAACCCCTATATTTCAAATGTCCCTTTTTGTCCTCCAAGTTTTACATTACAACCCCGAATCAGAAGACCCAAAATCCCGCGAAAAAAATTCAAGATCAAGCGATATCTTTTCAGATCCGATTGGATCTAATGAGATCATATTTGATCTGGGTTATGACCACATCTGAAGAGATCTGTAATTTTTATATCAAATTAGATCTAATCAGATATAACAAGATCTCATGTTAGATATTGTTTGATCTTGTCAATGATCTGATGAGATCTGAATAAGATCCTATTTGATCCAGTAATATCTGTGCAGATGTGGCCATAACTCAGATCTGATTTGATCTGAACTTTTTTTTCTCGGGATAGGAGTAGCTTTTGGATTAATCGATAGAGCATTAAGATTAGCACACATCAAATTTAGAGAAAAAAAATCTAAAATTAGTTAAACAAATATTAACTGAAAACGGATACCCTACATACATAATTGATGAATGTTTCAGGAAAAGAGCCTATAAAATATATAACACCTTAGATACAAAATCAAACGACAAAAAATACATCAAAACCATTAGCATTCCATATTTCAAAAATATCTCAGAGAATATAAGAAGTAATTTTAGAAATAACGATATTAGAGTAGTATTCAAACCAACGAACATAAATATTGGTGGTATTAAACCGTTCAAAGACAAAACAGATAATTTACATCAAAAAGACGTAGTATACGAAATTAAATGTAACAATTGCGATGGAGTCTATATAATAGGTGAAACGGGCAGATTTTTAAAAAACAGAATATCCGAACATAAACATAACATTTACCTAAACGAAGACAAATACACAGGACTTACAACACATAGAATTAATACAGAACATAACTTTTATTTTTCAAACATCAAAATCTTAGCAATAGAAAGAAATAAACACAAAAGAAAACATATGGAAAACTTTTTTATCAAAAATAATAACAAATCAGTAAACATCCGCTTTGAAAAATCAAATTTACCAGACACGTATATACCTCTCCCTTCAAGTTCAAAAATCAAAAAAATAAATGTAAATAGAACGACAACTAAATGTACGTACAATATTATGTAATCTGAAAAACTTTTCAGTCTCCTTTTACACAACATACGAATAGCAGTACGTGAATATTTACAAAAAAGTTTTTATTCTTTTTCCTCTTAAAATTATAGTGATATTTTTTGTTTTTTTTTCTCTTCATATTTTTTTCTGCTTACTGAGCGAAAACTCAAAAAAATAATTTTTATTTTACAGTGTCATAGTTCCATTATACAAAACCGGCTCACACAAAAACAATAGTTTAAATCCTACAGGTAAGCAGAAACAAAATCAATTACATAAAACCCAAATTTCAAAATTCAAATAAAACCGAAAATAAAAGATTGCGAAATGTTTTTCAAAAATATTTATTTTTTATTGTAATTTATATTATTTTGTATTTTTGTATAGAAAATTATACTATTCTGAAGAGGGTCAAAATAAATGACCGAAACGTTAGTTGTCTAATTTATTAACAACACCAATTAAATCTGACATAAAATACAAGAAAATTCAAGCACATTTCACTTAACAAAGAGTCAGATAAGAAAGAAAGAATTATAAATATCAAACAGTGTCTTAATTATTAAACCTTATAAATCATTAAAAAATAATCATAAAGACATTAAAAGTATTCATACAAAATACTTAATGATTACTTCGTTGTAATTTTTCTCTGGTAGTACAAAATCTCGTTTTGATGTCAATAATTCTTTATGACAACTTGTAATGTTAGACAGAAGCGGACATTCTTTACATCATAAAGTTATCATTAACAATTCTTTTAAAATGGTTCTTACAAAAAAACATTCATTAACAATTCATTATGAACTCTTTTAGATGTCTTGATGCTTATCGGGTAAATACTTATAAGAACCTAAAATATTTATGTGCTTAAGAAAAGGTATCCATCGTTACATATAGTGTTAGCAACTAACGACATATTGTATGTGATAATCTATACTGATTGAACACGTCATAAATATTTTAGATTCGTATAAGTATTTACCCAAAAAGCGTCAAGACATCTAAAAGAGTTCCTAAAAAGAAAATACGTCCATTTTTGACATCAGCCGGCTTCTATTCGAAATAATTTCATGTCGTTTTATTTCGAATTGAAGCCGTATTTTTGCATCTACAATACGAAGCGGGTAATGTCGGAGACGAGGTGAAAAATGACAGGAAATAGTTCCGCGTCTCTGCGAGGTGTGTCGCTTCGGGCGTATACCAGTGCCGTATATTTTTCTATGCTTTTACGAGTGCTTAGCGGGGCCCGTTTCACTGACATGTATGAATATCGTCGCTCCTATGCATGTGTATACATACAAATGCAAACAAAATTTTGGTGCCCCGCTAGAACCCCTCGAGAAAATTTTTGATACGATACTGACGAAAGGACGAAAGTCGAACTTCGTAATATCGTCGGCAGATGTCATTCCAATCAGTGCACTTAAAAGTTGTAGGTGTCGCTATAGTCAAATCTGACTTTCGACTTTTTGAAAGAACACCCTTTTAAACAATTTCGACTGTCACTTTCTTTACCACGTACGACGAGTATTTTAAGATACTAACATCTTTTCTTAAAGGTTCGTTTTAAGATTTTGTTCATTAGAAACAGTTTTAAGTTCTTTAGATATCGTCTTTAGCGATGGGATAGGCTCAATTAAAACGATTAGAAAGGCGAAACCGCAAATTTGTCATATTAGACACCGTGTTTGGAGAAATTAATATAAAATTGACATACATGCAAATATCATTTTTAAAATTGCTCATTGAGCCTTCGCTCTTTTAAATAACTTAAGGTGGTTCCATCGAGCAAGAGACGTCGATTTACGGCACATGCTTGAAACTTGGCATGTAGATAACACAGGCCGACAAAATCAGCTCGACCCTCTGACCCAGAAACCAGTATATACTTTTCCGAAGGTTTTCGGTGCGCTGAATCCGAACACTATATTGTTTTAACATGTCTATCGAAGTCACTTGGATCTAAATATGATTGGACCATATCGATTAGACAAATATCGATATAATTTTATAATATAATTGAAAGCTGTTAGTAAACGAACGAGTACTAAGGAATAGCCGACACTCCACTGAGTCGAAGTTTCCGAGTGAAGCGAGCGAGGACCACGCCAACACTAGCTATATTTAAGAAAACATTGTTTTGCGGTGCATAACCTTACACATCTATGTTAAATATCGAGATTTCAACTTCTTCGGTAACCTGGTCTAAAACTTCGCAAAATTATGATGCAAGTTATTAATTATAACATAAAAAAAATTACGCAATTCTGTCGTTTTTTGATTTTCGCTCGAATCACCTTAACATCTAATGCAATTTGTGGATATAAGCCTACATCATAAAATAAACATAATATAATAAAAAATAATAATACATTGCCACATTTTGCTGTGCTCGAAATGTATTCATAACCTATCTCTCTCCTGCCATGTTCCTTGCTCCGTCTTACCAAGGGCACCACCTTAAACGCGAGCGCAATACTTTTGGGTTTGAAATGTCATGGAGAATCATTTATTCATTATGCTACCTTACTTCATCCATTATCTACAATCATCTTTAAGATATCGCTTTAATATTAAAATGATTTTCACAATATTCCAATGATATTAATATTTTTTTCATTGTAACGGTATTGATTATGAGCTTTCACAGCGCCGATGATCGAGTACAATAGTTTTTATATCAAGTTTAACTTTTTGGAAGTAAATTATAAATAACTTCCTTA
The DNA here is from genome assembly GCA_030407085.1 of Trichopria drosophilae. Classification (NCBI taxonomy): domain Eukaryota; kingdom Metazoa; phylum Arthropoda; class Insecta; order Hymenoptera; family Diapriidae; genus Trichopria; species Trichopria drosophilae. The sequence goes on from CM059582.1 coordinate 218,016,477, forward strand.
CTTCGAAATCTAATTTGAAACTAAGGGACTACTGTAGTTCACATGAAACATTCTCAGTTTGTTATAAATAATTCATTATTTTTCATAAAAAAATCAATAAAATGCGAGTAATAAAAATGTCTGGATTATTGTTCGACAAATAGCAATCAATGAAGTCAGCTCGTGAAGAAAGTGATTTTACAATTTCCACACAGTCCAAAAATTCACTTTTTATTTGTTTAAACATATTACACATAAAATGTTAATACATAATTATTTAAGGCGTACAAAGTTATATGAATATCAATAATAATATTCAGTTTATGTTTTGATTATTTCAAGATCAATAAATTCAAGAAACAATGGATTTAAATCACATATTATTGTCACTAGACGGATTATCGGTGACCAAGAATGACGAGGTGAGTGTAATATACATACTAACAAATTAAGAACATGCTACATCATGTTCCAATAATAAACACCATTCACTACATAACAATATTTCTAAATAGTTACTTATACAAATGGAGAACACGATATGTACAAAATTGATTTAAACTGATATAGCGTGGATATGTAATAATAATTTTTTTTCGAAATCGTGGGACATAAAACGCATTCAGCACGCTTCTCGCCTTTTTCCCGCCTGGTTCTTGTTTTGCACGATTTTGCGCTCGCCTTGTATTTTACCGGCGTTAGAAAGGTACATTTTTTGGTATGTACAGGTTTGACATAAAATATCATGTGTATCACGGGCAAGAATGAAGGAATCGGAGACGATTCTCCATCTATGGTTCAAATAATGGGATTGGAGACCGTCGCGCCGAACAAAATGAGGGGGAGGGACGGGAATCTTGACCCCGTTGGCTGAAATGTCGGTGTGTCACCGATTCCTTCATTTTTTCCCTCGATGTACACGATATATTTTGTCAAACCTGTACGTAAAAATATGTGCCTTCCTATAGCCGGAAAAGTAAAAGACGGGTGCGAAATCGAGAAAGTACCCGCCGGATCTCAGAAGGCACATGTGCATGAATTCGTTTCATGTCGCACGCTTTACCTGCACGTTAAGGCGCCGTTTTAGTGCAGGTATGACAATATTTATTATCTTCTCACTACGGCGCGATTTAGCGGGCCTATCGTAGTAAAAAACTAGACGCTTCGACTATGCGCCCTTTGACTCATGTACACATGTACACATGTAAACCACAGAGAATTTGATGCTTTCTTTTTTGTTAGTGATATTTTTAACATGATATTAACATTTTAATAGTGCATTTTGAGGTTTTGAAATAAAATCAATTGTTCTCATCGCAGGAATCGCTATTTCAAATGCGTCTTCGGCGCTACATTGATACGTGCCACAGTAGCAGCCAGCGTAATGCACCACATCCCGCTCTCGTTGCTACATTGTCGCATGCCGCAGTGTGTGCGCATGAATGCTCCTCTATTCCCAATTGTTGGCAGCTGGAGGACGCGACACGCCATCTGCGCGCCTGTTGGGAGGACCATCATTCTCCATGCCAAACCTGCATGCATGTAACAGCGTTGCTCGTAAAGCACGCAGAAGAGTGCCGGGACACCCAGTGCATGGTGTCATTCTGTGCAGCTGTAAAGCGTCAGTTACAGCAGAGGGTCCAGAACGTGTTTGGGAGTTTCAACCTTGTAAGTAGCAAAAATGTATATTATTTTGTAAATGATCATTCATGTTTAAAACGGATTTTAAATTATTTTCATTGTTTGCAGTGCACGCGGTGACAATAAGTTTTCGAAGAAAACTACTCAGGCGACGACTGGAGCGAATCATATTTGTGAAAAATGTAGAAGGTTCAATAGGGTAAAATAAGTCCATCATAGGGTTAAAGTTATTTATAATAAATTTTTTACGGACATTTTATAATAATAAATTATAATATGTAATATAATAACTAAAGTTTGTTGTTATTTCTATATTTCAATGTTTCACTTTCCTTACTTTCCGTATTTTCAATCCTTTATACGATATATTAGGTCTGGACGAAGTATTGAATTTGCTAAGGAACCCAAATCAACAATAAAAAAAATTGTGTCAGTGATCTTGTACGTCCGTACGTCCGTACGTCTCGTTTTTTGTCTTGCGAACGGATAAGCGCAATGACATAATTTATTGATGATCATATATATTATATATATAAGATCATGATGATACAGACAATAATTAGTAAAACACTGTAAACATGTAATATGCATCGAATAGTCTATTACAAGTGCATGAAGTAAGTGTTTTACAACTTTTATTTATTAATACTTCGGTTGGCCTGTTGTCGGGGTCGAAGTTTTGAAAATGCTCATTTTCAATGTCATACATATAAGAAACACTATATTGTTGTAACATATCTATCGAAGCCACTTGGACCTAAATATGCTTGGATCCCCAAATATCAATATAATTTTATGATATAATTGAAAGCTGTTAGTAAACAAACGAGTATTAAGGACTAGCCGACTCTCCGCTGGGTGGAAGTTTCTGAGCGAGCGAAGCGAGCGAGGCACCACGCCAACACTACTTTATTATTGCGGAATTTAAATCGTTCCAACACGTAAAAAAACATTCTGCAGCGTTTTTTTAACTATTTCGGGATGGTTACGCGTTTTCCTTGGATGCCGACCTTATATGCCGACCTTATATGCCGACTACATATTTAAGTCCATTTAAAGGCCACAAATTTAGTACACGTGGCCAAAAAAGGCGCAACGGCCCGAAGTTGAAATGATATAATAATTATACAATGACAATATTATTTGCCACTTTAAAAATGCCACTGTGCATGCCAAAAAGAGTCCATATGTATAGTCGATGTAGGGCATACAGGTGCGCGACAGAGTACCTTTCCTTTAGATCCCGAGTGAACGCCCGCTAGTGTGAAGTATCTTGCCGCCTTTACGGTTGAATACGCGTGTACGGACATTTGTATACCCTGGGTTCATAACATATTGGCAACGCAAGTGTCCAGTCGCAGCTCTCGAAAGTTAATTTCAACCTCGTTTAGTCGTGTATACAATTCGATATATTCCCGTCAACGGTGAAACGAGGTGTATGTTCACCGTGGAGAGCAACGGCTGAACACATGCGCAGACCATGCGTATACCTGTGCATACACATGTCGATACACGCTATAGTTTCTAGTGGAGCTCAACACTGGCAGCCGGCATCGAGGTTCACTCCTGTTCTAAAGGAAAGACATTCCCTTCCTCTCTAAGTAGCTCCACACTGACTATACATATGGACTCTTCTTTGCGTGTGCTCCCCCCCACCCCCCCCCCCCCAACGAATCCACTTGAAGCGAGTGCCAGATTTAAATCGGACTGCAAACCATCATACCCCAGATGGCACAACATTTTTTGTTTCCGCGAAAAAACGGTTTGAATGCCCACAATAGACTACGATCGGTGTCTCCTGGTCCACTCGCTTAAAGAACGTTTCTAACCCAAATCACCACACAAATCGGACGAGATCGAAACCATGGGAAACTCGAAATTTTGCGAACCGTCGATACATTTGTGCAGCCGTCTTCATCGAGTATCCACATTCGTGTGTGCACATGGGAAAACTGCAGAAAAATTTTAGGGATTCTCATGGGAATCATATGAGAAATTTTCTCATGAGAATTTGAAATAGGATTCTCATGGGAATCATATGAGAAATTTTCTCATGAGGATTTGAAATAGGATTTCTTAAGAGAATCTGACGAGAATCTTATGAGATTCTAGAATCAGCTGTGAAAAATATAAAGCTAGGATTCTGATGATAATCTTATGAGAATCCTATGAGAATCTATTGAGGCTCTCGCGAGAATCCTTCTAAAATTTTTTCGCAGGATTAGCAGTTGCGTTATGCGTTAGCAGTTGTTTCAGTGTCGACGTAGTTATACTTTTAAAAGATATTTGCCGAACATAATTTGTTCCATAAATGAAATTATCAATCAGCTTTAATTTCTCGACCGTTTAATTTAAACATAAATGTGATAGAAGTTCTTGGAATGAATCGATCTATTTGTAAATAAATATTAGGTACAAAGGTAAATAAAGAAATAAATAGACGTAACCGGGCTCTCTATACGGTAGGATAATAAGAATAAGTCATTATCAAATATGTAATAGATATTCATGGTATGTATCGGTCTATTTCTAAATATTGATTTGAATCAAAATAAGTACATACGGACATATATAGACATCACTGGGATGTCAGTGCAACGTCGAACGCATTACTTAATTGTCTTCTTATTAAAACAATTTTTGATACGATAACTATTGGGTTTTAATATAAAAAGGAAAAAGTAGAAAATATCCCTCTAGCGCTGAAACTTGAACTATTGCCAAATATGCGTTTCGCACCAGGATGTCAGTGACGTCTACATATTTACGTATTTATTTATTTTGATTCAAATCAATATTTAGAAATAGATCGATACATACCAAGAATATCGATTACTTTGAAACATTTGTACATTTTACTTGACGTTAAATCGATATATAATTTGCTCATTATTGGATGAAGAAAATGTATGATATTCGATTAACTAACTCAAATTTCTCGTTTCGAATGCATTTTGTAATAAGTGTTTTTTTGGCAGGTTATTTGGCTTTGGTAATAAAAATTGCAAAAGTTTCAATAAATCGCTTAACGTTTTTTTCGTTGAGTAACGCAACGAATATTATATTTTGATAATGGATCCTCAGTTTGTAACGAAATCACGTTACCATTATCATGCATAGATATCTTTTCAAATTTTTCTAGCATTCCTCCTCTGCTAGATTAATTTTAAAATATCTCTTTATAAATAAAACCGATATACGTATAAGACAGGTTTTTTCACGGTCTTACAGACGAGTCCACGTGAAAGAACTGGGACGAAACGTATATTTTCTAAAATAGACAATTGTTCCCTGTATCACCGCTAGAGGGTCACAGAACCTATTAATAGTCAAGTCATTAAAATTCCTTATATTCCGAACAGTAAAATCAAAAGGTCTGAGCGTTATACTACAAATACCCTCACTTAATTTACTTTACGACATACTTAGTGGTTGAAATCGTCAACCCATGTATTTGATTTATGATTTATGATTTATTATTTGTTTATTTAAGTAAAAGGAACGTACATACCAAGATATGAATCTAATTCTTAATATTTACTTATAAGCGGTCGAGAAAAACATTAAACGTTGCTTTCGCAACGAATATTATATAGTATATACATATTGTTAACTTAGACTGTTAATCAAGCGTGCAGTAAGCAGAACTTTTATTAAAACAGGAGTAATTGCCAATTTGCTTGAGCTTCAAACGTGAGTTGAAGTCTTGGCCCAATTCATAAAAATATTGGTTTTCAATAGTATACATATATGCTTTACTTAGACTGGTAATCAAACGTACATTAAGCAGAATTATAACTGAAGCTGTAATTATTACCAATATGCCTAAACTTCAAGCAATAATATAATTTTATTGTAATTTTCGTTGCATAGCAACTACATAAAAATCTTCTTAACCGCTTTGATTTAAATAATTCATTTAAGATATTGGCTTGGGATGACGGTTCAAATACTCGAATGTAAATAATAACATAATGTCTAAATCGAGCTATGATATAAGCTACTTAATAATTAATGAAATAATTGAGAGACTAAAAAATGTGAAATTTACCGTCTCTGAAACGATGATTTATGGAACGGTATATGACCAATTTAATATGCAATTAATTAATGGTTTTAGATTCCCTCTATCGGTAAAAAATAACTAAAAATGCCTATTTGTTAAAAAATATACTTTCGTCCAGGTCCTCCGATGGACTCTGTCAGTAAGACTACGTAGGGCCCTGTCTTATACGTCATGATAGTGTTTAAATGTACTTTTTAACTATAATCTAAAAACTAGTGTTGGCGTGGTGCTCGCTCGCTTCGCTCGCTCAGAAACTTCGACCCAGTGGGAGAGTCGGCTATCTTAAGACTCGTTTGTTTACTAACAGCCTTCAATTATATTATAAAAATTATATTGATATTTGGGGGTCCAATCATATTTAGGTCCAAGTGGCTACGATAGATATGTTAACAACAATATAATCGGCACTAGGGTAACAAATTAGCAACAAAAAAGTAACAAATTTTAGGAATAGTTGAGTTTGGTTTTTGATGACTTTGGCCTTTAAATTTGTTGTGGTATCTTTACAAAGATCACATTTTCAAGACTTTTCTCAACTGCAGTCGAACCGCTTAAATATTTTAGTCTACAGTTTTCAGCCATCATTTAATTCTTGGCCGGGATTCCCAGACGGTATACAGGGTGGACGTTGGCCAGCAGGTCATAGGCATCCCATGTTAAAGAAGTAACTAGATCATCAGTCGATTAATATCGTGATAATTAGGTTTTTCTACAGTCTTTTAATTGCTCGCAATGCATAAATAAACTGAATTAAGAACTACTGTTGGCGTGGTGCCTCGCTCGCTTGGCTCGCTCAGAAACTTCGGACCAGTAGAGAAGTCGGCTATTCCTTAATACTGCTCAGTCAATAAGGTAGAAAATTTTCACAAAGATACTTAAATTAAAAATGATTTAATTGATTTTCAAAATTCAGACTCTGTATTAGAAACTGTAATGAATATATATGATGTCCCAAAAAATATGAAACCCGTTAGTTAACAATCCACTGAGAATCGTGCTAAATGGATAGCCGTCAAAAATCATTTTTAAAAATACAAAATTACTGTTATGACTAAAAACCGTATTTCCGTATAAATATAAAGAGTATAACCGTCGGTTACGTAATTACGGAAGTTGCTCTTATTAACGGTACTATTCAAGTCTGGGTGTTATTGAAACTACATATTTAATAAAATGTACATTTCTATAAACGTAGATTTTTTTGTAAAGTTAAGAAACTGTTAAATTACTTTTTACATCTAAATTAGCTAAAAAAATGAATTAAATATCGAAAAGTACATCACTAATTCAATTAATAACTAGGGTGCCTCCCCCCCCCCCCCCCACCCCCCCCCCCCCCCACCCCCCCCCCCCCCCACCCCCCCCCCCCCCCACCCCCCCCCCCCCCCACCCCCCCCCCCCCCCACCCCCCCCCCCCCCCACCCCCCCCCCCCCCCACCCCCCCCCCCCCCCACCCCCCCCCCCCCCCACCCCCCCCCCCCCCCACCCCCCCCCCCCCCCACCCCCCCCCCCCCCCACCCCCCCCCCCCCCCACCCCCCCCCCCCCCCACCCCCCCCCCCCCCCACCCCCCCCCCCCCCCACCCCCCCCCCCCCCCACCCCCCCCCCCCCCCACCCCCCCCCCCCCCCACCCCCCCCCCCCCCCACCCCCCCCCCCCCCCACCCCCCCCCCCCCCCACCCCCCCCCCCCCCCACCCCCCCCCCCCCCCACCCCCCCCCCCCCCCACCCCCCCCCCCCCCCACCCCCCCCCCCCCCCACCCCCCCCCCCCCCCACCCCCCCCCCCCCCCACCCCCCCCCCCCCCCACCCCAGTGTATGTTCCACCGTGGAGAGCAACGGCTGAACACATGCGCAGACCATGCGTATACTGTGCATACACATGTCGATACACGCTATAGTTTCTAGTGGAGCTCAACACTGGCAGCCGGCATCGAGGTTCACTCCTGTTCTAAAGGAAAGACATTCCCTTCCTCTCTAAGTAGCTCCACACTGACTATGCATATGGACTCTTCTTTGCGTGTGCTCCCCCCCCCCCCCCCCCCCCCCAACGAATCCACTTGAAGCGAGTGCCAGATTTAAATCGGACTGCAACCATCATACCCCAGATGGCACAACATTTTTTGTTTCCGCGAAAAACGGTTTGAATGCCCACAATAGACTACGATCGGTGTCTCCTGGTCCACTCGCTAAAGAACGTTTCTAACCCAAATCACCACACAAATCGGACGAGATCGAAACCATGGGAAACTCGAAATTTTGCGAACCGTCGATACATTTGTGCAGCCGTCTTCATCGAGTATCCACATTCGTGTGTGCACATGGGAAAACTGCAGAAAAATTTTAGGGATTCTCATGGGAATCATATGAGAAATTTTCTCATGAGAATTTGAAATAGGATTCTCATGGGAATCATATGAGAAATTTTCTCATGAGGATTTGAAATAGGATTCTTAAGAGAATCTGACGAGAATCTTATGAGATTCTAGAATCAGCTGTGAAAAATATTAGCTAGGATTCTGATGAGAATCTTATGAGAATCCTATGAGAATCTATTGAGGCTCTCGCGAGAATCCTTCTAAAATTTTTTCGCAGGATTAGCAGTTGCGTTATGCGTTAGCAGTTGTTTCAGTGTCGACGTAGTTATACTTTTAAAAGATATTTGCCGAACATAATTTGTTCCATAAATGAAATTATCAATCAGCTTTAATTTCTCGACCGTTTAATTTAAACATAAATGTGATAGAAGTTCTTGGAATGAATCGATCTATTTGTAAATAAATATTAGGTACAAAGGTAAATAAAGAAATAAATAGACGTAACCGGGCTCTCTATACGGTAGGATAATAAGAATAAGTCATTATCAAATATGTAATAGATATTCTTGGTATGTATCGGTCTATTTCTAAATATTGATTTGAATCAAAATAAGTACATACGGACATATATAGACATCACTGGGATGTCAGTGCACGTCGAACGCATTACTTAATTGTCTTCTTATATAAACAATTTTTGATACGATAACTATTGGGTTTTAATATAAAAAGGAAAAAGTAGAAAATATCCCTCTAGCGCTGAAACTTGAACTATTGCCAAATATGCGTTTCGCACCAGGATGTCAGTGACGTCTACATATTTACGTATTTATTTATTTTGATTCAAATCAATATTTAGAAATAGATCGATACATACCAAGAATATCGATTACTTTGAAACATTTGTACATTTTACTTGACGTTAAATCGGATATATAATTTGGATCATTATTGGAGGAAGAAAATGTATGATATTCGATTAACTAACTCAAATTTCTCGTTTCGAATGCATTTTGTAATAAGTGTTTTTTTGGCAGGTTATTTGGCTTTGGTAATAAAAATTGCAAAAGTTTCAATAAATCGCTTAACGTTTTTTTCGTTGAGTAACGCAACGAATATTATATTTTGATAATGGATCCTCATATCTACTGCAGTGTGTAACGAAATCACGTTACCATTATCATGCATAGATATCTTTTCAAATTTTTCTAGCATTCCTCCTCTGCTAGATTAATTTTAAAATATCTCTTATAAATAAAACCGGATATACGTATAAGACAGGTTTTTTCACGGTCTTACTGACGAGTCCACGTGAAAGAACTGGGACGAAACGTATATTTTCTAAAATAGACAATTGTTCCCTGTATCACCGCTAGAGGGACACAGAACCTATTAATAGTCAAGTCATTAAAATTCCTTATATTCCGAACAGTAAAATCAAAAGGTCTGAGCGGTTATACTACAAATACCCTCACTTAATTTACTTTACGACATACTTAGTGGTTGAAATCGTCAACCCATGTATTTGATTTATGATTTATGATTTATTATTTGTTTATTTAAGTAAAAGGACCGTACATACCAAGAAATGAATCTAATTCTTAATATTTACTTATAAGCGGTCGAGAAAAACATTAAACGTTGCTTTCGCAACGAATATTATATAGTATATACATATTCTTAACTTAGACTGTTAATCAAGCGTGCAGTAAGCAGAACTTTTATTAAAACAGGAGTAATTGCCAATTTGCTTGAGCTTCAAACGTGAGTTGAAGTCTTGGGCCAATTCATAAAAATATTGGTTTTCAATAGTATACATATATGCTTTACTTAGACTGGTAATCAAACGTACATTAAGCAGAATTATAACTGAAGCTGTAATTATTACCAATATGCCTAAACTTCAAACAATAATATAATTTTATTGTAATTTTCGTTGCATAGCAACTACATAAAAATCTTCTTAACCGCTTTGATTTAAATAATTCATTTAAGATATTGGCTTGGGATGACGGTTCAAATACTCGAATGTAAATAATAACATAATGTCTAAATCGAGCTATGATATAAGCTACTTAATAATTAATGAAATAATTGAGAGACTAAAAAATGTGAAATTTACCGTCTCTGAAACGATGATTTATGGAACGGTATATGACCAATTTAATATGCAATTAATTAATGGTTTTAGATTCCCTCTATCGGTAAAAAATAACTAAAAATGCCTATTTGTTAAAAAATATACGTTTCGTCCCAGGTCCTCCGATGGACTCGTCAGTAAGACTACGGAGGGCCCTGTCTTATACGTAATGATAGTGTTTAAATGTACTTTTTAACTATAATCTAAAAACTAGTGTTGGCGTGGTGCCTCGCTCGCTTCGCTCGCTCAGAAACTTCGACCCAGTGGAGAGTCGGCTATTCCTTAAGACTCGTTTGTTTACTAACAGCCTTCAATTATATTATAAAATTATATTGATATTTGGGGGTCCAATCATATTTAGGTCCAAGTGGCTACGATAGATATGTTACAACAATATAATCGGCACTAGGGTAACAAATTAGCAACAAAAAAGTAACAAATTTTAGGAATAGTTGAGTTTGGTTTTGGTGACTTTGGCCTTTAAATTTGTTGTGGTATCTTTACAAAGATCACATTTTCAAGACTTTTCTCAACTGCAGTCGAACCGCTTAAATATTTTAGTCTACATTTTTCAGCCATCATAGGCCCTTTAATTCTTGGCCGGGATTCCCAGACGGTATACAGGGTGGACGTCGGCCAGCAGGTCATAGGCATCCCAGGTTAAAGAAGTAACTAGATCATCAGTCGATTAATATCGTGATAATTAGGTTTTTCTACAGTCTTTTAATTGCTCGCAATGCATAAATAAACTGAATTAAGAACTACTGTTGGCGTGGTGCCTCGCTCGCTTGGCTCGCTCAGAAACTTCGACCCAGTAGAGAGTCGGCTATTCCTTAATACTGCTCAGTCAATAAGGTAGAAATTTTCACAAAGATACTTAAATTAAAAATGATTTAATTGATTTTCAAAATTCAGACTCTGTATTAGAAACTGTAATGAATATATATGATGTCCCAAAAAATATGAAACCCGTTAGTTAACAATCCACTGAGAATCGTGCTAAATGGATAGCCGTCAAAAATCATTTTTAAAAATACAAAATTACTGTTATGACTAAAAACCGTATTTCCGTATAAATATAAAGAGTATAACCGTCGGTTACGTAATTACGGAAGTTGCTCTTATTAACGGTACTATTCAAGTCTGGGTGTTATTGAAACTACATATTTAATAAAATGTACATTTCTATAAACGTAGATTTTTTTGTAAAGTTAAGAAACTGTTAAATTACTTTTTACATCTAAATTAGCTAAAAAAATGAATTAAATATCGAAAAGTACATCACTAATTCAATTAATAATAATTTGTAATACCAAGCGTGAAGCAACTAATTCATAAGTCAATTATTGATCAACTTCCGGAACGGACCGCGATTGAAACATGCTCAAATTTGCTCGCTCTCAATAAAGTTCTTTTACGCGTCTTCTCCCACGTATTAATTAGTGTGATGGTGTGTGAACTGTGTAGCTAATTAAGGACTTTGTGAAACTGGATTTATAGTTTTTATGTGAGACTGCATTAAAAAATTATATTGGTGACAAATTGGACTACTGTGCAACATAACCTAAAGGGAACGTGCTTTGAGGAAAATACTTGTCAAGAGGAACTTGCGGAAATAATAATTTCTTGTGTCATTGGCATATGATTAAGTGGATCTCGCATTACTTGCGTAGCTATTACTTCGACCCAGACTAAGTCTGGACGAAGTATTGAATTTGGTCACTTCGGGCAAAAAAATTACCCTATAGTTTTTCATCAAATGTCGACGTTTCGGACCCTAAGGAACCCAAAGCAACAATAAAAAAATTGGTGTCCGTTAGGTTGTACGTCCGTCCGTCCGTCCGTCCGTCCGTGGGCAAAATTTTGTATATGCGATATCTCGCGCATGGAATGACGAATTTAAAAAGTACAAACGGATTTGGGTTTCTCTTGGCCAAACTTAGATCTGATTAGTTTTTGGAGACAATGCATACTACATTATGAGGAGGTTTAACAAAAAAATGCTCAAAAAACACGTTTTTCCATTTTTTAACAAAAAATACAAATCGTACAAAAAAATTTTTCCAAAAAAAAATATAGAACATCGAATTCTCTACAAAAAAGGTTGTATTCATTTCTTCGTAAAATCAACGATAATGCCGTAAAAAGCAAATTAACATGAAATTAACATAAATTGTACATACACATATACAATGCATATACAATGTACAGGGTCATCGAAAAGTATCGGACCCCCCTAATATCTTCAGTTAGAATGCACTTAGGAGAAAATGTCCAATAGCAAAGTTGTATGGTTTCAAGCGGGGAGTAAGATGATGACCTTGATGATGACCTTGACTTTGACCTTGACCATGTCCTTCAAGGTCATTTCAAGGTCAATCTTATTTTTTTAAATAGAACCCCTTACATTTTATTGCATATTCTTATAGCTTATCTCGAGAGCTTTCCAAAACACTATAATAAAATATTTTTTTATTAAGTACTTTTTGAGTTATAAAGGTTTGAAGTTAACAATTTGTTAACTTCAAACCACATGCATTCTTACTGAAAATATTAGGGGGATCCGATTAATGTATTTTCTTTAAACCAATTAATTGGTCTCATTATTCCGCGCACAAAAGTATTAAGATTAGTATTATGATTACTGAAAACTAAATAATATTTTACAAGATATTCTACATTTTGTGTCAAAAAATTGTTAACTTCAAACCTTTATAACTCAAAAAGTACTTGATAAAAAAATATTTTATTATAGTGTTTTGGAAAGCTCTGGAGATAAGCTATAAGAATATGCAATAAAATGTAGGGGGTTCTATTTAAAAAAATAAGATTGACCTTGAAATGACCTTGAAGTACATGGTCAAGGTCAAAGTCAAGGTCATCATCTTACTCCCCGCTTGAAACCATACAACTTTGCTATTGGACATTTTCTCCTAAGTGCATTCTAACTGAAGATATCAGGGGGGTCCGATACTTTTCGATGACCCTGTATATTATATACATTACATGAAAAACAGAGACACAGAGGAAGCAGGAGAGTGAGGCGGGTATCAGGGGGGGGGGCTAACTTTAAAAATTTGATTAAATTTTATTTTAGTATAAAAATTTGATTAATTTTTGTTTTTTTTTAAGCATCGGTGTGAACAAGACGTACTGATTTATCAGTGCTTCGGCTGATCTGCGGTCGGGGTCGAAGTTTTGAAAATGCTCATTTTCAATTTTAATATAGGGTGAATATGCCAATGAATGGACGACTACCAATGAATGGACGATTTTTTACATATTTCTATTTCCTATGAATGTATGATGCACAACATGCAACAAAATACATATTTTTATGTTCTTTGAACGTTCAAAACAATATTTACAGTACTATTGATCTTCCAGTGTTTATTATTTTGTAAAATCAAAGCAAAGTTTTAAAGCCATCCAAAACTGGTACTGAAAACGTCCCATTTGATTTAACCCGTCTATTCATTGGCGTTTAGCGGATTTTTTTACAAACGTATGAAGACGAGGTTAATAATTAAACAAAATCAAAGGTTGAACTACACGGTCATAAAGAGCAGAGTCTAACGATTCTAATGGTGGTATCATAATTGAATTTTTATTTAAGAATTCAAAAGTTACAATCGATCAAAGTGTGAAAAATGCTTAACCGTCCATTCATTGGCATATTCACCCTATTTAAGGAACAAGATATTGTTACAATATATGTATAGAAACTACTCGAACCTAACGATGCTAGAACTACCCTCTGCCGCCTTCTTTCCTGGCAGTGTTAAAATGGAAATATTCCTGGAAGCATCAGCCTTTCGTCAGGGCAATACAAATTTAGCCAAAATTGTAGGCACCCGGGTCGAAGGCATCTAGTTTATTATTGTGATTAACAGATGATTAGTTAATACTCAAATGGAAATCTATTAATAGGAGCCAATAACACTATAACGATTGTTCGAGCATAGTGCCCCTACTTTTCGACATATATAGATCCCACTTTCTTCGCTGCATAGTCTTGTACCTGGGCTATCCCTTCTTCGAGCGCTTGGGACTGTGGTGGGAAGAAGCAGTTGACTCATCGATCACCGATTCACCGCGGATCCAGTCGGCACGAGACTCTGAATCCGTGCTAAGTGAGCTTTTTCGTGCCGCTCGATTGAGCATTTGCACGTTGTATGTATGATTTATATTAGATTAGTGTATATAGATACGTTTAATTCACAGCTGAATTCTTGTCATTTTTTAATTATGGCTACTTGCATTGCATGCCTTAATCTTGCTGAAGAAAAAGATAGCGTCAAATGTATCGTCTGTGCCTCACTCTATCACACCACGTGTGTACCGTTGGCCAGTACTTTGACAGATAACGGACCAATTTGTTGCTTAGTTCCTGCACCTAAGCGTGACAGAAAATGAGCTGCAGATAATATTTTGGCTGCCCCGAAACTTATCCACACGCGCTCAAATAGTGCTTCGTCAGTGGAGACTACTACCTCCGAGGTCATCGATAATGCGATCGTACCATCGAACGAATTTCGGGACTTCTGTACCAGGCATGATAAGCAACATGCAGAGTTATGCGCTAAACTTGATTCCGTATTGAATCTCAATTCTACGGTACAGGAAATGAAGCAATCAGTAGCTATCCTACAAAATCAGATGAGCACGGTCCTAAAAGATAGAGGTACTAATGCTTATGGGCTACGAAGTAGCGACCTAGTCATTACTGGGCTTCCTGAAACGTTTAATGAGGATCTGGATATCATTTTCCTCAAAATAGCGGAAGTCTTAAAAGTGGCAATGAAGGCACGCGATCTGCTATCCATCGAACGTCTTGGGACAAATTTATCAAATGATCCCAACCCTAGTCACATATCTGGCAATGAACTATCAACCATTGCAACGACTCCAACGACATCTACAGCGGCGTCCACTTACGGTCGATCTAACTTAATCATTGCCAAGCTGTCCAATCCGAGGCTAAGGACAAAATTTATACAGGCAATGAGACTCAACAAAGGTCTTATGTCCAATCCCATTTTTCCAGAGCTCTCGATGTCTCGTATAAATATAAACGAATCTCTACCAATAGAGACGCGCAACTTACTGAAAAAGGCTCGAGCAATAGTAAAAGAACACCCTGAGAAGTCCATCTACCTCTACAAGGGCATCGTCCACTATAGATCAGCAAGAGGGGCAAATGCGATAGAGATCTACAACGAAGAAGATCTCAACATACTTTCCTCTTGACGCCAAACTTCACCGTCATCTGTCATCTCTATGGATGCTGTCAACGCTGCTGCCATTACATCATTATCCACGTCTAAAGATGTGGCTATGTATATTCACAAGCAACTAGCCTGTAAATTATTAGCTCTATCTGATATTTCGGACACTTCAAATGAGTTTATGATTGCTGAAATATCTGGCCGCCCATTCCTCTCCTGTGCTTGTCTCCGGCATTTACCGCCCGCCTAATAAGCCGATGCCTGAAATCTTCGGGACTGCTCTGCTATCTCTAAGCTGCAACTATAATCACATAATAATAATGGGTGACTTCAATATAGATTTGCAAAAACACTCGCATGCTGCTACCGATCTGAAGCAGTTTGCTCTTGAAAACAGCTTACAGATTGTCGATTACTCCCCCACTTTTCATAGTGCCACCGCAGACTCGTGGATTGATCATTGTATAGTTGAAAGCCTGGATAATGTTAAGTCCGTTTTACAAATTAGCTTACCATTCGTATATGGACATGATTTGATATCAATTGAATATGATTTAAAAAGTTATACGAAAAATACAACGGCTATTACTTGCCGAGACTACCGCAATTTTTGTTTGGAACTGTTGCTGGATGACTTGGAGAAATGCGATTGGAGTATGTTTAGACATGCTACTGGGACTCATCAGTCTATTGACCTCCTTTGTTCGACCCTCTCGCATAGAATAGTATCTTCTTTTGATAAATTTGCTCCTCTAAGATTCTTCATACCGAAGAATAAATTGCCATGGGTCACTGAGGTATTGCGCTCACTAAAGCGTGAACGTGACTCTACTCTGCGTGCTTTTCGTCGCACACGCGATCCGAACGCGAAACTCAAACTAATATCTCTCAACAAAACCTACAGGACAGCTTGGCGACAATCACGTGAAAAGCACTATCACGCGCAGTTCTCGACAGTTAAAGATCCAAAAAGCACTTGGGCAAAACTTCGCAGCCTTGGGTTGGCTAATTCTGC
Source organism: Trichopria drosophilae (assembly GCA_030407085.1). Lineage (NCBI taxonomy): Eukaryota > Metazoa > Arthropoda > Insecta > Hymenoptera > Diapriidae > Trichopria > Trichopria drosophilae. Next base: position 218,032,860 of record CM059582.1, read on the forward strand.
GATAAATTCTCCTCCACTTTGCTGCACCCCTGGAGAACTAAATTCTCATTTTGTTTCTCTTGCCAATAGAGTACCAGCCCTATCTCTATCGTTCGAACTTTTCCGTTCGACGACTCAGAACTCTCAGGATACCATGTTTTATTTCTTGAATATTACATTAGACAATCTATTGACATGTGTCACGCGACGAAGGTCTGAGGCAAAAGGTGTAGATCAAACACCGATTAGTTTTTATGTAAAAACCTTTCCCGTCATCGCCAGTCATTTAATATATCTCTCTTTTACTTAATTCGTCCACCTTTCCAGCCGAATGGAAAAAGGCTTTGGTAGTGCCAATAAATAAAAAGAAATTGCCGTCGCGTGTTTGTGACTACCGTCTAGTCTCCATCTTCTGTACATCATCGAAAATTCTAGAGAGATTGGTTTATGATCAGATTGTCACCTTTCTGAATGAACGAAATTGGTTCGATCCATACCTGTCTGGTTTTCGCAAGGGCTTTAATACCCAAACGGCACTACTTTTAGTCAACGATTTTTGTCGCGAGGCTATAGAAAATCGTAATGTTGTCATCCTTTTATTGTTCGACTTCAGTAAAGCCTTCGACACAGTGAACCATACCATTCTCTTGGAAAAACTTAAAGCCGCCCACTTCTCTAATCCAGCCATCGCATGGTTTGATTCCTATCTAACAAATAGGTCGCAGGCCATTCTTGTCGACAATCGTGTTGCCTCAACCTGGCTACCTATCAATGCTGGTGTGCCTCAGGGCTCTGTTCTAGGTCCGCTCCTGTTCTCCATATTCATAAACGACCTTCCATCTGTTCTGCGACACACCAAACATGTAATCTTTGCCGATGATTCACAAATCTTTCTGAGCTGCTCTCCACAAGAAATAGAGGAAGGTTGTGCACGATTAACCAGTGATGCCGAAAGATTTTGCGAGTGGGCGCTCGAAAATGATCTCATTATAAATTTGTCTAAAACGCAAGCAATTATGATTGGAAGTTCATACTTTATTAATCTATTGGAACTTGCCAATTTACCACCTATTAGAGTACAGAATAATATCATTCCATGGGTCAAGACAGTCCGAAATCTCGGCTTAAACTTTGATAATACACTATCTTGGAAACATCATATAATTGTTACGTCAAATCGCGTATACGCTACTTTAAGACAGCTTTGGAAGAATAGCAACGTACTACCCACGGACACACGCAAACAGCTCAAAATTTCGATTATATTCCCCTGTAAACGACTGGTGGAAGGGCTTTAAATAAAAGTCTCGATTTGATCGGTCGACAATTAATGGTTTAAATTTATTCCGATCTCGCGGTGACGACCCGATCGCGACGCGTTTCCTAAACCGTCGACGTCCGAAAACATACTGAAAAAACCGATCGTCACTTTTTCACATCTTAGTTCGACTTTTCAATTTATCGAGCGTTTAAATGGACTAGATCATTATATTACATATCGACATTATAATGTTCGAAATACAAATAATTATATCGAGATAGTCACCATTTTGAAGGGTCTTTTACATAATTTACCTAACAGGCCAGCTTCATTTTGAGAGGTACCCCCATTCGGGTGTGCAATGGCGTAGGGAAAACCACCTCTATGGGAAAAAACCTACGCCGGGTACCGCAGTCGATAAAACATCGATTCTGTTCGTAACATCCCCTATTTTGATTATTGCTGCGCAGTCTACAATGACCTTGACTCGACATTAAGGATGAAGCTGGAAAGAATGCTAAATTCTGCCATCCGCTTCATCTTTCTCCTTCGACGAGACGAGCACATTACGGCATACCGTAATAAACTTGACTGGCTCACTTTGACGTCACGACGACTCTATTTTATTGGTATTATTACACACCTACTATTTAAAAAAAAGATTCCGCTATACTTCTACGAAAAATATGTATGGCGTAGAGACGTCACTGATCGCCATCTTCGGTCGACCACTTTTTTTGTGTAACATATTTATTAGACTATAACATTACAATATATACATAATATATGTAGCTGCGCTACATATAAATACGTATTTACATGTTTATCTTCTTGTAGTTCCTGCTATAAGGTCGACCACAAGTGAGCTAAGAGTACCCACTCATCGCTCTGAGGTCTACTCCAAATCATTCCTCATTACATCCACCTGGCTTTGTACTGCTCTACCAAATAGTATTAAAGGAAGTCTAACAGTTGACAGTTTTAAATCCAAACTGTACCGCTTTCTACGTGACTGCGAAATTTCGGGTAGAAAGATAATAGGCTAACTAAATAATTTTTCTATTTTTTTCCTAGATATTATATTTTTTACTTTTAAGAATTTTTCTCGTTTAATGTTAATATTATTAATTGTTTATTACTTCGGTTCGATTCCTCCCTGTGGCTCTAAAAAAAATTTCTGTTCGGTTCTCGCGTCCATTATAGCTATAATGTATCTAATTATAATAATACTTTGTACTTTTTATATTTCTTTATTCAACACATAATTGTAATTTCTATGTATGGTTAGCTTCAGAGGTCACCCCTCAGGCTAAATAATTGGTATTCTATTCTATTCTATTCTATTCTTTTTCACGAATAAGTGAAAATCGTAGAAATGTATAGATACGACCTTTTCTAAGACACACAGCAGTATAATAGCATTTTACACTAGTTCCACTAGTACGGCCAGTGAAAATTGCTCTAAATAAAAATTGTCTCATCCCAGCTAACACACTGTCACATTCGTCAACGAAAAGTTAATGAAATATACAAACAGTATACAAAACATTTTGTATATTTCCTAACATTTTCGCACATGAACATGACCGTACGTCAGCTGGGATTGAACTGAAAGGTTTGATTATTATGTAGTTTGGAGTTTTACTACTACTATTAATAAGTTTGGCGTTTTATTTTGTTTTAAACATTTAAAGTTTCCATACAATATTTTTTAAACTTTGGAATGTTTATGTTTTTACTACTTACTAACACTTGTAGAATATTTCGGAAACGGCAAATTAAGGATAAGTCAACCCCGGTAGACTTGGCTGCAACTTCAGCGTTAGAAAAGAATTCCCTAGCAACGTTGCCCGTATTTGTCGTTCCATATCCTTGTTTTACAACAGCCACAGTTATTCCAAGGTTAGATTTAACAGTTTTTTTTCTCTGGCTTTTTATGATTTTATTATCACCTCGAGCATATGATAATTTAAAATCGATATTATATGCAATGTGCAGTATGCACTCCATACAACGAATTGTACAGTGCAATGTTGATAAGCCAAACTTATACGTTTCTCTATTTGGTGACAAACTAGAAATATACGGCAAGTCGTTCATTTTACTCGGTGAAACAGCGCACACATTGCAGCTTGACGACGATTTTTGCCCTGTCATTGCACGTCTTACCATCTATCATTATACAATGTAATTCGTATTTAACATTCAATAACTTTTGTTCAATATTTATTTTTGAAATATTTAATTCAGCTATTTCTTGTGTAAAATGTTGATATTCTTGCAATGTACGTTCTGTGTTTTCTTTAACAAATTCAGATTTCAAGGGTCGGCAAAACCTTGTGGCTGATGGGGTTCGGTTTTTCCATATTGTGGTATTTTTGTTATCGTCAATTAAAAGTAGAGGGACGTATGAAGTGATAAAAAACAGCAGCATATCTATTAATAGACGCATTTTCATCCTCATTTTCATTATGGATTTCCCATCTTTGGTTTGTCGTTTGTTGGCTCGAGGCCCCATCCATACCCCACTTTCCTATTAAAGTAAGGTTCATTAAAGTATCATCCGTTAGGTTAATTGTTTTTATTATTCGTTTTAAAGTATGGTCTAATAGTGATTGTAAAGTTACATTTCCACCGAATTCATTTATTTCTATAATTTCTGGATAGCATTGTCTTTTCGCTTGCACTATTCTATCATACGGTGGGTGAAGTTTATTATTAAACATTTTTACCACGTTTTTATTAACTCGTATTCTTGTCTGTCTGTCTGTTTGTCCGGTGCAAATCTTGTAATCGATTTTAAACTAACTTACTGATGAGCTAGAGACTTGAAACTTTTAGGATAGCCGAAAATTGGATGACAATGCATTCCTTTACTGTTTATTACAAATTTCAATCAGTTTTAAGAACATTTTCAGCAAATTTAAATTTTATATGAAGAAAAATAAGTTTCAAAATAAAAAGTGCTTATTTTCCGTTCTTGATTGAATCTATAAATTCCTTTATACTCGTTTTTCTTTCGTTGTTTTGTTCTTTAACATTTAGCGGGGGGCCCGGCGTTTTCCCCCCTTCCTCCGTCGCGCTTGTCCTTTGTTTTCTTTTCGCAATCGGGAAAAGTCCTCCACTGACGTCATTAATTCCCTTGCCTATATATACTCATCCACGACGGCAAGTGGAGTAGTAGTGAATTAGTCCCATATAGAAGTGCTGCAATAGCTCACGGATTCTGGCGTGAGAAAACCTCATCAGGATTCTCATCAATTCTGGACGGTGTAAGCCACCAGAGGAGCCTGTCATCTAAAACCACTTGCATATTCTTTTCATGTTGAAACTGCTCTTTTCAGATCTCCTATAATATTAATCTACTAAGCCCATAAATCATAGGTCTGAAATTTGACGTCAATTTCTACGAATGTCGCCCTTCCATGGGATGTCTAATTTTCGGAATTGAACTCCAAGCTTTCCTTTCTCCCTGTGACTCTATCCCCGCCTACACCAATCAGTTGGCTTAGTCATAGTAAAATTTGAGGAGTGTGAGGCGGGGAACGTAGTCCTTTGCCCACCATATCTCCTTATGAAATCGTAAACGCCCATAGCAATACACGTCCTGAGCGAGCGTATTAATAATATGCTACCTCGCGTAGAAATTCGCCACTTTTTTCCTAGAAATTACGTATCTGAAAATTCATAGAATTCTATTATATTGTCAAGTCCATTTTATACACCACGGAGTGGGAAATAAGTCAACTGGATGGAAAGGGACGACGGGTGGGATAAAGGAAAGCTCACGTATTGCCCACTTCATTTTTTCCCACTACATCACTCATACAAGACGCCGTTTTCCTTTTTCCTTGTGACTCTGTCCCCGCCTATCGCTCGGTTCCTACCATGTCTCCTTATGAAATCGCCAAACTTGATTTACTATTGGCTTTCCCACCATGACTCCGTGCAATATGTAAGAAGTCGTATTGCGAACTTTTTTAGTGTATCACCGCCTATCTCCCTGTCACAGTCAACTCGCTGATGCTCGCTCGGAATATGTACTGCTAGAATGGATATGAAATTACATGAAGCCAACTGTTCTTAATAGTTTTAAATCGATAATAACAAAGTTTGAAATTTTCAATGTCGATGTATTCTATCTTTGTAATGGAATAATATAATGAAAGAAAGATTATAGGGTTCATATAGAGCATGGAATAAAAAATGAAATAATGAAATCGTGCACATAACCACGCAAGCGATGTGAAAATTCAGGTTATAAATTCGGATACAAATACAAACATTGAAAATTGTATTGACAAAAAAAGAAGGAAGAAATGCTGGGAAATTACACAATTTGCAAATCGGAATTTAAAAAAATGCGTGAAAGGGAAAACCATACTAAAAGACAACGTATTAAATATGTGAAAAACAAAAATTAAAGTCTAAAGAATACCGCACAATAGTTTTCGGTACCTGGGAATTCCGGGGCGTAGTTTTTGGGCCCTTTCCTCTTTGGAAATAGACCGGTATATCTGGACGGTGAAGAACTACGGCGCTGAACTCCTATACACATGAAACTATGAAGTCGTACATATTAACTACGAAAGCTATGTGAAAATTCAGGTTTTTCAGGCAATCACAATAAACTGAAATATTTCTCTGTACTGAAAATAGCCCGCTGTTTGAAATATAAAGCCGTAATACTTGAAAAAGACCCGTTTTGTCCTGCTTCAGTCGAATTAATATTTCTATCTATACAGGGTGGCCGATTTATCTGAAGACATCGAAATATCTCGAGAACTATGCACAGAATCAAAAAAGTTGTCGGATGAAAGTTGTTCGACACGAAGGGGGGCATCCAGTGATAATTAAATTTACCCCCTCCCCCATCCCCTGGAGGTGGAGTGGGGGCAAAAACAATAAAACTTAAATAGGAACCCCCATTTTTTATTGCAGATTTGGATTCTCCGGAAAAAAGTACACGAATTTGACCTAGGAGCTATTGCATTTTGGTTCACAGGTGGCGCTGTAATCGATATAAATCCAAATTTATCTGAAGACATTGAAATACCTCGAGAACTATGCACAGAATCAAAAAAGTTGTCGGATGAAAGTTGCTCGACACGAAGGGGGGCATCCAGGGGGCAAATATGGACAATTTGATCCCTTTATGAAAATTTAATATTAAAAATTCTAATATTAGAATTTTTAATATTAGAATTTAGTAATATCAATTGCGAAAATTGTTATTCTGAATATGAAATTTTAATAATGTCCATTCGAAAAATTAAGATTATAAATAATTGATATTCTTCATATTAAAAATCAAAACTGATTACATAAAAATTGTGCATACAATATCAAAGCAATTTTATAAATAAGTTTTCTACCTTCAATAAAATTACATTTTAGGTTTTAAATTTATTATTTAATAAACAAAAAGAGGACATCACGCAATCCATTAAAAAACGCGTCATGTCCCTTCACTCAGCTCATTCATTCTCTCTCTGTATGTTTTTTCCGAAATGAGAATAAATAAGCTGAGCATTGACGGTCAAACCAGCTTCTATTAAACTAAACGAAACTCTTACTTCAATTGGGGATTTCGTCGCCATCTACCGGACCCCGAGAGAACTCACGTGGTTTCATACATGTACATCGCTTGCATTTCGGCCATCACCGGCGCCGGTTCTGTTACATAACGCTAGAGAGCGACATAACTCGAAAATAAAGTAGCATATCATTTTATACATAAGTTGAGTCACACGTAACTAGTTCACCTACATTTTTCTCTACTTTCCTGAAGGGAAGTAAATGGATATCGCGACTTTCTAATCCCCATATTAAAACTTAGTATTCACGGTCTCTCGATCTACGATGATTGTGATTGTCGCCCAAGTGAAGCTTTGCAGTCGTCGATGATCGATATTTCGCCCTCGTTACATACGATATTTTCTAACACGACAGGCGTGGGTCTCGATAATTCGCACCTCAAGATTTCGCCCTTATGTGCGAAAGTCGAGCTTCACAGTTGGAGTATTAAAAATAAAATTAAGAAATCATCTGACAAAAAAATGGACTGTATATTTTTGTTTCAAAAATTAAAAAACGAAGGTACTTATAGAGCTACAGGATATGCTTTCTAGCTTTCAAGTGGTACAAAAAACTTGTTCATATAATTACGTAGTAAAAGTTTTCACCCTTGTTGCATAATATACTATTTTTATTGTTGCGAATTGGTCAGCATAAAATATGTTTAGCATATTACTCAAGGTCTACATGAAGATGAACATGTACCTGATCAGAGTGGACCATTCAAACCTGTCGAAAGTGTCGTAGGAAATAGTTTAATCGAAGTCGAGTGTAGAAAAGATCTGAACGTCTCTAATGATGTACGTAATTTCTTAAATATAAAAAAAAGGCTATTGAATATCGTTTATCTGTGTATAAGAAAATTCAACGATTATAACTTCTACAATCATGGTTCAATATACCCACATAAAAATATAAATATTGCATTTTAATTTTCTTATATAGATCACTGAACCCTTGCCCTTGACCATTGACAGTCTGTCAAAGGCAGAAATACGACTTCCTCGTTCTTGGCGTCAGGAGACGAAAAATTGTGGAGAGAAAACAATTCTATGTTTTTATGTTACACAATGCGAAGACAATTTTAATGGCACGTTCCTTATGAATGTCGTGAGAGGCGTATTCCTGGCAGATGACATGTATCCCAAGGTTGATATTCTTGGCATTCATATCAGCGGTTCTGACTTCGATTTCCATGAAAGGCCAATAAATAGTATTGATGAATTAGAAAACCTGCTGCAGAGAGTAAATGACGAAAAGATATGCATGGGAATCGCATTAAATGCAATGAGTGCCGATCACACATTTATGTTCAAAGACCGACTGAATACGTGGCGACATAACAGATGCTCGGTTGTTTTAAAAACAAAACAAAAAATTTGTCAGTGCTGCATGCAGGCAGGGAATACCTTAAGGAAACGTTCAGCTCGGCAGAAAGTTAACAAAGAAAGGAAACGTTTTCGGATGAATTTATCGCCAAACAAGCAACGACAATTAGAGGCATTAAAACGAACAAAGAAAGTATTGACACGAGAAAAATTAAGAACAGTTCGCTCGCTTCACAAGTGGAGGGAAGAATGTGATAAAATGCAATTGGAGCTCGATAATGTAAAAGAGAAAAAATTGGAGCAATTGTTAGAATCTGAAAACATTCCAAAACGCGAACAAATTGTTATTGAGGAAATTGTCCGGACAGCAAAATGCAAGACTGCGCATGGGAGAAGATATTCCGAAGATTGGTTATTGTTGTGTTTACTGATGCATATGCGTTCACCACGAGGCTACAGATTCCTTCAAGACCATAATATACTACCTATACCTTATAGGAAATAAAAAGATTGTTTTTCTTTAAACTCGCATTTGCGAATGTAACAGAAACTTTCAGGAAAACTATTTATTTTTATTACTGACCCATAAACGAAAAAGGATTCAAGTTGCGTGAAAACGATTCGGATTTCGACAAACCAATCCAAAATTTTGAACTTTTTCACTTCCTGGCTATCCTTAAACCATTTGCTCGGGATGACAAAGATTGTGAACAACTTTAGTTTTAAATATTTAAAATTTTCTATTTTAAACAATAATTTTGAAAACTGACATCATCTTTTTGAGTATAACCAAAACTATCTGAAAATATGTTTTGTTTTAATTTCTATACATTATTTACTTCGTTTGCTTAGTTTATATTTCCAGGAAAAAAAAAGTTTATCATGAGTCGCAGTGAGAGGGTTAATAAGTTTGTAAATTTCTTGAATTGATTACTATTCTAAAATCAGAATTAAAATATCATGGTAATCGTTTTCTGTTTGCTGGACGATAATCTGTAAAAGATATTCTTTATATATCTCTTTACGCTCTTTACTGGCTAAAAAATAATTCAAATTACATCCTTTTCTTAGATATTTGTCTATAATCGACACGAAGTGTGGCTTTGATGCCAGTTCTTTTTATTTATTTGCAACAGTTATGTCAACAAAAACCGATAAACAACGCGTTGGCGCTTTATTAGTTGACGAAATGTCAACAAGAAAGACCGTCAGTGTGGACACAACTACACTCACATATAAAGGTTTAGTCGATTTTGGCGAAGACGGTGTAATGTTTTCTTATTTTATATTTATTGAGTAGTTCACGATCGATTGGAATCACTGATGATGATGCTGAATAATGTAAAGAGAAATGAAATATCAATAAAACCAATATACTGGAATCATAATAATCCTAGTTATCGCATAATTAAATATAGAAATTATAAGTCATTATATTTTAATCAATTATCACAAATTAATAGGAATAATAATAATCCTAGTTGTCGCATAATGAAACATAGAAATTATAAGTCCTTATGTTAATCATTTATCTCAAAAAATGTCTTTAAACTTTCTTTTGAGAGAGCAGAGAGGAGAAATTCAAAATTAAACGCTTACGCACTGGTGTCTTGTCCACTTTTTGAGAAAGTTGATTATCATCTTCTTTCAGCACTGTACAGCAGGGTAGCCCTTTGGTCGCATCCTTGAAGAACATCGTATTGGCGTGGATTTCCACGTGGCCACATTGAGGCTAGGTTGACTGCTCCTCGGTTCGATAATCTCTGATCTCTGGTTTGGTACAGATTAGGTCAAGCAATTCCATAGTCTTCGAAACGAAAGCGTGGGCAAACAAATTCGTGTAATCGGCGTTGAAATTCGAAAATATATCTTGATCCGAATCGGATTCAATTTTGCTTCACTAATTCTTCACTCGAACATGATGTCCTTGAATTGATGAATCCCGGCGGATTAACCTGCCACGTACAGCAATTGTAATGTTAAACAAAAAGAAAATGAAAATTAGTGTACATTATTTGATAAACCAAATCCAAGCCACAACCAAGAAGAAGCGACCAGAAGTATCTCCCAACTGATTACTGAACTGGATTCCCGCCACTCCACACTCCTTGCTCTCTCTCTCTCTCTCTCTCTCTCTCTCTCTCTCTCTCTCTCTCTCTCTCTCTCTCTCTCTCTCGACTTACGCATCTTTAGTTATAGCCGATTCAACAGCATATCTGAATACTAAATTACAACGCCTTCAAAACATTGCCTTGAGGTATGTGTACCGCCTGCGCCGGGATGAAAGACTTGCGCCATATCGTCAGAAAGCCAACTGGCTACCCATAACATCTAGGCGACAGTACTTTCTCGGTAGCCTCACTCATCAAATCATCCATACCTCCCAACCTTCCTACCTTGCTGACAGATTCATTCCTCTAGACTATTCCATTCGCCGATCTTCTCGCTTACAATCATCTCAATATCAACTCCCAATTCCTCGTACCAACATCTTTGCTCACTCTTTCTGGATCACAGCCATACAGTTTTGGAACTCCCTGCCACGCCGCTTTCACGCATTCACATCTCTCGCAACATTTCGTACTAACTTATTAACATATCTTCTTAGGGCTGATCAACCGTAAGTTTGTTACGTTTTCTATTTTTATGTTTTAACTATGCGAGCGACTTGTAATCAAATTTACTACTTACATGTAGCTCAAGTGCAATTTTGTTATTTTTTATTTACAATGTAGTATATATAAAGATGTATAATGTGTTTACCGCCTTATAGCAGAGATTATAATATAGTTTTAAGGTTTAAGTTGTATTATGTATCGCTTATCCTGACCGAAACATTGTAACGGCAGGATATTGAGTTGATGTGCCCACGGCCCGTAGTGGCCAGGGCAGTAATAAATATGTCTTCAATCAATCAATCTCTCTCTCTCTCTCTCTCTCTCTCTCTCTCTCTCTCTCTCTCTCTCTCTCTCTCTCTCTCTCTCTCTCTCTCTCTCTCTCTCTCTCTCTCTCTACATCTACGTCATTTCATCTAAAATGGCGCCGCCCGCTAGCTGTCATCGACTTTGACTCTTCGATTCTGACATCGACTGCTGGAATTCCGTTCGCCTGGTGGATCAGATTTTCCATCTAATAGGTTGGTGACAAGCGCTTATACCGCCGTGCGCGAGCTAATCTAAAGTCATTCATTTTAGTCTGATTTTATTGGCAGCATCTCTATCTTCACGCGGTATTTTTCTAATCGGTTTTCTTTTGATAAACCGCACACGGTATTGTGTGTGTGGGGTGAGTGCTCGCTTATTTAGGTAGTGTTAGTTTAAATTCACGATTTTGCGGGCGGTCCCACTACCACTAGTTGCGCGGTGTGTGCGACGCGTACGGTTCACGGGCCCCCACACGCGGGCTCAGTATACGCTCTAGGAGGATTGTTGCGTTCTCTGTTTATTTTATTTACGATTGTCATAGTTCGCTCTCGCTCTAAATGGATCTATGTAACAAGTGTAATGCCGAAATCGTCGGCGAGAAGATTCTCAAATGCGTTGTCTGCGCTCATAATTTCCACGCAGAATGCAAACCGGAAAATGCGTCTACTACAGTATCAGGTGCATTTGTATGCTGTATAAATGCACCTGCCGCTAAGAGCAAAAAAAGGAAGCTGAATACGTCTTTGCTTGCCCCGCCTCGTTTGCTCCGCTCAAACAGTGCTACCTCTGTCGATTCTGATTCGTCTGAAATGCTCATTATACCTCCTGCGTTACAACTATACTTCGATAGGCAAGACCAATTTAACACGCGGCAGGATGCACGATTTGAGGAACTAAATAGCAAGATGGACAGAATTTTAAAGCTGGAAGAGCGGGTTGATGGTATTGATGAGAATCTGAAGGTGCTGCAATCGGAAGTCCAGTCTCTTAAGGTCGATCGTGCTTCGATAGGCTACGATATACGAAACTGCGATCTAGTACTTACTGGGGTACCTGAGAAAATTACAGAGGACTTACGACAAATTACGCTAAAAATAGCTGAATTTTTGAACGTGACGCTGCAGCTAAATGACATCCAAACAGCATATCGCCTAAATAGAGCAAATAGCTCATCTATCTCCGGGCCATCCACTTCGTCTGAGCAAACATTGCCTAGATATCCGGCTATAATGGTTCAGCTTTCTAATCCTGATCTGCGATTTGCATTCATTAAAGGGATGCGAACGAAGAAGATACTGTTCAGCACCGACATCGATGGCTCATACGTAAAAAATCGTATTTTTGTAAATGAGCACCTACCACCTGCGACTCTAAACTTACTTAAGAAAGCTCGAGCTCTTGTGAAGGGCCATCCGCATAAGTATATTTATACATACCACGGTATTATTCGTTTTCGACCTACTAGTGGCGCTAACGCGATTGATATTACATGTGAAGCTGATCTTCAGAAGATCCGCGATTGACGTACGGCGGGTAGTACTCTGAGTCTTCGTGATAATAGTGTAGTGGCTGCATCGAATTTCAGAAATAACCAGGCTATTATAAATTTGATTTTTCCAGTATCTTCTAACTCTATTAATCTAAAGGTGTGTCATATAAATGTCCAATCTCTCGGCTCAGCAAATAAAATGCCTCTTTTAAATGTCTTATCTTAATGTCAATTTTTACCATATTATCATACTTTCTGAAACCTGGTTCAACTCTAAAACTGTGGACTCATATTTTTATCTGCCAAACTACCATCTGCTGCGCAACGATCGCAAGTATAAACTCGGGGGAGGTGTTGCAATGTATATTCATACTACTCTTAATTACAAAATTCTAGAAAAATCAGAATGCACTTCTGTTGACCCCCTCGAGTTCATGCTTGTTGAAGTCGGTTGCAGCTCCATAGCGAATTTCAGAGTGCTACTAGCGGCAATTTACCGCCCACCCAAGAAAGCTCTTCTTGAACAATTCGAGTCCGCATTGCAGAAACATAGCAGTGGTTACGATCGAATCATCATTATGGGTGACTTGAATGTGGACTTAAATCGCGCTTATTTCGAATCTTCGTATTTGCAGCAGTTTGCGGAAGCCAATGCCCTCCATATCGTACCTTACCTACCTACAAACCATACGAGCCGAGCGGACACTTGGATAGATCACTGCCTTGTCGATAACCCCTCAAATGTTGTAGCACAGAACCAAGCCAGCATACCTTTTATCTGTGGCCATGATCTGATAGATATCGAATACAAGGTTCAGATTCTTAAACCAAAACCATCGCAAATTACGTGTAGAGATTACCGTTCATTCGATACCTTGAACCTACTTAGGGACCTAAGTAATTACGACTGGAGCATTTTTAATTTAGCCTCCTCGCTTGGTAATATCAACGTACTTACTAAAACGCTCAGTCACCGCATCCTCGAAACCTTTGACAAACATGCCCCTATCCGTACCTTTACTCCGGCACACAAACCATCCCCGTGGATTACGCCTCACTTACATAGACTAAAACAAGAGCGGAATAGCCTTTTATGCGCTTACCGTCGAACAAGGGATCCTAAGCTAAAACTCAGACTCATTTCTGCTAATAAAGTCAACAAGCAAGCATGGACTTCGACAAGAGAAATGTACTACCGTACCAAACTTTCTAATATACACGACGCCAAGACTATGTGGAAGGAACTGCGGAATCTCGATCTGGTGGCTTCGACAAAATCCGCTAAGCCATTATGTTGTTCACTCGATGAACTCAACTCGTTCCACACTGCTTCTGTTTCCTCCTGGACCGATCTACTGAACTTAAATCTTAGCGAACACCTGCAACACGACGATTTTAATGATAACAGATTTTTCTTTTCAAACGTTACCATTGAGGATATAGCCGCGTATCTCACAGAAGCTAGGTCTGAAGCTTGTGGCACCGACTCGATATCTATCAGCTTTCTCATCAAATCATTTCCCGTTATCGCTCCTCATATAGTTCATCTCTTTAATGAATCTCTCAATACGTCTATTTTTCCCGCCGACTGGAAAAAATCATTGTTGCTTCCAATTAATAAAATTTCGAATCCCACTTCTCCTGCTCACTATCGCCTTGTTGCCATTCTTCCAGCTCTCTCTAAAATCCTGGAACGTGCCGTCTTTAACCAACTACTAAGATTCCTAAATCATAACGATTGGTTTGATCCTCACCAATCAGGGTTTCGCAAGGGTTACAGTACACAAACTGCGCTCTTATATGTCTCTGATTTCTGCAGACAAGCCATTGACAACCGCATGATAACCATCATTATTCTCTTCGATTTCAGCCGCGCTTTCGACACAATTAGCCATAGCTTACTTATAGAGAAACTTAATACTGCCAACCTTTCAAAATCGGCCGTCCGTTGGTTCGCATCATATCTCTCTTGTCGATCCCAAGCAGTCACTGGTCCCGACGGTAGTAGATCATCGAGGCTTCCGGTGGGTGCTGGAGTACCTCAAGGTTCGGTTTTAGGACCATTATTGTTTTCCATCTTTATCAACGACCTACCTAAGGTTCTTCAGCACTGTGACCATATGATATTTGCCGACGACACACAAATTTTTCTAAACTGTCGCGTCTCTGAGCTGGATATGGCCATAAATAAATTAACATCTGACGTCACACATTTTTGTCAGTGGGCGAACACTAATGACCTCGCCCTGAACCTTAACAAAATTAAGGCTCTAATAGTCGGTAGCGCTATCTACCTAAACACACTTAATCTTGATTCGATCACTCCTATCGTTATCAACAACACGGAAATACCGTGGGTCAAATCGGTGAGGAACTTAGGTCTCGAGTTTGATGCGACGCTTTCATGGAAGAACCACCTCGTTAAAATGTCTAATAGAGTTTTCTCCACTTTACGCCAGCTACGTAATAACCGGGCTTTACTTCCAACTGACGTTCGGAAAAACCTTGTTTCCTCACTGATTTTACCCTACTTCGACTACTGCTGTGCTGTCTACAATGACATTAATGTCATTCAGAAAATCAAAGTAGAACGTATGTTCAACGCGGGAATTCGCTTTATTTTTGATCTACGGCGCGATGAACATATTACTCCGTTCCGAAATAAACTAAACTGGCTCTCGACCAGATCGCGTCGGCTGTACTTAATAGGGATCCTTACCTATAATATTCTGACCACTGGCGTCCCTCAATATCTGTACGATTGTTACCAGTGGCGCATCGTAACCGCGTCCAGAGCACTCCGACCTGGCTCTATGTTGCAACTTCGTGTACCGACTCATCGATTAGAATCGTATGCAAAATCTTTTATAGTCACTTCCACGCGGCTATGGAATGATCTTCCCGATGATATTCGAAACAGCATTAGTCTGAACTCGTTTAAATTTAAATTAAAAAATTATTTATTAATCCGGACCGTATCGTGAGATTATTACCTAATTACTTCGATGAGCGTGTACTGTACAGGAGTATTCACTAGATCAATTGAGTATTTTTCTGTCTGTTAGTTACTAAGTTTGTATTCCTTTTTTTCGCTTTTCACGCTTAGATATTGTTAAACTGTGCTTTTCTATTATAAATCTCTATTGTTTACTATATTTACTGTAGTCTTAAGTTTTCTTATGTATGCTCTTCTACTGGTTGGTCCAAGAGGTAATTCCTGAAGCCAAAATAAAGCCATTCAGTCAGTCTCTCTCTCTCTCTCTCTCTCTCTCTCTCTCTCTCTCTCTCTCTCTCTCTCTCTCTCTCTAACGATGTACGATCAAGGATCAATGACTTAGCACAATTCAGATTCACTCATATCGAGATTAATTTCATAACGATATTTTCTCGGACGCTTTTTATCCATCCGAATATCATTTACCATAATACAAGACATTATTGAATTCACGAACAGTCCTGTCGCTTCCTCATCCCTGAATTTACCATCCGGATACCGACTAAAGAAATCGGCAACAGTGTTTTTCTTACCTTCACAATACTCAACACTATACGAATATTGCTGTAAAATGAGGTTCCATCGACTCAACCGGGCACTGTAGTACGGAGTATCGGTGAGAAAGGTCAATGCATCGTGATCAGTGAGGATCTTAAATTTCACTCCTAAAAGATAGGTCCGCAATTTCATGATAGAATAAATAATCGAGCAATTCTTTTTCTGTGGTGGTGTAGTTCATCTTAGCCGACGTTAAACATCGACTCACTAAAGAGACCACATGGTGTATTCCTGAACTCTCACCCTGATAAAGAACACCACTCACTCCTAAATTCGATCCATCAGTCTGTAACACAAACAAAGCGCTTGGATCAACATGCTTCAACATTATCAAATCCGCAAGATTCTGCTTTAAATTGAGAAATGCCCTGGAATGTTTCGGCGTCCATATCCAGGGACGACGAGATGAAAGTATATCTCTAAAGGGATCGATAAATGTAGCATGTTTTACACAAAACTGCCGATAGTATGTGCACAAACCTAAAAATCGCTGTAACTGTTTTATGTCTCGCGGCTCATCAAAATCACGAATCATCCTCAACTGATCAGGACACGGTCGCACGCCCTCTATTGAAAGCTCATAACCCAAGAACCTTACCTCACTCGTCAAGAAAATTGATTTATCAAGTCGAAGCGTAAAATTATTGTCCTGTAAGACTGAAAACACGGCTTCCAAATGCAACAAATGGTCGTCAAAGGAAAAAGAAGCGATCAATAAGTCGTCAATATAGGTTGACAAAAATGCGTCAAACTTCTGTCCCAATGTCAATGAGACAGCCCTAATGAACCCGCTTCCTGCCGTTTTAAGCCCGAACGGTATTCGCTTAAATTGATAGAGCTTAGAATCAACTAAAAAGGCAGTGTATGGTCGTGATTCGCGTTCAAGTTCAATCTGCCAGTAACCATTCGCTAGATCAGAGGTGGAGAGAAATTGGGTCCCATGAAACCTTTGGACTATGTCTCGAATTAATGGCGGACATTCACCATCTGATTCGATTTGATTGTTCAGAAACCTAGCATCCAAACAGATTCGCAAATGTCCGTCCTTTTTTCTTACTATACGAAGGGGGGTTACAGAATCCACTCTCTGACCTTTCTATGATTCCAGCTGCCAACATGGCCTCAATCTCTACTTTTACTTCTGCTCTCATGGACATTGGAACAGGATATGATCTCTTGACAATGGCATCAGGGTTCTTTAAACGAATACGATGACGATGATCGCCAGCAGCTTCATTTTTCATGCAAAATAACCTTTCAAATCGTAACATAAGAACAACAAATTGATTCCGCTGTGTAGAATTTAAATTTACAAAGGATTCTGAAATAGACAATACATCTTCCTGGTAATTTTTACCACTCTTCGATTCCTATAAGGGGGCAATATTATACATCTCACTATCTTCAAATTCTTCTATATTATCGATCATGTATTCGCTGTCGAAATTTTCAAAAAGGCTATCGTCAAACATAAACACTTGTTCATCATAAACATAAGTACATTTTTCGTTATCATGATCATTAAAATCAACATCAGTATATAGATCGGCATTTATCGTTTCAGCCGCCAAACAATTTTTATCAATTACATTTACATCATTTTTATCTATTTCAGAATCATTCGAAAGTCGTTCACATGTCGATGCAGTTACTCGATACATTTCGGAATCAACTCGTGAATCAGTCACATCTAAAATATTATTTTCACAATTACTATTCATGTTATCTAAACTTATATTATTATCGTTATTATTACGCATGTTATTTACATTTATATTATTATCTACATTATATTGCATGTTATCGACATTTAATTTATGATATACATTATTTTGCATGTCATCCAAAGTTATATCTTTAGCGTTATCAATATTATTATGTATGTTGCTTACATTTATCTTATTTTGATAATTTCTCACAAAATTTCTACAACATACATCGGAATTACAGATTTCTCTCACTTCTTTCTGATTAGATTTATATAAAATCCGATTATCAACAGCTCGACGCATTGTATTATTAATGCTGTTGGTCTGCGTAATTATCTGTAATACGGTCACATCATTTTCTTTAACTGATAAAATTTTCTCAGGCAAAATTTGATCATATTTTATAAATTGGGAAGAAATAAAAAACTTGTCAATATACATTTCCCTAGTCCCAGGTGAAAAAGTTTCATAAAAATTGTATAAAATTTTTATAAAGTTGCTATATAAAAGCTGTATAAAACTTATATAAAGAAATGGTTCTATAAAATATTTATAAAATATTTATAAAGTTAGTATATTTTTATAAGCATTTTATAAAATATTATGAAATTACAGTCTACACTG
The DNA here is from genome assembly GCA_030407085.1 of Trichopria drosophilae. NCBI lineage: Eukaryota > Metazoa > Arthropoda > Insecta > Hymenoptera > Diapriidae > Trichopria > Trichopria drosophilae. The sequence continues at coordinate 218,051,304 of CM059582.1, forward strand.
CTTTTGACAAATACCGACATCTGAAGATATTTCTATAAAAAGAAAAGATAAATTAATTCGGAAATAAATCAGCAACAACAATACATATGTATATAATTTGGAGGAAGTATATTTTTTACCAAAATTAGATACAATTTGTATATCAACATACAAATTTTACAAATTATGTATTATTGTTTCTGAATTCAAATGGAAAAAATCACCGAATGAATTGAAAATCATGATATGCTCTGCAATCCCTGAGACCCGGCGCTGTCGATGAATTATGAATCCAGCTGAAATAATCTTTTAAAATGCAACAATACCAAATATTGGTAGATACTGACACAAACAATGATGCCCACTGAAAGATGGCATCAAATCGTCGATCATTCCTAAAGTTCCATTTCTGCGAAAAGACAAACAATTCTTTGAGAGAAATTAAGGAAATTCTTTATCCTGAAAAACAGCGAGCACAAGTAAAGAAGTATTTATTATACTTTTCAGGTTACATGCAGTGCGATGCAAAATGCAGAGAGGTTCTGAACAAACTGTCAAAAAATCATTCTTTTTAAAATTCAACATACCCTAGTAACCACCACGGTAACCACGTTATGTACATCTTGTTTTTTTTTTTTTACAGTTTCTTTTGAACTTCTAAACTGTAGAGAAGGTACATTGCATTGCATGTAACCTAAAAATTATAATAAATATTTGTTTCTTCTTTGTGTTCGCTGTTTTTCAGGGTCAAGAATTTCGCAGAAATGGAACTTTAGGAATGATCGACGAATTGTTTGGTGTCAGTATCCACCAGTATTCGGTATGGTTGTATTTTAATGGATTATTTCAGATGACTTCTTAATTCATAGACAGCGCCTGGTCTCAGAGGTTACATACTTCTGCAGAGCACATCGCCAAATGCAAAACTGCCTCCAGGATCTTTCCGCACCCGTTGACTATATGATGTTTCCTATTTTCAATTCATTCGGAGATCCTTTTGATTTAAATTCAGAAACAACAACACATAATTTGTATGTTGATATACAAATTGTATTCAATTTTGTTAAAAACTATATTTCCTCCATATTGTACAAATATGTATTGTTGTTGCAGATATATTTCCTAATTAATCCATAATTTCTTTTTATAGAAATATCTTCAGAAGATGGTATTTGTCAAAAGCAGTGTAGATTCTAGTTTTATAACATTTTATAAAATGCTTATAAAAATATACTGCTTTATAAATATTTTATAGAACCATTTCTTTATATAAATTTTATACATTTTTTTATATAGCAACTTTATAAAAATTTTATACAATTTTTATAAATCTTTTTCACCTGGGGTACCATAATTTAAAATAATACGGTTTTGCGTCATCCAATCGATCCCAATAATCATGTTGGAAGTTAAATGGGGAATAACTAAAAAAGTAGTAGGAATAGTAAGAGAATCCACCATCAAATTTAGTCTAATTTGCTTCTTAACGATAGTAGGCTTCTTTCCTATTGCCGTTAAGACAACCAAGTTAGTCACTGGTAGAACCTCAATATTACAATACTTGTTCAGATATTCAAATAAATTCTCCGAAACTCCTGTAATCTGACTGCCCGTATCAATAAGTGCTGGTATAGGAATATTACTAATATGCACGATTAATCTAGGACTATTTGCTACTTTTCTGCTATCATTTGACAAATCCCGATTGTCGTTATTAAATTCGGCCTGAAGGTCCTCCGCAAAATCATATGGCGAACGCCCTGACGGACCGCAACTCAGAGCGCTGCTCGTCCGTTTAAAGAATTCAATTCAATTCAATTCAATTTATTCAGGTGTATACAAAATTGTACAATATATCTATATATAAAACATACAAATATATCCTGCAGAGATAATAAATTATCTGCGCGCAGGCCCGAGAGCTTAACCTAAATATAATACTAGATTAAAACTGAAACTAAACCTAAAATTACAATGCCAAAAATTCTATCCAAGCCATTTATTTATTAGATAGTGTTATCGATTATCCGATAATGAAGAAAATGCAATAATTACTACATAAACTCCTTAAAATAAACAATGTATAAATTGTATTTTAAATAAACATATTGACATTTAACTTGATCCATTTTTTAAACGATTTTTTAATTGCAGGTGTTGTAATTTCTATATTTTTAAATTTATTTGGTAGTTTATTAAAATTTATTATCGCTGTGTATATACTACTTTTTTTGAGAATTGTTTTTTTAATAACTGGAAGAAGAATACTATTGTTTCTCGTTGATATATACATTTTTTGACTGAATTCATCTCTCAGTAACAAATAATAATAGGACAGAGATTCAACTATAAATACTTCTCTAACATTTACAATATTGGTAAACTTACATAATCTGACTATTTTATTCTGCAAAGATTGCACTTTATATAAAATGTTATCATAAGCACCACCCCATGCCAAAATCCCATAAGTTAAGATTGAATGAAAAAGCGCATAGTATATCATTAGCATATTTTCATGTTTCAAATACTTCTTTAATTTATAAAACGTGAGACAAGGTAGTTTAGACTTTTGACAATATATTCAACATGTTTATCCCATCTTAAATGGCTGTCAATGAACACACCAAGATATTTGCAAAAAGTAACTCTTGTAAGCGATTTATTATTAATTAATATGTTAATATCGTTCGGTACGCTATCGGCATATACTCCGAAAGTGATAAAGACCGTCTTCTCAATGTTCAAAGACAGTCTATTAGCCTGCAACCATTTATTTGCCTCTACCAAAATTACATTTGCGTTATTCTCAACTATTTCCCATGTATCACCAGAAGTAAGAAAAACCGTGTCATCTGCATATGAAATGCAAGGTAAATTTAAGAAATCGTTTATGTAGACAACAAACAGAAGTGGGCCTAGGATTGTGCCTTCCCGAGTAAAAAAAAATGGTATCGCCAAAGTTTCGCGAAGGTCTGCCTATATGATGCCTCGCTAAAGTATCGCTAGGCGGTCGATGCGAAACATGCGAGACTTGATCTGGTTGAATGTCGCGCTTGTCTCGATGGTCTCGCAAAAGTTTCGCGACTAGGGTCACCTAAGATATCGCGCTAGTTTTGCTAGTTTCGCGAAAGTTTCGGGATTAGGGCCAGGTAAGATATCGCGCTAGACTTGCTGGTCTCGCAAAAGTTTCGCGATTAGGGTCACCTAAGATATCGCGCTAGTTTTGCTAGTTTCGCGAAAGTTTCGGAACTAGGGCCAGGTAAGATATCGCGCTAGACTTGCTGGTCTCGCAAAAGTTTTGCGACTGGGGTCACCTAAGATATCGCGCTAGTTTTGCTAGTTTCGCGAAAGTTTCGGAACTAGGGCCAGGTAAGATATCGCGCTAGACTTGCTGGTCTCGCAAAAGTTTTGCGACTGGGGTCACCTAAGATATCGCGCTAGTTTTGCTAGTTTCGCGAAAGTTTCGGGACTAGGGCCAGGTAAGATATCGCGCTAGACTTGCTGGTCTCGCAAAAGTTTCGCGACTAGGGTCACCTAAGATATCGCGCTAGTTTTGCTAGTTTCGCGAAAGTTTCGGGACTAGGGCCAGGTACGATATCGCGCTAGACTTGCTGGTCTCGCAAAAGTTTCGCGACTAGGGTCACCTAAGATATCGCGCTAGTTTTGCTAGTTTCGCGAAAGTTTCGGGACTAGGGCCAGGTAAGATATCGCGCTAGACTTGATGGTCTCGCAAAAGTTTTGCGACTGGGGTCATCGAAGATATCGCGATACGCTCGCCTGTTTCGCAAAAGTTTCTCTACTGGTGGTCATCGGAGGTGCCGCGCTAGTCACGCTGGTTTTGCAAAAGTTTCGCGACTGGGAACACGGCAGAAATCGCGTTTGTTTCGATGGTTTCGCAAAAGTTTTGCTACTATGAGCACCGGAGAAATCGCGTTAGTTTCGCAAAAGTTTTGCTGCTGGGGTCACGAAAGATGTCGCGCTTATCACGCTGGATTCGCAAAAGTTTCGCGACTCGGGGCACCGAAGAAATCGCGCTAGTCTCGTACACAGGAGTAAACGATTTCTTGTTTCTTTCCTCACCTGCTCACGCGCTCTAGGGCTCTTAAATGAAGTCAAATTTCAGAAAGATCGATTTAAATTGACGGACAAAAATCTAGAACAATATAATTTTTCTCGTTTCATGTAGTTCTCGCCCTACCTTTAATCGATGTGTTTGATATTTGTTTTGTATGATAGTGAGTAATCCACAATTAAAAAAAAATGCTTGCACAAATTTTCATCCACACTTTTTACCGGAACGTGTTTTTTCGGTTGGCTTTCTAGCCCCTTAAATGTGACACATGGAAGCTATTTAAAATTTAAAACTTTTTTGAATTATTTATTGACTTACAATTATTGTTAGTTATATTTCAAGCCTCTAACTCTTTCGATCTTATGTTATATTTTTCTCCATTCTCTCTCTCTCTCTCTCTCTCTCTCTCTCTCTCTCACACTCATTCCTCCTCTTCCTTTCTCACTCACTTTCACTCTTCCTCGTCCATACACTTTCTACTTTCTTGACTTTCGTGTATTTTCAAAACTTCATTCTTTCCATCATTTTTTGTTCGGATTTCATTCATTTTCTCATCTCTCTTTGTTCCCTGATCTTTCTTTTGCACACTTGCACACACATTTTTATCGAAATGTTCTTTTCTAGGCTCATTCCTTTTTTTATTTCCTTCTCTTTCATATCCTCCCTTCACAACCTTTTTCTCTTCCACTTTTTCTGCCATCCTCTTTTCACTTTCTCTCTGGTGCATTCTAATAGACACACTATTCTTTTTCTCACTCTCATTCACTATTTTACTATTCAATATCTCATTGTCACTATCTATTTTATCTTCTTTCTCACTAACATAATTGTCTTCACATTCGCTTTCACTTTCACTCTCTTTTTCACTTCTCATTTTTTTATTAATACATATATTCCGACTCCCACTTGGTACTTCACAATCATTTCCTGCTCCTGTTTCAGAATTACATTCATCTGTATTTACTTCATCACTTATATCTTTCGGCTCATCATTTTCTGACTCTCCCTTCCTTTCATTTCCTTTCACTCTCTCATTCTTACTCTCATGCGCCCTAATACTTTTACTTTCGTCACTTTTCTCTCTAATGCGTACACATTCTCTCTCATTTTCACGATCTTGTTTAGAATCACTGTCGATGTGTTCTTCGTTCTCAAAATTCTCATCGGACTTATCCCCATCTTTGTTCTTGTCTCGCTTCTTTTTCCCTGAGGGTTGGTCTCTTTTTTTCTTGTACTTAGAGTGGTCCTTTTGGTGGTTTAGACCATAGCACATTTGTGTTAACGTTTTTGTAAACGCCTTTTGCGATAATGTTATTGTACATTTCTTGTTAACGTAATCTAAAAATAATATACAATTAATTGTATCTGCTATGCAATAAATGTATAACTCTATTCTGTTTGATCCGTAAATTGTTTAGATTGAACATGTTGGCTTTAATTAGATGAAAAATTAATGAAATTTTGGTGTGCAATAAAAATTGTACAAAATGGAGACCTCCGTATTCGACTATTTTGAGGTTGCTTTTACGAATTAAAATTTTCAAAAAACGTTGTTCGATATATTTTGTATCCATTTTTAACCTTTTAGAAACGTGTTCTTGATAAACTTCAAAAACATGCTTTTATTTATTTTGATTTTTGTCTATTTGAATTTTTAGATGACATCTGAACGCTAAAATTTTTTCGAATTTGAAATATTTCCTATATTTGTAGATTCCTATATGTGTAAAGATACAAAATAAGCTATTTATTATTCAGGATAGTTATTTCATATTTTTGGAAACTAAATTAGGTTCTGTTGCCTACTTCCAAAATGGCGGCTTGTTTTATACGTAAAAATCCGTAAAATATCGTTTTTATCATATAATGAAATTATTATGCTGAAGTTAGCATAAGATAGCCAGCATAAGATTCGGAAAAGCAGTGATTCTCAACTTAAAATAATTTCACGCATTATTAATAAACTGTCGAATGGATCAATCTGAAATTTGCAAAGAAACTTCCAGACCTTTCAGGAACAAGTTCGAAATGTTAATAAAAATAAATAAATCTGGCAAGACTGTTTAAATAATTTCATAAACAATTAAGATAAACACACGAGTTGCGATAATACAAATTTGCGTCCGGATATAACATTTTTAAGAAAGGTTCTCTTCATATCCAGAAACCTCTTGCAATAATAAAAAAAATTTTTTAACTTTAAATCATTGTTTAAACAATAAAAAAAACCATTTGTATTCGATACGGAAAAACAAAGGGACCAAAACAGGGCTCATTGCGCCCGTCCAAATTCGCGTCCGGGCTAACATTTTTACAGGAGCTTCTTTTTATATCTAGAATCACGTTTGGAGTCCCCAAAAAAATTAACAAAAATCCGGGCATTGTTTAAAAAATTTATTAAGTGACATATAAACTATCTGCGTCCAGATGGCTTATTGTGCCCGTCCAAATTCGCGTCCGGGGCTAAAATTTTTATAGGAGCTTCTTTTGATGTCTGGAATCAAGTTCTGAGTCCCAAAAAAATTAACAAAATTCCGGGCATTGTTTAAATAATTTACTAAGTAACATATAAACTATTTGCGCCAAAATGGCTTATTGTGCCCGTCCAAATTCGCGTCCGGGGCTAAAATTTTTATAGGAGCTTCTTTTGATGTCTGGAATCAAGTTCCGAGTCCCAAAAAAATTAACAAAATTCCGGGCATTGTTTAAATAATTTACTAAGTAACATATAAACTATTTGCGCCAAAATGGCTTATTGTGCCCGTCCAAATTCGCGTCCGGGGCTAAAATTTTTACAAGAGCTTCTTTTTATGTCTAGAATCACGTTTTGAGTCCCAAAAAAAATTTACAAAAATCCGGGCATTGTTTAAATAATTTATTAAGTGACATATAAACTATCTGCGCCAAAATGGCTGATTGTGCCGGTCGAAATTCGCGTCCGGGGCTGAAATTTTTACAGGAGCTTCTTTTCATGTCTAGAATCACGATTTAAGTCTCAAAAAAAATTAACAAAAATCTGGGCATTGTTTAAATAATTTATTACGTGACATATAAGCTATTTGCGCCAAAATGGCTGATTGTGCCCGTCCAAATTCGCGTCGGGGGCGAACATTTTTACAGGAGCTTCTTTTTATGTCTAGAATCCGGTATTTTTATTTATTTTTTTTTTTAAACAAGGTTAAACCACCTATTTTCTCAATGTTTTCAGCGGCAATCGCCAAAGCAACCTCAAAAATATCAGAAATAATTGCTGTAAAATTCAAATATTTATTTTTGGGACGGCAGTACATAATAAAATTTAGCGTTAATAATTTGTTTATTTAGGCCTTAATGGGTTAATAAAAATATCTTACTGAAAACTGCCATACGAATATCCATCGGTATACCGGTCTTTCCTCTGCCAGTGGCGGAGATTATCTCTTTCATCAACGACCGCACCATCTCTCGAGGATTGTCTTTGCAACGTGCTCGAATTATACCTTTTTTAAATGGATTTATCGTGACTCCTGAACTGGGCCACAGCTCCACCTATAAATGTACAGTCGAATTATTTTTTTTTTATTTTACAACGACGGATTTCTTTAGAGTACACGTCAAAACCTCGACATATGAAAAATCCGATACCTCAAAAATCCGAAAAATATTGAATCATCGCGAGTTGTGGTGAAAAAATTAGACTTTCGTGGTTTTAAAAGTCGAGGTTTTGAAGTGTCTGGTTTTTGAATGTCGGGTTTCTAAAGTTTCGGTTTTTCAATGTCGGGTTTTCGAGGTGCCGGATTATTAATATGTCGGTTTTTTGACGCCTTTTCTAAGAGATTCTAGAGTTTACAGCAGATAAAGCAGTAATTTACAATTGAAATTTTTCCAAATTCAATTCTTGTACGGAACATGAATTTTGAAAAATTAAATCACTAATTCCTATTCTACATTTTTTAACGTGAATTTACAGAAATTCAATTTAAAAAAAAACCTTTTGCGGTGTCGTCGAAGTGGGCACGTTCTTTTCCTGGCTAATCTCGTCTAGCTCACCATTATCCCCCCCTCTGTCTTGGAAATAGATGGCTTTCATCATACGGAGGTTTGCTTCGGTACTTTGAATCATTTCTAATGTCACTGCATACAAGGAAAAAAATCTGTGCAATCAATAAAGTCGAAACATAGTGGTTTAATTTTTAATTTAGCAGTGTTCGCATCCCACTTTCCGTGCAATCCAGGTTAAAAAAATTTGGTATTGCATCGGCCTTGCTCTGCTCTTAAAGCTTAAGCCTCGCTAAACGGTTGATGCGAGACACGCGAGACTTTTCTAATGCCATAAAAGAAAATGTAATTAAGTCTGGAATTTATCACTTTTTTGTCCGATTAAATTTCTATTAATATTAAAAAATAAAAATTTCGTCTCGAGCCAGACTCTTACTTAACAGTCCGCGTTTCTAACCACTCGCCGACACTTGCTGTTGTAAACATTTATAAAAATAACGAATAGTTGTTACCGGGAATTAATTTAAAAAATATTCATTTCTTTATAAATATTTTAATGATATACTCGTAGAAATGAAGAGAAAGTGAAATTAACTTGAATTTTGAAAGAATGTTGTTAACTACTGACAACGAAAGGTGTTATAAGTAATAAAACTACCTGTAAGGTTTTAAATAACATATTTTATAATATCCCGAGCAGAAATCTGTTCAGGCTACCTAAATGTTGAGCAGGACCTGATCTGGAAGTGGTAAGGCATGCCTTATCAGGTGAGTCTGATTACTGCCTGATCAGACTCTGATCAAGAGTTGATAAGGCGCGTAAAATCAGGCTTCAGTAGTGACTGTCTGGCCATTTTTCTTGATGAATGCTGATTTGACTAGTAAATCATAGACCAACCGCTTTCAATTAAACTTTATGCACTCTTTGCATCTCTTCCAAAAGATTTAATTAATATTTGCATTATTTGTGTTGTATTTCATTAACGATTAAAAAAGAAAGAAAATAAAAACAGAAGAAAGAAAAATGGCAAAAATGGAAGTATACCGTACGCTTGAATGTCCAAATTCACTTTTCTAGAACGTTTTGAATACGTTTATACTGCAAAAAGAAACGCCGTGAATTTGGGAATAGAAGGCGATGGTACGCTTCTACCTTTTATAGGATTGATGAAGGCCTGATTAAGCCCTGATGAAAATCTGATAATGACCTGACGAGGGCCTGATCAAGCCCTGACAATGGCCTGACCAGGGCCTGAGGCGAGGATCGCGTACTGCGATCAAAAAGAAGGGCCTGATTAAACCCTGATCAAGCCCTGATCAAACCCTGATCAGGGCCTTACATCAAAGTGCCTGATCAGGCCCGAACCGGATAAAACGTTTCATTCTTGATCAGGCCCTGATAGGGTTACCTGATAAGGGCCTGAAGTATATTCAGGCAGCCTGAGCAGGACCTGATCAGGGCCGTATCAAAATGTCTACTCGGGATATTTGTTATTATGTTGTTTCCTATTAACTTAATTACACATGAAGGGTAAATGTACTACATATACAAATTTTTAAATGCGTTTAAATTTACGTGTGTGATTCCAAATTCATAATATACAAATGTAATATAAATGCAAGTCGGAAAATAAATAAATTATATTTGTCATGTTTCGGAAACAAAATAAAAGAGATAATATTAAAAATACATATTTTATTGAAAATTTAGCTTTGAATCAATAAATTTTCGAAATTTCCTGTGCTAATTTGTCCTCATTTAAAAAACTGCAAGCCAAGTATATTGGCGTCATATGTTCAATTAAATTAATAGTAACCAACGTTACTATGTTACTACTAGCAAATATATTAGAAGAGATGTTGTTTAAAATCCCGTGGACAATTCATAACCTTTATTCATAACCTCTTTCGTTGTCAGTAGTTAACAAAATTTTCTTAAAGTTCAAATTAATATCATTTTCTCTTTATTTCTACGTGTATATCATTCAAATGTTTATAAAGAAATATATATTTTAGTATTAATTCCTAGAATCAAATTTTAAAAAAAAATTTAATCTCATAGTTTTTAAATAAAAATTTAATAAAATTTCGCGTATCTCCTCCCGATTTCGAGATAATTAATAATTTTGAAAATATGCAAAATATGAATATTTAAAGTTCTAAAGATTTGGATTATTTTCCAAAATGCAATTAATATGTTCTGAAATAGAAAGTCGGTAATTGCCAAAAGAACATAAGAAAAAATATACTTTACACTATCTGAAACAATTTCATCCAAAAAGGTTATTAAAAAAATTCTTTAAAATAAATACAATAAATTTGAATGTAAATCAATACGCAACTATTCATTATTTATCAATACCTTGGGGTCTTGTAGAGCTATTTATAGCAGCCTCATAATTTCTTATCGGGGCCGTTAATAATGCTGGGCTTTCTGTTAATGAAGGTCCCAATGAAGCCAACAGTGGACCACTTGATGGCGTTAAGGGCACCGTTGCCGTTGTCTGTGCCCGTTCTGGAAGGGGTTCAGGGGGTTTAGTCTTACCTCGTCCTTCAGTTGGAAGATGTTCTGGCTCCTCGTTAAAAATATCGCCTTCCTAAAAAATAAAAGATGACAGTAAATTTAAATTAGACATTTATTACAGTTAATTACTTAGTATGATAAAGAAGTTAACTTTACATAAACAAAGCCTTCATTATATGTAGATCATATTAACTAACCTCTAATATTCTTTTTTCAATTTCGATCTCTTTTTTCCTTTTCAAGGAAGTTGAATTTCCGCCTTTCTTGTTCCTCTTCATTTTTAGAGTTTCCACTGGCAGTATTCTTCCTTCAGTGGAAACGCTGAGAGATGACAAATAATTGACGTCAACTATGAAAAAATAAAAACTATAAAATCTTTCGAATTTCATTCTGAAATAGTAATGTTATTTACTTACCACTTGCTTTGATTAATCTCGCTGGCCAAAATTTTGAATTCCACTTAGCATATATCTTCCCTTTTTTTTTAATAATATCTTTTATTTTCACGATGCTCGTCGATGGCGGCTTCGCTGACGTCCACAATACCAGCGCGAACATCGTTCAAATAATAAAGCACTGACGAATTCGATATAAAATAAAACTCGTTCTTCGAATACTTTCAAGTAGTAACCAAATATTTATTCTGCACATTAAAAATCAGTAAAAAATACCAAGCTACATGAAAATATGCCAAAACGACTCCAAGGTTTGGAGGGATGCAAATCCAGTGTGAATAAAATAATCCGATTAATGAATGGAAACTTCTCAGATGATGAGTGCAACGACAGCGATTCCAGTTAGTATAAAATTTTTGAAAAATTGTAAAGGCTGGAAATTTATATCTATAAGTACATTTTACACATGTAATTGAACTTTCTAAACAATTTTAGGTAAAGAAAATACACCAGGGACATAATTCTACAGAAAAAGGCCTGCCAAAATTTTTTTCAGAATTTTTTTTTTTTTAATGTTGGGGTTTTTATAGAACATGCCCGATATTAACACTGCCTAATCGGTGAAAAATAAAAAATATATAAAAAACTAAAAATCGATACCGATTGCTTTGTGTGATGTACACAAAATTTTGTATAGAGAAAATATATGAAGGCCACTATTCGTCAGAAAATGTTCTGCTGAAACTTTTTGAAGATTTTTTTTTGCTGAAAATGAAGGTTTTTATAGAAAGTATCTTAAATTAACACTGTACAACCGGCAAAAAAGGAAAATATTAAAAACAGAAAATCGACAAAGATGTTTTTTTCCATTTTTTTATTACGAATTTAAAATAGGTAATTGTTAAGATTATAAAGCATTTTCTAATTTGGTCATATAATTATGCAGATTAATAATGCAGACCTAAAACGAAAACACGAAAATTCAAAAGTGACCTGCATTCCAAACTAAACTAAACTAAACGAAATCACATTTAATTTCTTTAATCTTAACAACCGCAAATTCCTTCAAAGGTATTGCGTAAATATTATTACAAAATTTTCAAAATATAAAAGAAAATAACGAGTATCGATTTTCTGTTTCAAGAATTTGTATTTTTTGATTAATTGTGTAGCTGCGTAATATCAAGCGTGCACAGTAAAGTGTCCACTGGAAATCGACATTGATTACTTTCTTTCCTTTTGTAAAGAGAATCGATTTTCTTTTTGAAATGTTCACAATGTTATTAACTCTTATGCAAAATCAGATGTGCATAGGAAATCGATACCGATTGCTTTTTTTCTATTTTGTAGAATTTTATAACAATATTTTTTGGAATATCGTTAAAGGTGTTTGTGATTGCTAAGAATATGTACGATTCCATTAATTTTGTCACAATGTAAGATCTAAAACTATAACACAAAAATTCAAAACTAACCTACATTCCAGACTAAATATAGAAATCATGTTTAACATAATAACAACTGTTAATTCCTTTAGAGATATTACGTAAATTTTATTGCAAAATTTCCAAAATATAAAGGAAAGTAAGGAGAATCGATTTTTTGTTTCAAATGTTTGTAATTTTTGAACTATTATGCAAAGTCAGATGTGCATACACGGAGAGACTAGAGGCAAGATTTTCGTCCGGCCCTCTACGCGCAATAAAGGTACTAGACCACCGGACGAAAAATCTAGGTATAGGCGCGCATAAAGATCGTGCATACTCCGTGGCCAAATCGAACGTGCGGAGTATAAACATTCTCCCCACTCTGCCGCACGAAATTCCTCCAAGAGTCGGACGATTTTCAGACCTGGCTCGGACGATTTTCATGCGGCAGTCGGCAGTCTCAATAAATATGTATTTTATTTTTGTTTGCCTTATGCAAAGTGTCATTTCCGAAGTATTTTTTGATGCCGAAAACAGTGGTGGCCTCAAAATTTCTTTATCATGCACAATTTTTTAAAGAAATGAGGTGAAATATGTCAAATTTTGTTTTTTACCACATGAATCATTTTTTTTGTAGCAAATAAATAATTGCCTTAAATTTATAAGGTATCATTTTGGAAGTACTTTTTCGTGCAGACTTTTCCTATGACATCATGATAGGAAAGTGAAGTTAAGTGTGTATTTTTGCTTTATTTATATGGTAGAATATGGTCAAAAACAAAAATGTTGACATATTTAGTTTAAATTTTCACAAAATTGTGACATGATAAATAATTATGAGAGCACCATCGTTTTCAGCAAAAGTATTTACCATGTCAAAGATATAATCGACATTAGACAATGTTATATACACACTATCCGTGCTTCGATCATTATTAAAATTTCTTTTATTTTTTATTTATTAATTTTTTTCATTTAACCAGGTATACATAATAGTATATTACAGCACAAAATTTTGTGCACTCATCGAGTATTCTACTGAAGATATAGATATCTATGCACAGATCCGGTATAAAGCTGGCAGAAATATATAATATATAATATAATCAAAAGTATAGCACTACCCGCAACATAAGTAGTATAAAATGTATATATATATTTATAATAAGTAATTATATGAAATATGTAATATATTAATAATTATGCTGTAATAGATGCCGATTAATTTGAATAAGTTTTAATTCCTTGTTGCATTTTAATATGTAAGTTCTATTATAACAATACATCAGTAATTGTCTATCGCTAATGAATGTATAAATAATTCTCAATGAATTCAGAACCTTTATGGAACAATTCATATGAAATTGTTTATGTATTAGGTTTAAATTATTGGACTGGGGGCTCAATTATTGTAAGAAATGCAATAAATAACAAATTAATATAAATTTCGGGCTTATCATTATTTATTTTACTCCAAACAACGTTCAATTAGCACAAAATGTAGAAAAACACGATTTTGAGTCATTCTCGTCCGCCATTTTGAATTTTATTTTTTTCTTCAATAGTTATTGTTAGAAATGCAATAAATAAGAAATGAAATATTAATCTCGGGTATATCATTATTTATTTTTATCCAAACTACGTTAAATTAACACAAAATACAACAAAAATATGTTTTTTGAGATACTTTCGTCCGCCATTTAGAAATAAGAAAAAAACGTAATTCTGAAAAAATTCAGAGTGAAAGTTCACATGTCACAGATGATCTGTAGAAAATTTCGTAGAAAAAAAATACCCGTTTTTGAGATATCAAGCTGGCCCGGTTGACATGGAATGCACGATATATATATATGGCATCTATTACAGCATAATTATTAATATATTATATATTTAATATAATTACTTATTATAAATATATATATATATACATTTTATACTACTTATGTTGTGGGTAGTGTTATATTTTTGATTATATATTATCTATATCTATATACTATCTTTCTACTTAAAAAATTGAATTTATGGGGCATTCCACTCCAAATGTGTAATTGTTTTTTTCATATTTTTGTTTTCTTTATTTAACTATTCTCTTATCTTTAGGACATGAAACTGAATTCGGACCATATATAATAATAATATATCGCTTGTATTAAAGATTATAGAACTGTTTAGATTAAATAAAAATGTCTACTTTAATTTCTATAAATGATTTAAACTCCAAAAAATTAGTATAATAAATTAATACAACACATGGTTTCTGCAGAATTTTTATGAAGCTTTCGTATAAAAATATTTATTTTTACGAATTATTACAGATAGACATACAAAATCGATTCGAAGTATTTAATTTAAATTTTCCATTAGATCCACTGTTTTTATCAATCTGAAATATGTCGTGGGTAGTGTTATATTTTTGATTATATCATATATTATATATTTCTGCCAGCTTTATACCGGATCTGTGCATAGATATCTATATCTTCAGTAGAATACTCGATGAGTGCACAAAATTTTGTGCTGTAATATACTATTATGTATACCTGGTTAAATGAAAAAAATTAATAAATAAAAAATAAAAGAAATTTTAATAATGATCGAAGCACGGATAGTGTGTATATAACATTGTCTAATGTCGATTATATCTTTGACATGGTAAATACTTTTGCTGAAAACGATGGTGCTCTCATAATTATTTATCATGTCACAATTTTGTGAAAATTTAAACTAAATATGTCAACATTTTTGTTTTTGACCATATTCTACCATATAAATAAAGCAAAAATACACACTTAACTTCACTTTCCTATCATGATGTCATAGGAAAAGTCTGCACGAAAAAGTACTTCCAAAATGATACCTTATAAATTTAAGGCAATTATTTATTTGCTACAAAAAAAATGATTCATGTGGTAAAAAACAAAATTTGACATATTTCACCTCATTTCTTTAAAAAATTGTGCATGATAAAGAAATTTTGAGGCCACCACTGTTTTCGGCATCAAAAAATACTTCGGAAATGACACTTTGCATAAGGCAAACAAAAATAAAATACATATTTATTGAGACTGCCGACTGCCGCATGAAAATCGTCCGAGCCAGGTCTGAAAATCGTCCGACTCTTGGAGGAATTTCGTGCGGCAGAGTGGGGAGAATGTTTATACTCCGCACGTTCGATTTGGCCACGGAGTATGCACGATCTTTATGCGCGCCTACCTAGATTTTTCGTCCGGTGGTCTAGTACCTTTATTGCGCGTAGAGGGCCGGACGAAAATCTTGCCTCTAGTCTCTCCGTGTAGGAAATCGATACCGATTGCTTTTTTCCATTTTGTATAATTTTGTAATAATATTTTGGGGAATATTTTTAAAGGTGTTTGTGGTTACTAAGCATGTGTACGATTCTATTAATTTTGACAAAATACAAGACCTAAATAAAAATACAAAAATTTTAAACTAACCTCCATTTCGGACTGAATAAAGAAATTATGTTTAACATATTAACAACTGTTAATTTCTTCAGAGATATTACGTAAACATTATGACAAAATTTCAAAAATATGGAAGAAAGTATTGAGTATCGATTTTTTGTTTCAGGTATTTGTAATTTTTCATCTATTATGCAAAGTAGAGTGTGCAGAGAAAATTGATTCATGTCGCTTCGATTTTACCTATTGTATCTATTTTTGCTGTCGCCATCTCGAATCCGAAAAATCTAACAGCAAATTCGTAACCGAAATTTAAAAAATAACTTGCCTTTTTTCGTTATTTACATATTTTTTTACAAAAATTATGACTAAAATTAAAAATAAATACAAATTGATTGTCCGCCATTTCGGGTTTGCCATTTTGAATTTGAAAAATCAGACAGAAAATTTCGTAATCTACAGAATCCAAAAAACCTCAAGGGCCTTCAAGCGTGACCGTAAGCGGGCAAACAGCACCAAAATTTTGCGTCGATCTTTAAGGTAGTTAGGACCCGGGATATCGTATGTTGAGGACAAATATTTAGTAAGGTTTCCAAGAATTTAATTTTCATTATTAATAGTACTGTTTAAGAGAGAAAGCGCTATTGTTCTTGAAAAAAAATTGAAACATGCAAAAATAATTTGTTAAACAACTTTTGTTAATGACTGAATATTTTTTCGTATCGCCTGTTACGAATTTTTTAAAAATGAATGGATTTTAACGAATGACGGCTTATTTTTTCGAGAAAAAGATTCTCTACAACTTTACTGTATAACTTTTTCAAATTTTTTGCCTGATCACTAAATTTATTCGAAAATTCTAAAATTCAACTAATTTTTATTTTTAAATAAATAGAGATATTTGACGTTAGCTTCAGAAATTTCAAAAAATGATACGGTAAAGTTGTAGAGAACGTTTTTCTCGAAAAAATAAGCCGTCATTCGTTAAAATCCATTCATTTTTAAAAAATTCTTAACAGGCAATACGAAGAAATATTCAGTCATTAACAAAAGTTGTTAAACAAATTATTTTTGCATGTTTCAATTTTCTTTTCAAGAACAATAGTACTTTCTCTCTTAAACAGTACCATTAATAATGAAAATTAAATTCTTGGAAACCTTACTAAATATTTCTCCTCAACATACGACATCCCGGGTCCTAACTACCTTAAGAAGTACAAATTATTTGACACCGAATTTTTTTTTACAAAATTAATTTTTAATATATTTGCCACCGAGTGAAAAACCTAAAGTTATGCATTGAATGGCAGGTTACCTGTCATATAGCCTGTATCTCTAACCTGCTATTCAATTCGTAATTTCTATATTTATTTTTAAGTACTTCCTTGAGACAGAACTTATCCAAAATCACTTACTCGGTGGTTCATACATTAAAAAACAGTTCCGTAACAAAAAATCGGATGTAAAACAATTTGTTCTTCTTAAAGATCGGAGCAAAATTCTGGTGCCTTTTACCCGCTTCCGGTCATGCTCGAGGGCCCGTAATTCAGAAAATATTACGAAAATTAAAATTGAATTATAATCTATTTTCCGCCATTTTGAGTCCGCTATTTGAATTCAAAAAATCTAATAAGTAACAGCTTATCAAGGAAGAAAATACTTTGAGATGCCAGATTATGTAAGAAAATCTTGTTTGTAAATCGTTCTTTTTTTGAAAAATCGAAAATAGTATCAAAATTTCGACATCAAGCTATAAAAACCTCAAATTTCAGAAAAAAAATAAATCTATAATAGTTATCGGCGCATAAACTGGTTCTAAGTTAATGTTATAAAGTTCTAAGCTGTTTTTTGTTCTAAATTTAGGCGGTGAAATCTACGAACCTCTTGAAAACCAGCAGCATCACGCAAGAGCTTCGAGAGTGGTGCACCAAGAATGTAAATTTCAAAATTTATTATCTTCTATATTCAATTTTCTTTTAATACATATCACATTGATCAACGGGAATGATTTGCACTGCCTCGAATTAAGATAACCATTACAGTATGCATACTCTTTTAATGACTTCAATTTAACAACTGTCGGGATTGCTCTTTTGAATGAAAATTTTAGAAACCTGAAATTCGTTTATGATTTGGACAAAAACATGTTAAATATATATAACCGTCTAATTCTCAGTCCAAGTAGTGAGTACATGATTCAAACAAATTTTAGTTCATTCGAAAGCCAATATTATATTGACAATTAGATAAGGCCCCTTGGAAAGGTCACATTGTATCATAATATATCGTATTCAAAAGCACAACCAAAAGAATTAAATTTTTCTTAAACGTATTATCTTCTTTATGTAGAAACTTTTACAAGGTGTTAATATACGTTTCATGAACTTTTGATATTCTTTTTTTCTTACTTGAAATTAATAGTTATTATAATTTTTATTTAGAAATCAATTCGATGAAGTCATTGATAGGAGTTTCTTGGTGAAAGGGTCCGTTAATAAAAATGCATTTAATTTTTCTTGAGACGTTTCGGCTACATGATGTGTACCATCTTCAGTTTTGATTTAAAATTCTGATGTTGTTGACATGTTTAAATGACTTATCGTAGACAACATTTTGGATAACCGGTTTTTTTAACAACTGTGAGTGAATTAGAAGAGTAAGAGGCAGGTGTTTTTTATTGTTCGGATGTAGTGGTGGACGTACATCGTGATATTTTACTGCCTGGATGATGTATTAAGATGTTCTATTTCACTCAGAGATGTTTTACAAAATTATGTTTCGCGGACTAGACTTTGACTTTTCGTCTAAAGTTTCGGGTAAAAAAAATTATATTTTTTAGAATTTCTCAATGAATATTACTTCTTAAGTTAAACTTAAATTTCTGTGCAGTGGAAACTAATCGTATATAATAAACGCGTTTCAAAATTTTCAACAGCTAACGTACATGAAGAAAGCGTTTTTATTAATGAAGATGACGATGAAGATGATGATGATGACGAAGAAGAAAGTAACGAAATACCAACGAATGATGATATTCCGAATCCTGCTGACCTCTACAGTTCTGATGAAAGTGTCATTGATGATAATAGTGACGATGGCGATGGTTGTGAAAATGACCTCAGTGATGACGATTGTGGCGATGGACGTGATCCGAATGATGAATACGATGAGAATGATGAACCATTATATGCAGGAGCACATATAAGCCTTGCCGAAACTATGCTATCCATCTTATCACTGATTCTTCGCCATAGATTGACACTATCTTGTCTGGCAGATATTCTGCTACTAATATCAGCGCTTTGTCCACAACCAAATTTGTGTGTGAAGACCGTATATAAATTCAAAAAATTTTTCCGCCAATTGTGTTGCCCGATCATACGTCACTACTTGTGCTCGGTATGTTATACAAAATTGCAAGATAAAGATTCTGAGTGTTCATTTTGCAAAAGAAAAACAAAAGCAGCATTTTTTATAGAACTTTCGATTTTTATGCAACTTCAGGCATTATATAATAGGCGGGGATTTTATGAAAAATTGCAACATCGGTTTACTCGTGAGAAATTAGTTTCTGAAAATTTTGAAGATATCTACGATGGTAATATTTACAAAAATTTAAGTAGAGAAAATGAAATCTTAAATGATCCTCGAAACATTTCTTTCACGTGGAACACCGATGGTGTAGCGATATTTAAATCCTCGAAATTTAGCATATGGCCCTTTTATTTAGTAATTAATGAGTTGCCGTACATAGAAAGATATAAAAAAGAAAATATGATTTTAGCTGGTTTGTGGTTCGGGATGTCAAAACCATCCCCAAACGTATATCTGGAGCCTTTTGTAACGATATTTAGAGACTTATTCAAGGGAGTGCGTATTAGAGTTGCTTCTTTGAATGAAAATATATCGGTTAGATGCATTTTAATTTGCGGTTCTTGTGACTTATTGGCCAGAGCATTGTTTTTGAACCATAAACAATTTAACGGCTATTACGGTTGTCCAAAATGCGAATGTCGCGGTAAGCGCATAGATAACGTTTTAGTTTACCCTTATGAAACAAATTATTGTATGAGAACGACGATAGAAACCTTAGCTCAAGCAAGAAGAGCGTCTCAAAATCAAAAACCCATTTTTGGTGTAAAAGGCCCAAGCATTTTATTAAAATTTGTCCACGACTTCGTAACCACAACAGTTGTTGATGTGATGCATTGCGTGTATTTAGGTGTAGCTAAAAAATTGTTGGATTTACTTTTTAATCCTAAATACCGTACGGAAGCTTTCTCATGTGCCAATGCAGTAAACGTTGTTGACGAACGCATTAAATCAATTACTCCACCAACCTTTGTACCACGATTACCTCGCACAATAGCAGATTCCGCATATTGGAAAGCATCTGAATTGCAAATTTGGTTATTTTACTATTCTCCTGTTATACTTTCTGATATTATGGCAGCGGTATATTTTAAACATCATTTACTTCTGGTGTGGGGCCTTTATATACTGAATATGACTAGTATTTCTAATGAAATGCTCGAGTTGTCAATCGTGCTTATTACGGAGTACGTGTCGCAGTATACTGATTTATACGGGGAGAAGAACATGTCATGCAATGTTCATCAATTGCTTCACTTACCCAATACTGTCAAAAATTTTGGTCCAATTTGGGTTACATCATGCGCACCATTCGAAAGTATGAATGGCATTTTGAGATTCTTGGTCCATGGAACCCGTTACGCAGAATTGCAAATATGCAGAACAATGTCAATGGTCATAAATTTAACTAGTTTTCGATCGGTGCGAATATCGTCCACTAGTATGGCACACCAGTTTTTTGAGAATGTAGAAAAGAAAGGTTTTCTAAGACACAAAATGACATTACATTCTCATAACATATTTGTAATTGGCAAAATAAAATTAACTGGTATTCCAAGCAATTTTATCAGAGAGGCATTAGATGCATCACATATCCAAGGAATCAAATTGTACACTTTCGATAGGCTTTGGAAAGATAATTACATTTACGTTTCTGAATTTTATAAAACAAAAACAAAAACAAAATCTAGTTGGGTAAAGTATCGCAAAGGAGATCAATCGTTACTAGGCATTATATATACTTTTGTTAAAGTTTCTAATTGTCAATGCAATGTCTCTTGCGATCAGTGTTACATGCATTCAAAACTATATGCAATTATCCAAATGGTCAATGCAGTTCCCGCGTTTCGTGTATTAAATCAGGACGTAAAATTCATTTGGAAATGTTCGGTAGCCGTTAGTGAGCCAGCAGTCGCTGTACACGTAAATGACATTCAAAACCTTTGTTATAATATCCAAATTAATTCTGATAATATATATGCTCTTCAACCTGCAAATTCTTTACAGTTTCAGTAGTTACGTCCGGAAACCGTGTAAATTCTAGGCATTATTTACGTGAATAATTTTCATTGAACACGTTATTGAATGTTTATACGGGTGCATATCTTACAGTACTGAAGTCGCTCTTTCCGAATCTGAAGTCCTTTTTCCTATACACGTCGTTTTTAAAATATGGCGCTCACAATAACAAAAAAAGCAAAAAATTCTGTTAAATGGAAAAGCCTCTTTCTATATAAAGGCTCCAATTGAATCATTGCTTAAAGATTACTTCATTTTCATGAAAGTTTTCGGTTTTTTTGTTATAATATGTACACGGTGTGGCTGAACCACTTCTAATTGCGAGTGTCATGCATATGGAATTTTCTAGCTGGAATGGATAATTTGCAATTACACAAATGTAATGAGACTAAAATTAAAATATTTTATCGAACTCTTTTTAAAAAAATCGCGAATAACTTACAATCTATGGAAGTTCATTAATCAAAAATAAATGAGCTATATGCTAAATTTCAACGAATTACAGATTAAACCGCCATCAGAATTCCACGCAAAAGAAATTTTACTCCGCGCTTTTGGAATCTAAAGCGATGTTGACTCTTTTCGTAAAATTAATTTCTATTAGATAGTGTTCGAAGGTAATATAAAAGTTGGGTTTAATAAAAAATGCTGCATCTTTTTTATTACAATTTCTACACTTGTCTTCTGTCAACTACAACATTCCATAAGGAAAAATGCACCACCGCAAAATTATACATCATGTCTGCTTATACCCAAGTAACACGTGACGGCTATTTTTGCTGTGACAGCAAAGACACAGCTGGCACAACGTTTTCACAACTTCATTTACAGCTTTTTAGCTATAAATGCTATTGCGCTGTAGTTTATGGCTGCGACGATGTCGCGGCGGCAACGGACAGAGTCAAATTGCAGCACAGCTATTTAGCTGTATTTTGTCGCTGTGATGACATTGCAACAGCAAAGTATTTACACAAATCACAGCACAGCCGTTTAGCTGTACTTTATTGCTGCAATGGTGTTATGGCAGCAAATAATAAAGCACAGATTGAAGAAAATGGAGTTTCCCTACAATTCTGATATTAAGACCGTTTAATTTAAGCCCTCATTTGTTACATTCTGTATCGAATTCAAGTCGTAAGATGTAAAAATGCCGCCGTTGAATTTTGGCTTTTTATTTTTACATCACCGAAATAAAAATAAACAATAATAAATTATATGAGGGCTTGAAATATTGCAGTTGATATTAGAATTCTAGTGAAATTTCATTCTCACGAATTCATGCCTTGTACAAGCTGAAATTAATTATCTAATGTATTGTCTAAAATCTGAAAAAAATACGACAATTGGACTAATAAATGCCTAAAAATAACGACCGCCAGGTGTCGTGACCGATTCACTTAGGAGCATCCTTAACGTAAATACGCGGTTCATAGGAGCTAACATCTGCAAATAATTTTTGGTGACACCAGTGTGTCTAGAAATAAATACATGTAAAATGGGGTATAATACCAATTAAAGATTGCCTAAACGTAATATGTAATTAATTAAACGTAATATGTGCTGTTAACCAACAAAAAGTATTGAAAGTTAATATTAACGTATTTTAGTACTGTAATAATAAAATGGAAGAGGCAGTCATCGAATTGGAGAAGCTTAAACAATTAAAAAAAAAATAAAACGTATTTTCGTAAAATCGATATACAGATGAAGAAAATACTGCCGAAGAGCGATATCGTAAATATATTAAATTCTAATGAAACTGCTACAGCCAGTGACAATAATCAGGATTTCCTAACCTCATCAGCGTTTTTGAGATCAATGTCAGATCAGTTGTTGCACACTGATGACAATTCAGAATTTAATGAGCATCAATTGTATGCACTTGGAAATGATTTGGATGTACGTGCAGATGATTTGTTGTCTGAATCTGGTCAAAGTGTTATTGAAAATTTTGAAAACTCAGAAAGTGAAGACAGTGAAAATTATGAACCTAATCTGCAAGAACATCTTCGAGAATGGGCTTTAAAATTTAACATTTGCCATAATGCGTTAAAGGAATTGTTATGCATTCTGTGTGTGAAAGATTCAACTTTACCTGTGAGTATTTGCATATGCTTTCATTGAAAAACATTATGTAAACATTGATATTGTATAAAAACTTACAGATAGATCCGCGAACCCTGTTACAAACTCCACGATCCATACTCATTAGAAAATGGGTAATGGTAGTTATTGGCAAAATGGTTTAAAGAATTGCTTGGAAAGATGTTCAGACATTATACAAAACAAGAAAATTATTTTTTTAAATTTTGGTATAGATGGCATTCCTATTTATAACAACGCTAAAAAACAATTTTGGCCAATTTTATTTAATATTAAAGATTTAAATATTTCACCAATGGTGATTGGAATTTTTTACGGAGAATGTAAACCACCATCAGCAAAGGAATTCTTGACACCATTTGTGACAGAATTGTTATCCGTCTTAAATGGTATTGTGATCAAAGGTCAAAAAATTTACATACAAATTCGGTGTTTTATCTGTGATACTCCAGCGAGATGTTTTATTAAAGGTATTAATACTTTTTTTGGTACCTATTTAAAGTTTATTAATTACATATAATTGTTTAATTCTGTAAATTAAAAAATGTATATTAAGTTTTGTTAAAAATGTTCGTTACATTACATTATGTATTTTTATTCTTTTCTAGAAATATGTTTTGAATGTCATGATTTTAATTCTGTTGCTTTTTTTCATATGGTTCTATTTAATTAGAATTCTCTTCACTATCCGATTACCGCCTGTTTTGTAGGCACCGTTAATTTTAATGCATACAGTTCATGTTTGAAGTGTGTAACAGAAGGTGAATATTACACACAACAAAAACGAATGAGTTTTCCAAATATTTGTTCAGCAAGAAGGACTAATGATAGTTTTCGTAATCGTAACGATCCAGATCATCACAACGAAGATACGCCATTAGAAGAACTTCCAATCGATATGATAAAAAGTGTACCAGTGTCCGACTCTTTACACTTGTTAGATTTAGGTTTGATGAAACGCCTTTTAACTGGTTGGAGCAGTGGAAAATTAGGCTGCAAAACAAAGTGGTTTGGAAATCAAATTGAAAATGTATCCAATTTTTTGAATCAATGTATGTTACCCTCCGAAATTCATCGAAAAGTTAGGCCACTTAATGTCTTAAATTATTGGAAAGGAACAGAATATCGAACGTTCATGCTATATATTGGTCCAGTTGTACTGAAAGATGTTTTGTCACAAGAAGTATATCAACACTTTTTGTTATTGTTCTGTGGAGTTGTGATTTGTTACAGCGAATCATATTCAAATTATTTACACGTGGCAGAACAGTTATTTATAACATTCATACAACAATATAAAAAAATTTATGGGATTCATTCTATTACAAGTAATATTCATAATTTAAGTCATGTAGTCGAAGAAGTAAGAGATTTGGGTAGTCTAGATTCGTATAATACTTATCCATTTGAAAACTGTTTACAAAAAATTAAACATCTTTTAAGAACAGGACACAACCCTTTGCAACAAGCAGCAAAGAGGATTATGGAAATCGAACATTACGAAGGTTCGAAAAAATTCGAGTTAAAAAAATTTCCTATTTTAAAAGAGAAAAATTCTGGACTTAATTGCAATAAACTTAACTTTAATATTGTTTACTCTAAAGTAGAATTGATTGATGGATTAACATTGTCAAGTAATTATCCAGATAAATGGTTTCTTAATAAAAATAACGAAATTGTTGAGATGAAAAATGCAACAATTTTTGAAAATAAAGTTTATATATTTGGTTCAGCCTTAAAAGAAATTAATAATTTTTTTGAACAACCAATAGCATCATCGCATTTAAATATTTATTCTGCAACCTACGAGACTTGCTTACCGAAATGGTATTATGCAAATGAAATAAAATGCAAATTGGTTTGTATACAAATGCATAACTCGATAGTATTATCCCCATTATTACATAGATTAGATTTATGTAGCAAGTTACAGTTATCATAAACGTCTTACATTATTATAACGATTATCTTATTTGTATGCTTATAATAAATAACTTATACAAATATCACAGTATCTGTCTTTCATTCAAATTCGCCCTAATTAATGTGTAATTATTGATTGCCCAGCAATCGTCGATTACAATGGAATAGAACATTTAAGATACAAATATATTTCTAAAAAAATCAAATACTTTTTTTAATAAAAACGGAAAATAAAATTTCTGGCTATATTAAAATCCAAGAAGTTACCTCTACCTTGCATATGGAAAAAATGATACTTAATCATGCTTTAAAAATTTTAGGATATAACATTAGTAATACCAGAGAGATAAAAGGTTATGACCCTGAAAAAATAATTTCTATTTTAACTGGCATTTAATTCTTATTCTTAATAAATTGTTAAAAATTCTTTTCCCAAAACAAAAAAAATAATTTTAACCAACGTTGAATTATTTTAACCAAAGTTGAATTACTATATGAAGGAGATGATTCTCTATAAATGAACTGAAAGAATGTTTTTTTTTAATTAATATAAAAATAAAATGAAAATAACTCCGTTTTTCTTTTAATTTGATGAGTGAGGTTATGGAAAATTTTTTTGAGAAAATGAACCTTCATTAGTTAAAATCCTTGAGTCTCCAGAAATTTTTCAATACATGTTTTTGAAGAAAAGCTCAATTATATATATTTAAAAAAAAAGTAAATTAATGACTTCTGATTACCATTTTTCAGAGACTATAACCCTGTACTAGCAATGACATTAAAAATATTAAAAGTATAATAAATTATTTTTCCACATGCATGATATTAAGATAAACTCTCCCTAAGCCCACAAAATTAGAAAATAACTTTTTGAATTAGATGAAATAATCTGGATTTTAAGAAATCTTCGTAACTCAGTCATCATTCTCTCGGTTCAAGTTGTTGGATATCGTTTTTGTCGCTTTTGCCTGTACTTTTCTTCACCGATTTTCCTAAAAAATATAATGAAATTTGTTTATAATTATGGATGATAAGAACATTTTCAGATAATTTGAATCACTTAATTTGCATCTTTAATATAATTGTTTCTAATTAATATTTTGAAAATTAATGAAATTTAAATTACAAAAACAAATTTATTAGTATATATTATATACGACATTCTCAATAATAAAAATAATACAAAATTTACTCACCCTGTTGTGTTTGTTGATAACGACTGGTGCTGTTTCTTAAAACCCTTTTCAGCGGTTTAATATTGTCATCTACTGAAAACTTAATATCAGCCATACGTATCAAGTCAAATATTACATTAATTATTTGGTCAAATTTCGAAAAAATAATTTTTGATGTACATTCTTCATTTTCGACATTATCGGGATTCTGATTATTATTATTTGTTCCTTTTTTTTCGTAGAACCCGTCCAAGAACACAATGTCAGAAACTTTCTGTCAAAAAATTTATCAATTATCAAATAGCCAATTTTGAATCCATCCTTTTTTCCAGCTGTGCCTCCAATACTGGACATCGTTTTTACCTAAATAACAGATGAAATCAATATTTATAATTACGTTCCTGTATTATAATACATTAAAATAACCGTAGCACTTACTACATTTGAACGAAATTTGACATCCTGCAATTTATTATTTAATTCTATAGCAGTTTCCTCTGATGCAACAGGATCCATCATGGAGATATCTGTTTCGACGGCATTATTTTCATCATTCACTGTATCATCTTTGTTACTCCGATCTCTTTTTATTAATATATCAATTAATTTGTCAATTTTAATATTCAGGCCGCATATTTCACGTAAAATTTTCTTTTGATTTTCTTCTACGTTTTCCAATTTCCGGGATAATATATTTAATTGATCTGGAATATTGAAAAATAAAATAATACAGTGAGAAAAGTGATATCATTTTGAAATACTACTCGTGTATCCTATTCAAGTCTAGTTGAAAAATATTATATGAAAGTATAATTTCTAATTGTGTACATATGTATGAACAGCAATGAAACTGTTTCGCAGAGACAATTATGACGTGTTATCTAGTTCCGATTAATAAGTTTTATTAATTTTGAATTTGGTAAAAGTTAGACTACGTCTGTCTAATAGATAAGCTAATTGTTTATTCAGACTTAGAGTATACCACACAATTGCTTGTAAAATGTCAAAACAAATAGTAATATCGTTTACCTTGAAAAATTTCTGGCTCTACTAACGTGGATACAGGCAGTGACATAATGCCTGTTTCATCGTTTTCTTCTGTACGAACATCAGTTATTGATGAATCCTTTTGCATTAGAAGATTGACATTTTCTGGGAACTTCGATATTATGTTGGTTTCTTGTACACCGATCATGTTGTTAAAATCGAAGTTAAATTCTCTAGCATTTGGCTTTCCTGTACTACGTTTTGCTAAATAACTAAAATAAAAATAACAAATGAATGAAAAGCCAAAGAATTGTACATACTTTATTGAAAATTAAGTAAGACTTCCAAGTGTTTCCGACAAATTCTTTTTTATATACTTATCGAGTTAAACACTTAATAAGAGACTTACTTTTGCTCATCTTCTGTATCATCGAACTGAGACAAATATTTTTCTGCCTTAACAGCTTCTAAAAATGTCGAATAATTTTTTCGTTTTACAACACATTTTTGTGTAGTCCAATCCTTTGCGGGTAAACTGTTTGCATCTTTTCGCAAGTTGAGCCCTTGCCTTCCTGGCGGCCAATACAAATAACCGGATTTCACCCAATTCGCGGGTACGACGCATAAATTAACCTCACCTTCCTCAATCGTTTCCACTATAACAAACATTTTATATTGTTTATTTATTCTACTATGTATGTAGACTGCACGACCACGAAATCACCATCCGCAAATTTAATTTAGAGGTTAAGTCTGCAAAAGCGCGCGAACTGGAACCGGCTTACCGAGCGCTAAGATCGTGATCTCGAACCGTGATGAACTCAACCAATGAAAACGTACCATCTTACGGCATTGACCAATCACAGGATTGTTTCCCTCTGTTCGAGATCACGAGCTCAGCTCACCGCGACTAGGAATTCCAGCCGCAGTGCAGTGTCTGATCGCTAGGGTACGCACCAACCTTGACCGAACTGACCTAATATGTAAGGCAGTATCTTTCTCGCAAGCGAGAGCTGCTCGAGATTCTTAGTATATATACATGATTCAAAATAAAGCACTGATAGGCGAGGCGATGCGATGCGATGCGATCGGTGCGATATATGCGATAGGTGTGTGCGCGCGCGTGTGTGTTTGTGTGTTTGTGTTTGTGTTTGTGTGTGTGTGTATGCGTGTGTGTATGTACAACGGTATGATTTGTGTCATGTTAATTATGTGAGGGAATGTGTTCGAAATGTTTGCGATACTTGTATATATGTATGTGAATAAATACAAAAATAGTCATAGTGTAAATGTTAATAATGTTTTTTTTTGTATTCAACAAAATATTTGTACAATTAAAAATTGTTTTTTTTTTGTATTTACTTATTTTGATTAAGTGAAAGTGCAGTTGATTAATCAAGAAAAGTTTCGTACTTTTTCCATATATATATAGCTGATAAAACGTTATTCCAGCAAAACTAGAAAGCATCGATTTATCTGCGACAATGTTTTGGCAGCAAATGCTAAAGCCCCACAACCTTGCGGCAGCATAAAAATAGCACAGCTATTTGTTTGCGGCAGTGTTTTCAAAGCCAAAAAATGTACTGTCATTTTTGCTGCAACAACGTTTTGAAGACGTTGTCAGTGAGCTGTGACTGCTTGCTGCGGCAGCCAAGTGGCTGCGGGCTTTGCTGTGCCGCCGTTCTGGCAGAAGTTTTACAGCGAACTGTGTTACTTGGGTAGTTGGCCTAGTAATGGGCTTTGTAAAAATGAGACTTTAATGAATCAATAAATTCAACTTTAACTTGTATTTAAATACTTCTCATAATGCTCCAAGACAAGACAAGATTCGAATTTCTTGATTCTCTTGTATTTGGTAAAAATAAGATGTAAAGTATACTGTTGAGAAGTTATCTAAAAAGGACAAATTTTAAATCATTCGAAAATCCTGGCTGATTACGTACATGTTTTCTGTTTTGTCTATGAATTAATCAAATTTAGGGAAAATAAGAGGGGATTTTTGAGAGTATATTTCTCAACATAGCAAGTGATTGCACCAAGCACTGCAAGCAACGCCAGCGTGGTCAAACAACATCTACAATTAAGGCGAGTATAATTCCCACGCCTAAAAATCAGATTTTAGAAAAAAATATTACTCTTCCGCAATACCACCGAAAAGTTAGCATACACTGATAGACAAAATTGTATAATCCAGCGAAAAATTTCCCAATCAGAAATTTTTCACTATAATGCCCGTTCTGACAACAGGCGCAATACCGTGCCAGTACTGACTTGCAGAGGCGACAGATTCAACCAGACTCCAGTACTGGGTATACTTCATTTTCGGTGCAGCGCCCGCATTAGAATACTGGTACTGGAATGCCAGCTACGGCTGTGTGCTGGAATGATTCCAAGTAGTAATTCCAGTGTACATTTATAATGGGCGCTGCATATTGCCGGTACTGTCCTGCCAGTACGCAGGCAAGATAGTACAGAACATCGTTATCGCCCCAAATATGCACCAGACATCTGTCTTTATTTACCCGTACTGGCGCAGCACAGCGCTTTTTGCCAATTTCTAATTGGGTCGTTCAGTCAGACAAAGCACGAATAGCGCGATTTCTTCGGCAACCTCAGTCGCGAAACTTTTGCGAAACCAGCGAAAGTAGCGCGATTTCTTCGGTGAACCCAGTCGCAAATCATTTGCAAAATCAGCGAGACAAGGGCGATTTCTTTGGCGACTTCAATCGCAAAACTTTTGATAGATCAGCGAGACTAGCACGAATTCTTCCGTGACTCTACTCACGAAACTTCCGCGAAACCATCGCGACTAGCGCGACATCTTCGTAGACCCCAATAGCAAAATTTTTGCGAAACCAGCGAAACCAACTCTATTTCTGTGGCATTCCGAGTCGCAAAACTTTTGCGAAACCAGTGTAACTAGCGCGACATCTTCGGTGACTTCAGGCGCAAAACTTTTGCGAAACCAGCGAAAGTAGCGCGATATCTTGGGTGCCCTTTGTCGCGAAACTTTTGCGAGACCAGCAAGCCTACCGCGATATCTTACCTGGCCCTAGTCCCGAAACTTTCGCGAAATTAGCAAAACTAGCGCGATATCTTAGGTGACCCTAATCGCGAAACTTTTGCGAGACCAGCAAGTCTAGCGCGATATCTTACCTGGCCCTAGTCCCGAAACTTTCGCGAAACTAGCAAAACTAGCGCGATATCTTAGGTGACCCCAGTCGCAAAACTTATGCGAGTCCAGCAAGTCTAGCGCGATATCTTACCTGGCCCTAGTTCTGAAACTTTCGCGAAACTATCAAAACTAGCGCGATATCTTAGGTGACCCTAATCGCGAAACTTTTGCGAGACCAGCAAGTCTAGCGCGATATCTTACCTGGCCCTAGTCCCGAAACTTTCGCGAAACTAGCAAAACTAGCGCGATATCTTAGGTGACCCTAGTCGCGAAACTTTTGCGAGACCAGCAAGTCTAGCGCGACATTCAACCACATCAAGTCTCGCATGTTTCGCATCGACCGCCTAGCGATACTTTAGCGAGGCATCATATAGGTAGACCTTCGCGAAACTTTGGCGGTACCATTTTTTTTTACTCGGGTTGTAGCACTCCCATATTTACAATTAATTCTGAGCTGGTCACATTATTTATTCTCACAGTTTGTTTCCTAGATGTCAGATAACTCTGTATTAGGTCGTATGATTTACCCCTAATCCCGTAACACTGTAATTTTGACAGCAGAATGCTATGGTTCACAGTGTCAAAAGCTTTCGATAAATCCAAAAAAGTTGCAATCGTTTTTTTATTTAAATTTAAGTCATTATATATTACAACCGTACTGAGTCCCGACGACACGGGGACTCTGGTTTTTACTCTAGAAAAAAGGGGGGAATAAAAAAAATAAAACTTATCAATGGGGATATGATGGTATTGATATATATTTTAAAAGGGGAACTTACAAAATTGTGGGGGAGGACTTTATTAAATATAATATAAAAAATATAATAAAATTAATTCGCCGCGCACTGTGCACAGTACTTACGTTTGTTTCGGTATCTCGAAATTCGCACAAAATATTTATATACACACTACAATCTAATAATTTTCGCAATATAATAGTTTTTAATTTGTTCACCTTGACGGTTTACAATGAAGTGAAGTGAAGATGGGCTGACCCGTTACCATCACGCCACAGCGTCAGTCCTGGATACTAACTTTCAGGGGACAAACAAAAAGGAAAAACAATTACGAATAAGGACGAATTTAAGACAACGTAAGGACAAAGACGGAGAACATAATTTTGGAAATGCTGGGAATAGTAGGGCAAGTCTAAGTTTTCAAAAAGGGGTGGGCGACTGAATGAGGTTTCGAACGAGTGCGACGAACATTTACTCGGCACTGGAAGGGGTAATGATATATGTAATGAGTGCGACAAGCGCAGACAATATTGATGACGAATTAGTAATTGTACATTGGGCCATGAGTGCGACGAACGTCGACTCGATGAGCGCGACAGCAATAGTCCATTCCATGCATGAGTGCGACGAACGTCGACTACGCGATGGAAGGTAGACAGAGACGCTGTACAAATGAATTGACCAATAGGGACTGAGTTTGATCAAGATGGCCGACGAGTTGCGCGTAAAACTGCGCGATAGCCAGTCCACGGTGAACGACGACTGAAGTGACAGGTCGTCTCGGTTTTCGAGATTTTGGAGTGTTTTGAAGTGAATAATTTAAAGTTTGTGCGGGTTTTCGTGTGTGGTTCACTCCGGGTTCGAGTGCCAAAGGATCGGGTACAGGAGAATGCAATCGGAGTCATCCTCTCGACGGCAACGGGAAAAGGAGTTTGGAGTTTTGGAGGAAAGCGAAAAAGGAGCAGCAATTACGGTAAGTTTAAACTTTAATTAATAAGGACTATTTCTTTGTGTAAGGATGGGTAAATTTATGTTTCAGGAACAGGACGTCAGCCAGCAGCGATTCCGGCACGAGGAAGCAGACCATCGGAACAGCTGAGTGCACATGTAAGTATAGTGTTTACATTTGTTTAAATATATTCCTCTTCCATATATGCCTCTTCCTTGGACGATAACTTTACTTCACGACACTGACAGATTCTTTATTTAAAACAATTATGATTAATAATTTCTATGTTTACAGGTATATCGAGTTCTTGGACAGCTGGACAAGACGGGACGATGACACCAACGAGTTGACAGGACGAGCACCAACATTGGGGAACGGTTCCTGGGGATGGTTAAGTGGATTCTGACGGGACGATGCACCAATCTTCAGTCTTCTTTCTTGAGGTAAGTATCTTAGTTGGGAACGCAAGTAGATGGACTGTCTACTTTGTGTTACAATATATAGTTCGTTAAAAAATCTAATGCATTATTGACAGATTTGCCTGTAATGAAACCAAACTGTCTTGTAGATATTGTATCATTACAAAGCAAAAAATCTAAAATTCTCTTATACACGATTTTCTCAAAAATCTTGGCAATACTGGAGATAAGTGAAATTGGCCGATAGTTGGTGCATTGATGCTTATGTTTATTTTTGTAAATAGGGATTATTTCTGCACTCTTTAGTGCACAAGGCCAGTAGCTTTTGGTAATACATAAATTAAACAAATACTCTAAAGGCTTGCATATATTAATATTTAGTGCTTTAAGCACTTTTGCATTAATGCCATCACAGCCCCCAGCTTTAAGAGGCATGCGTTTAATAATATTATATATTTCTTTTAAATTAAACGAAAGTATTGGTTTTAAGAACAAGGTTCTTGGGTTGATTTTTGGCATTACAGGTACATCATTGGTTTTTAACTTATTTGCTAATTCTATTCCTATATTACAAAAAAAAGTATTAAAAATTTCAGCTATTTCTTTCCTATCAATGATTTTGTTGTCATTATCATTTATATAATTAATATCCGCAGGACTAGATATCTTTTTCTTCACCTTATTATTTACATAACTCCATAATTTTTTAATATCTCCACCTAACTTCATAATTTTATTTTTTTCGTAATTATCCTGTGTTGGGTAGGCTGCGGGTTAATAACGGCAAACACCTTTTACAAACTTGGTAAACTATTTATTGATACGAATATAACTCGGTATAAAGAAAATGCGGACGCGTGGCTTCGGCAATCGTGCCTGTACAGAAGTGGCACGCAAAACGAAAATGCTTACGCGCTGTCAGGAGGGGAGAGACTCGCAACGCAACATGACAAAGTACCGCGCATGACTCACGTGTTCCCAACACTTCCCCTCGAGACGAACCCTAATTCGGGCAAACGGATTGAAGACCCAGAAGCTCCGAAAATGCTTTATGCTTTGGGCCAGACAAACTTTTTGTAAGGATATCTGCGATCATATCAACGGTCGGTACATGACTTAACGTAACGTCGCCGCTTTTCAAGGCCGCGCGGACAAAATGGTGCCTAATGTCGATATGTTTGGTGCGACTATGAAAAACACTATTTTCCGCGAGACTTAACGCGCTCCGGTTGTCGATGCAGCCTCCCCAATCAGCATCCGTGAAACCTCTAATGGGCCCGGCGCTTGATGTAAATATGAGACCTAACTCGGACGTGCCCTTTAGGTATCGTAATACGCGTTTTGCGGCTTTCCAGTGGGCCGTTCCGTGATAGTCATTGAATTGACTTAACACGCTTACTGCATGCGCGATGTCGGGCCGCGTACCGACTGCAAGGTACATCAGCGAACCCACAAGTTCCCTGTAGGGAACCGAGTTGCCCGTCTCTTCGGCGGCGCCCTTTGTTAGCTTGAGGCTAACCTCCATCGGGGGTAGTTACTGGCTTGCAATCAGACATGCCGAAACGATCAAGAATTTCGTTAATGTACCCGGTTTGTCGTAAAGAAATCTTTTCCTTGGAACGAAGAAACTCGATGCCTAGACAACAACTTACATCTCCGAGATCTTTGATATCGAAAATCTTTGCTAAGTGAGATTTCACTGATTTCACTTCTTCTAGGTTATGTGACGATATTAGCATGTCGTCAACGTAGGTCGTGACGAGCAGTAGGTTTTCCGCCTGTCCTCTTCGATATACGCATGGATCGGAGTCTGACGGTCGCAGGCCATATTTCCTCAATTCTTCGTCCAACTTTCGATGCCAACATCGCCCCGCTTGCTTCAGGCCGTAGAGTGCCTTAAACATAAGACACACTTTGTTTCCTTGCTTCAACTCTTCCAACATTAACGATGCTTCCCTCTCGATCTCGCTTCCATAGGGCTCCGTCGCGATTATCACCTTCAATACCTCTTCAATATTGTCTGGAACTTCCATGAACGTTTCCTCTCGGAGCTCGCCGTTCAAGTACGCAGCGGTCACGTCTACTTGATGTATGTGCATGCCGTTCTGAACAGCGAGAGCGCATAGGAGTCGTATCGATCCCAGTCTTGCAACTGCTGAGAAGGATGCGGTGAAATCGACACCAGGCCTCTGAGCAAATCCACGGGCGACGATGCGCGCTTTTCGCCTTTCAATCGAACCATCCGGCTTGTATTTGTTTCTCAAAACAACTCGACTGCCCAAGACCTGGACGTCCTTCGGACGTTCAACGAGCTTCCACGTATTATTCTTTAGAATACACTTTAATTCATCTGCCATGGCCTTGTACCATTCATCGGCTTCGGGACTTGAAATTGCCTGCTTCAGAGGGATTTCCGCGACGCCGCCTTGCTCCACCCTCCCGTTATCAACGTTCACTAGATTGTACTGTTTCCGGGGTCTTCCCCTGTTTCCAGTGAGCAATTTACGCGGTCTTCCGGGGCCCCTTCGTTGCACAGGAGCCTGATATTCGCCGTCGGTCGAGTCCGACTTGATGGAATCGCCGTCACTGTCGCTTTCCGCGCTCGAGTCAAAGCCGCATACGTCGCGATTTTCGTCGGGAACCAAGGCTAACTGAAGGTCGGATCCTGTCACCGGATGCTCGAGTAGCTCTTCGGTACGAATCGCCTCCGTATTTCGTACTGGAATCTTCCAAAAATCGTACGTCGCGCGCGACCTCAATTTTTCGCTCGGAGGGAATCCAAATTCTGTACGCCTTTGAAGAGTCTGAGTATCCAACGAATCCCCCTTTCCTAGATCGGGGGTCAAACTTCCCCTGTTTAGGTTTTCCATTCAGACAGTACACGTCGCAACCGAATTCTCGAAAGTACTTTACACATGGCGTTCGACCGGTCCATAATTCGAAAGCGGACCTCCCACCCAGACTTTTAGATGGGCAGCGGTTCCGAATGTAATTTGACGTCGATACGGCTTCAGCCCAAAGTGACATGGGTGATTTGTACTGTCCCAGTAAACATCGGCTCATTTCCAACAGAGTGCGATTCTTTCTTTCTGACACGCCATTCTGTTCCGGATTATACGCGACTGTCAGCCGTCGTCTCACACCATGTTCGCTCAAGAACGCGTCGAAACCCGAATTGACGTATTCGCGCCCGTTGTCTGATTGTAGGAACTTAATTTTATGACCGGTTTGATTTTCAACGAGAGCCTTATAATGTTTGAACGCGGCGAAAACCTCGTCTTTTGAACGCAAAAAACGCACTTCGCACCATCGCGAGTAATCGTCCGTGAAGGTTACAAAAAATCGCGCGCCTCCATTCGATTTCACGCGCATCGGTCCGCAGACGTCCGAGTGGACGATTTCGAGCAATTTCGTCGATCTCTCCGATTCCTTTGGAAACGGACTTCTCGTCATCTTCTCGCGAATACAAGTTTCGCAACGCAAGTCGTTGTCGGAGGTCACGAACTTTGTGCCCGGAATGAAACCGTTTCGACTTGCCGAGATAAGGTCGACTGCGTTCAAGTGGCCTAAGCGTCTGTGCCACCGCTCGAATTCGTTAATTTTACACGTTTCATCCCGATTTTCATAAATTTTATGCTGCTCGTTCCGATCTACGCCTTCCATCGTAATTCTACAATGCGGCGTTTTCGTTTCACGGACCACATATAATCCGTCTTCGCGATTCGCCATTAATTTCACATTTCCGTTCGCGTTTGTGACTGTCGCGCGGTATTTATTGAAAGTTACTGTTAATCCCCGGTCGGTAATCTTACTCACCGATAATAGATTTGCGCGGAGGTCGGGCACGAACAAAGTGTCGGTAAGGCGGATACCTTTCACGTCGCCGTCGCACTGCGTATCAATAAGAACGGTTCCGCGTGCACGTATTTCAGCCGTCGCGTTACTTGCTAGGAACAGCTTACCGTCGAATTTCTCCTTGCCGCGCCAAAATTTGCTCGAATCTTTGCAAAGAGGGGACCGACAGCCGCTGTCCAAGCACCATCGTGTGTTGAAGTTGTCGTCTCGTACGTGCAGAGCGTCTTGTCGCTCGCGGTTCTTCATATTCGACGTTGCCACCTCTGCCGCTACAAGTGCCGTGACGTCATCGTCGGCATATTCGCCGATTTTCGCGCTCCTCGCCGACTGTCTATGGCGGCCGCACACAGAAGCCTTATGCCCGAACTTATGACACTTGTAGCACTTAATCCTCGAATGGTCGTATTTTACGACATTTTTATCGCGCGGGATATTTTTGACACTTTTGTCTTTTTGCACGACCGTTCCGCTCCCGAACCGTCTTCCGGCTACCATTGCGTTGGATATCGTATCTCGGTTTTCGCTTTTTCGCGCGTCGCTTTCTTCGGTTATCTTTACACGAAGCACCTCAGGGCTAGGCAATTCGTCTCGTGACTCGATTGCGCAGCGAAAATTTTCGAAGCTATGTGGCAGGTTATATAGCAGCATAATCGCCAGCAAGTCGGGGTTGATCGCGACTTCCATGTCTTGCAACTTGTCGACAGCATCAAAAAACTTGCGAAGGTGTTCCCGAGTATCTTCGCCTTCCGCCATGCGTTGCAGGGTGAGCTGCTTTAATAGCGTCGCTTTCCTGGCGGGACCCTTGGACTGGTACACGTCCTTGAGCCGCTGCCACACTTCTCTCGAGGTGTTGCACCCCTAGATTTATTTAAGTTCTGAGGGACTTATCGACAGAACTAAATCCGACAATGCCTTCGAGTCGTTTTTCCTCCAAGCCGTAATGGCGGCGGCGTTTTCGTTGGTCGCTTCGGGAATAACGCACTCACCACACACGTAACACCATGCATCGTTCTTCGTAAGCAATGCCCGCACTTGCATTTTCCAGGTGTCGTAATTATCCCGGTTCAAAGCTTCGATCCGCAGAAAGTTCGTCATCTTGGTTCGTCGACCGAGACAAGCACAGATATCCGTGAACGGAAAAACACTCGTTTTTATTCGCGACCGCTTTTGCAAACGCCTGGGCCCATAACCTGTTGGGTAGGCTGCGGGTTAATAACGGCAAACACCTTTTACAAACTTGGTAAACTATTTATTGATACGAATATAACTCGGTTGAAAGAAAATGCGGGACGCGTGGCTTCGGCAATCGTGCCTGTACAGAAGTGGCACGCAAAACGAAAATGCTTACGCGCTGTCAGGAGGGGAGAGACTCGCAACGCAACGTGACAAAGTACCGCGCATGACTCACGTGTTCCCAACATCCTGCTCATTTTCTATTATTCTTTGCAAGGTTTTAGCATACTTCATATATCTATTTTTATTGGATATATTGTTCTTGTTTTGCTTGTATATATTGAATAATTTTTCTTTAACTTGAATACTTTTCAAAATCGACTTATTTATATACGGTTTCCTAATTAATTTTTTCGTTTTATTTTTCTCATGTGTACATTCCACCATTGCTAATTTTATTTTATCAATGATGAGGTTAGTGGCCTTTTCAGGGTCCTCAGTCTCATAAATATCATTCCAAAAATCATTTGGTATAGTTCTCTCTAATTCTTGGTAAGTTATAAAAGTAGCATTAGTATATGGAGTATAGCTCGTCAATGATTTCACTTGAAAAGTGGCAAAAAGTGGGTAATGATCTGTAAATAAGTTACAGATTTTAAAAGAAGAAAAATTCACACATTCAGATTTATAAAAGATGTTATCAATACATGTACCTTCATTTTGTCTATCCTCAAGTAAATTCGGTGTTGTTATTGTATTAAATAATGGCGTGTAACCATTTTGTAAAAAGTTTTGTATAAATGTCGCACTCTTGTTATCAAATGACTGAATATTGATATTGAAATCCCCGACAATACGATGATTTTTAACTTTAGACAACTTTAATAAATATTGTTCGCAAGCTGAATTAAAAGTATCGATATCAATATCATGACATCTATAAATGCCAGTAATTTTAAAAGTTATGTTTTCTACAGACAAATCTATGCTTAAAAAATTATTATTATTAAATAAACAATTTTTTGAATCGCATATCTCAAAAGTATCCTTAATATAAATCACAACTCCGTCAGCAGCATTTAATTGACTGGTATTGTAATAGATTTTGTAATTATTAAGTTTATACAGGGTGGCTGATTTATCTGAAGACATAGAAATATCTCGAGAACTATGCACAGAATCAAAAAAGATGTGGGATGAAAGTTGTTCGATACGAAGGGGGGCATCCAGTGATAATGAAATTGGCCCCCTCCCCCACCCCGTGGGGGTTGGGTGGGGGAAAACAATAAAACTTAAATAGGAACCCCCATTTTTTATTGCAGATTTGGATTCTCCTGAAAAAAGTACACCAATTTGACCTAGGAGCTATTGCATTTTGGTTCACAGATGGCGCTGTAATCGATAAAAATCCAAACTTATCTGAAGACATTGAAATATCTCGAGAACTATGCACAGAATCAAAAAAGGTGTCCGACACGAAGGGGGGCATCCAGTGATAATGAAATCAACCCCCTCCCACAGGGGGCGGGGGGGCAATAAAGCTTAAATAGGGACCCCCCATTTTTTATTGTAGATTTGGATTCCTCGGAAAAAAGTGCACCAATTTGATCGACGAGCTTTTGTGTTTTGGTTTGATGATAAAAATGAAAATGTGTAAAATATCGTTACAAATTAAGAATGTCACAAGAATTCGTTTCAGATCAAAGAAAGTAAAATGGTTGCCCAGCACATTTTTCAAGAGTAGCAAGGGAAGTGCTAGACCGGGATTCCAATGGTCGGTGGATTGGTAGAGGTGGTCCCATTAATTGGCCGGCGAGGTCACCTGATTTAACATCCTATACTTCGGATTTCTTCCTATGGGGTTACCTAAAAGGTAAGGTTTATGAACAAGTACCAACGACTCGTGAAAACATGGTGGAACGCATTAGAACTGCTTGCGCAGAAATTTCTGCAGATATGATACTATCTTGTATAAAGTCATTTGAAGAAAGAATAAATAAATGCATTGAACTGGAAGGTCAACATTTCGAACACTTACTCAAGTAAGTGAACAGTGAGAGGCAAAGGGACTCACGTAAAACAAGCACCCCAAAGGGAACAGAAAAATACTACGTCCACGTCGTTGTTCCTGGGTAACGCTTAATGTATTTTTTCCCGGCTTTGTTAGAATTACCATATCCGCTACGCGGGGCGAAAGTTGTCAATTCCGTCTGAGGGCCCGTGTGCATGCGCACTTCGTTCTCATTACTCCCGCGGGACAAAAAGTGCTGCCCGCGGGAGTAATGGATGCGGCCAGGAAAAAACTAGCGTATTCTTCACGAGAGGAATGCGCGCGCACCTCGTGAGAGGGTTGCCCTCGCTTCGCTCGCGCAGCAAACCTTCCACTCGGGGATCACGCTCTTTCCTCCTTTAAAGCATAATATACTATTTTTGGCACAAAACCAAATCCATCATTATTTTTCAGATAATTTCCATTGTAGCGGCTAGAAAACACATTCCAAGAATAATATAAAATCAAAGAAAAACGAACATTTCTAGTGATGGCATTGAATAGTATTTTTAAAATAAAATGCGTCTACTATTATTTATCAGATGTGATGTGAATTCTGGAGACGTCGAATTTTAGGGATTTTTTACTTTCGCTTTTTGTCGACTACAGCGTAACCTGTGAACCACAATGTAATAGCTCTTAGGTCAAGTTGGTGTACTTTCTTCCAGAGAATCCAAATTTGCAATAAAAAATGGGGGTTCCTATTTAAGTTTTATTGTTTTTCTCCCACCCCACCCCCATTAGGTGGGGGAGAGGGTCAATTTCATTATTACAGGATGCCTCCCTTCGTGTCGAACAACTTTCATCACACACCTTTTTTGATCCTGTGCATAGTTCTCGAGGTATTTCAATGTCTCCAGATTAATTTGGATTTTTATCGATTACAGCGCCACCTGTGAACCAAAATGCAATAGCTCCTAGGTCAAATTGGTGTACTTTTTCCCGGAGAATCCAAATTTGCAATAAAAAATGGGGGTTCCTATTTAAGTTTTATTGTTTTTCTCCCAGCCCACCCCTATTAGGTGGGGGAGAGGGTCAATTTCATTATTACTGGATGCCTCCCTTCGTGTCGAACAACTATCATCCTACACCTTTTTTGATTCTGTGCATAGTTCTCGAGATATTTTTATGTCTTCAGATAAATCGGCCACCCTGTATAAATTAAGATTTGACAAAATGCCAGTTTCGGAGCAGACAATTACGGATGGTTTCCTCTTCATTCTTGCCAGTTGTAGCTTCAAAAGCGGGTAGTTCTTGTTTAGACGTCTAATGTTGACATAAAAGACTGTCAGATCATCTCCACAATCAGGCAATTCCTCCATACTGTCGACATCCTTTTCGATAGGGTGTAAAAGAAATTCATCTTGCAAGTAGTTATTAAAATTATTCATCAAGCCGGTCTCAAATCAGGAGGGTAGTCTGTACTTCTTTTGATACTTTGTAATCTGATTTTATAAGACTCACATCGTAAAAAGTCGTTGGCTTTATGACCTGTTTCCCTTTTGGTTTTATATTTGTCATTAGCATACGTACAATTTGCACAAGAATAATTCTCTTCTATATTTTCTTTACAATCCGCGGTTTTGTGATTACCAGCACACATAATGCATTTATCAGCACTCTTGCATTTCTTAGCATTGTGATTAAATCCGCAACATTTATTACATAAATTTAAATTGTAGTCGTCATAAACTATACACCTTTGCCATCCTACGTATATTTTCTTTGTTTTCATTATCTGTTTATATATATATGATTTTACCTCCATAATTGCTGTAGTTATGTTGTTATTGCTATAGGTGTGTACAATAGACACATCATCACTAGTTACTATATTATTTCTTCTTATAATATCTTGTAAAAGATTTTCTCGCGTAAAAACAGACTTAATGCCAACAATCTTAATACGAGGGTTTTTAGTTTCTCCACTTCTGCATTTACTTTATCAGACATTAGCGTAACAACTTCTTTACAGATTTTTTCTAAATCATCTACATTTGGACTTTTAACAACTAATTTACCATTTTTATTGTCGACCAAATCAATTTTTACTTTATTTGCTAAAATTATACTTTTGATTTTCTCAACAGAGCACTTGTCAGATTTATCTCTTACCTTTAAGATAAGAGGAGCTGTTGTGTTTTTCGGTGATGTAGTTTGTAAAATTTCAGAAAATGAAACTTTCTCCGAACCTTGTGCTAATATTTTGTTTAAGCTTACATTTTTCTCAGTTAGTAATTTATTATTTTCCATAAGTACAGCATTCTTCTCCGTTAATTCTTTAACTAAACGTTTCCATAAATTAAGATTTTCAACTTGTAAAGATTGATCTTCTGTGTTATAAGAAACTTCTACACTGCTGCGTCGCAATAAGTTGTCGGGCATTGATTGATCCAGCATTGCACTTCTGTCCACATTCGAATCCCTCTCCAAAATCTTAACCTTATTTTTTAATGCATTGTTTTCTTTTAGTAATAGCTCATTCTCATAAACTTTTTGTTCAATATTTTGAGTATTCACTGTAAGTTCATTAGCCTTTTTAAGAAATGCTGTTTTTAATTTATTATATCTTTCTTGTAGTTGTTGGTATTCTTCTTTGGTATCTTCGAGTTCCACTTTAATTCTAGAGTTTTCTTCTTTAAAAACATTGAGTTCTTTATGGAGCCTCCCCATTAGAGCACGTGGCTCTTTTGAGGTTAAGTCGTCCTCATTATGCTCGTTACAGATTCCGAGTACACTTGACACATATTTCCCTTTTTTTTAATTGAAATCACTTTTGTGATAAACACCTTCGCACAGAATGCACACAACACAACCAACAACTTGGCTTGGATGACATTTAAAAGTAATATCGGGCGGAATATCCTCTGACTTGATATCCACCGGCGCCATATTTATTCCTATCGGAAGAATGAGAAGCTACATTTTGATTTGACACAACTAAAGGGGGAGGAAACCGAACATCCGGACAAAACGCACCATTATTTTGTAACTGACTACCCGCTATTGCACTATGTCTGTTATTAGTTTCGGCATTCCACGAATAGTTACCTACATTGCCGACAGTCGGTATCGACATTTGATTATCGGCCGAACTTATCATTTTATTACTATTTATCGAACCCTTTTTTAGCCTTAATTGCCGCGCTTGGACATTGGAAGGTCGCGACTGAGAATAAGATGGGATCGGATTTTTATTGCTATTTTCATGAAAACGTTCTTTGTGAATCATATCTAAATTATTCAATGCTTGAACAACTAACGCTTCATCACTACAATCCACCAATGCCAACGATTCTCGAACGCGCAACGGCAATTGTTGAATAATTTGAAAATTTAAAGAATATGTCGAAAAAGAAGGTGTTAAAAAACGAGCCCTCTTCACTTGGTCGAAAAAATATTCTTGTAATGTTCCATCTTGTTTCTCATAATATCTTCGAGCAAGCCAACTACTTAAAATTCTCGTTTGTATTGCGTTATTATAAAATTTGTCTAAGAATTGAATTTTAAATTCTGTAAACGAATTGAATTTTTTCGATTCAAACAAATTTCGAGCTTGGCCCTTCAATACCGTTTCAATACAATATAATTTCATTTCCTCATTAATTCTTTTTACAACACAATACCGATCAAACTTTTCGACAAATTCTTTTGTATTTTCATTAAATTGTCCACCAAAAGTGGGAGCAACAATATCCATATTTATTGAATGCAAGTTTTTAAAATAATTCAAAAGTAAATTATTATTATCGCTAATGTGACGTCCAGGTAATGGAATAATAATCTTGAGATATATATATATATATATATAAGAGTAAGTCAAGAAAAATTTACAAGTTCAAACGTTTTACGAAGCTTAGAAGCCCGGAGATAATTATCGTATCGCGACCAATTAATTACTGACTGATTTTTCTGTCACCTCTTAAGACCTAAGTTCGTCGGATCCCCCGCGCTCGCTAACGCAGGGTGGGGCTGAATCCCTTATTCGTCTGATTCGACACGCTTATCGAGTTATGGACTCCCACACTGCCGTCGATCATTGTTTTGCCGAACTGTCATATGAAATAAATAATCCGATTTTATTGCGGATGTTGAATGATAACACAGACCGAATAATTGTATTATATTACGGATGTCGAAACGTAATGCCGAATAAATAATCATATTTTATTACAGCAGTGTGGTTTCCTCTTTTTATATTTAAGGTGGTTGGCTCGGATTTAGATATATAAAATTATTGATAGGTGATGTCATTTCCGCCGTAGATATAATGCCTAAATTACACGCAACGTATCATTTTAAATTATAACTAATGTTGACTTAATGTTACTTATAAATTAAGAAAATAATATGTATATGCAAAAAACTACAGGGGCCCTTTAGTCCTTTGGACGTAACAGCTAATTTCATTTCTATCAACATTTTCCTGATTATAATTGACTTGAGATCTGCCAGAACCCTCATTAATCACTGATCGTACTTGATTTTCTACTCGCATG
This sequence comes from Trichopria drosophilae, assembly GCA_030407085.1. NCBI lineage: Eukaryota > Metazoa > Arthropoda > Insecta > Hymenoptera > Diapriidae > Trichopria > Trichopria drosophilae. The sequence continues at coordinate 218,095,540 of CM059582.1, forward strand.
TTTCGAATCGCTTCTCTATTAGATACATTAATTTCATTTTGTTTTTCAAAAAAGTTTTTCATTTCATTTCGACGCGACTCATCGGCTTTACGCAATTCCTGTAATTCTTTTAACACATCTGACAACAAATTTTGATTCTCTACAACATTTTCCATATTGTTAATTACTACAGGAGAAGACATTTCATTCGAATTAAAGGAATCGTTTTCCAAGTTTATTAATGATTCAGTTTGTTCAAAACCAGAATCGTTTATCAATTTCTCCTTACTAGGATTATTTTGTTTGTTTACACTCTTCGACTCAGTAGAAGTTAAGTCTACTTGTTTTGTTGGTGTACGAGGTAACGAAGGCATAGCAGATTTGTTTACAATAGACCATTGTCCCAAATTTAAATTATTATATTTACTTTTAACGATTCGACCAGATTTTGTTTTGGAAATAAACTGATAATTATCTGCCATTCATTTCAAAATTCAAAATTGTTCTATTACTCAAAATTTATAATTATATCTAAAAAAAATATTTAATTAATATTTGCAATCCAGATATCAATCAGTTCTTCGAACCATCGTGCCCCATTTGTTGAGCGCCAATGTAATATTTTCTTTTTTTGTGGACCTTAATAAGAAAGCAGATCACGGACTAGTTTTAATGTTTCAACCTTTTGCTGATGTGTACACGCAACCGATTGCCGTTTTCGCGTCTAATGGACCTGTAAAAGGAGACGTATTGGCCAAGCTTATTTTGAAAGCGATAGCACTTTTAGAAAAGGCTGGAGCAAAAATCCATGGAGTTATTACTGATGGAGCAGCGACTAACCGTTCGTTTTGGAGTACGGTTGGAGTCAGCGGAAAAAGAGGCAAATTAAAAAATTACTTCGAACATCCGACAGTTGAAGAAAGAAAAGTTTTTGTTTTCTCAGACACTCCGCATCTCATGAAAACGATACGTAATCGCTTGTTTACGAAGGGTCAGTTGCAGGTAATTTGTATGTACTATTAAATTTTGCTTTTTTTTTAAATACTCAATATTTGCAGAGAAAATGTTGGAGGCTGAAATAAAGCACTGTTTATACAAATATAAATGTTACGCACATTATGAATGATTCTGTTTGAAAGATTCATCTGTACATGATAAATATTTACTTACATACATTGTTTCGATGAGTAGAAATATAATGTTATATAATCCGTTGTTTATTATCGAATATGAAACACCAGAGAGAGATATTCTCCATTTTTTTAATAGACTTTATCTCTTTCTTTCGTCTGATAATCAAGTTAATAGTTTTTTCCTAAATAATTACTATCGGTGTTTGTGACATATAATTTTTCGGCATTTTTTCGCAACTCTTCTGATGCGGCAGATAAGTTTCTGACATCAGAAGGAAATTCGTCCAAATAATTAAAATACGTAGTTGCACAATTTCCATCTAATTTGTTCATCTAAAGCATACCATCAATTATTTAATACTATATAGTAAGAAGTGAACATTAACAACCCATTTATAAATTTTTAAAATTCTTTACAATTTTTATTTTTAATTTAACTTTAAAACGAAATTGCTGAAAATGATGAAAAATTAAGTATGGTGTATAATATTACATACTTTCGTGATGGAATACTTTCGGATGGTCCATACTGAAGATAAAAAGTTTCCTGCAACATTACGTCTTTGCAAAAAGATTACGGACAGTCATTTGAATTTGACAAATTCTGCAAAAATGCGGGTCTGTCTTGCTGTTCAGGTAAGCATTTTGTAATATAAACATAACATGAAATGGTAAATAAATTTTTGCTTTCAGTTTTCGACTAAATTAATATCATTTTTAAAACAGGTATGTTTAAAAAGTTTTGCAGACGAAGTGAAATATTGTCATTTGCAGGTTTTCAGTAAATCGATGGCACATGGATTGCGCTCTTATAGTCGTATCTTGCCCGAATTGAAGGAGTCAGAATCAACTGCTAACTTCTGTTAGTGGATCGATTCAATGTTCGATTCATTGAACATAAAATCTGTTTCTGCCGGAATGAAACCTGGTTGCCCACACTATAAGGTAATTTCTTTATTTCTAAAATAAAAACCATAATATTTCTTTCTTTGATTTAATTGCCATAATTTAATAGGTTGTTGAAGAATCGTTACAAAAGCTTGATGCCTGGGAAGAAAAAGTTCATGTCGGTTTGTTGGACGATGACTTATTTTTACCAGATAAACTGCAGAAGGACTACGTGTAACACTTCAATCAACTCTTGACTTGGTTACTGTCTTGGTTCAGCAGCACGGATTTGACACTGGTGTACAGACAGGACAAATAAATCAAGATTCCTTAGAGGTTTGGCTTCATAACATGTGAAGTTAAGAAAAGATTGGGTTTAACACCCTTTGCTACTGAATGTAGGCTAAAAACCTGCAAGCACTAGCAGTTGAAAAAATAATTGTGTTGTTGAATGTTTCGGACCGGACAAACCAGGATGCCTCACCAGGGGGAAATATAAATCGAATGAAATGAAATTCGATAATCGAACCTAATTTCCATTTATGTACTTCTTTCTGTTAATTCTTAAGTAATTAATTAGTTATTTACTTTTCCTTCGTAGAGATTTTTTGGAAGTGTAAGACAAGTAGGAGGAACTAATAATCATCCAGGTACACCTACTTTCCTTCAGATTTACAGACTCCTATCCTTATTTGGAATCCTCAAACCTCCTTCTGCAGGAAATTGCATCGTAACAAAAGAAGAAACAGTAAAGCAACCCTTATTAACAATGTCTCGTTTAAAAGAAATCTATCAAAATCCGAATTCTTCAGCACATACATTGCGATTGATTGAAGAAAAAATCAGTAGCCATGTAGAACACGACGAATGGAATTTCAATGACTTTGTCGAACACGATTATACGACTACTGAAGTGAAAGATTATTTAATGTACTGTTTTACTGCCCACATTTCGCATCAAATATTAAAATTTACACAGTGCGATATGTGCAGAAAAGCAATTCTAAATCCAGTTGAATTGAGTAGCCGACCCGAAGCCACACTTCTGAATGAAATAATGGAACGAAAAGAAAATAATTTTGTACATCCCAATGTAAACTTTTACAGATTTATTGAAAAACTTGAAACAATATTTCTCCGGTATTGTGAGTCAGCTGATGTTTTTGAAAAAGTAACGAATGAAGCCTTAAGTACTCACACTTTCACTTTTCCCTGCGAAACCCATTCAAATGATATAGTTCCACGAATCATTCAATATTTCATACAACTTCGAATGCGAAACGTTGCAAAGACCCTAAATTCAGAGCAAAAAAAATGAATCAAACTAAACAGAAGTCTGCCAAATTTTATGCAACATAATGAAATTTTAATATTAAATATACATATGTTAATATATTATATGACTAACGTGTTTAGATTTATTTCCGTTTAATAAAGAAACACTTTTGTAATTTTATGTGCAGTGTTTTATTGCTTTATCCGTATTTTGACGAACTTCCTAGAAGCAGAATTTTTTCAAAATCACTTACTCGGCAGTGAATATGATAAGAAATATTTCGGGCAAAAAAAATTATCTTAAAAGTTGCTGGTAATTCATAAAGATCAGCGCAAAATTTTCACGCTTTTTTCCTTACTTCAGACGTCACAGGTGGCGAGCGCTTTGGCATGCCCGCGGGCCCTTAAGAGATAATTGCGATTTTATTTCATAGTTTCAACGGAATATAATACATTGCTTACAATAGATATATTGTCCTGCGTCTTTGTAAATCCAAATAACGTATAAAATATCTTTTTCTCATGCTAATTACACTATGACTACATTTACACAAAACCTTCTGAAGCATTATTTTTGCCACAAAACTTAAGAATTATGCAATACTTTATTAAAAGCATTATAAGGAGTCTCAAGGTCGAAAATCAACTCTCGAACTTGGTTATCTGACAATTCAGAAGCAGAAATTGTATTGAAACGCTGTAAAACGCCTCCTTTATTTTTTGTTACCTATTTGATCCTTCGTAGGACAAAATAATAAATTATCAGAAATCTTATAATTAAATTAAATTCAATAAAATATATCGCATTGAAGGATAAATAAGGAAATTTTTATGAGTGCACAACACAAAATTTAATCACGACACAATGGATTAAGTCGATGAACAATACACACGTCACACATCAATATTTTTGAGTAACTGTGATGTCTGTTGTCATTTGGTATTCGTCATTCGTCAGTAATTTGTATCATTTGTATCATTTGCATCATTTGTATCATTTGTATCATTTGTATCATACCGATCATACGTAATCTATTAATGTTGGTGACTAATACACTAGTACCACCTAGCGGTCAAATATCGAAATACCCAATCCGTGGGACCGTAAGGGAACCATATTGACTCGGCCAGTTGCACACCCCTGGTCTCACCCATTACTGCTACTCTCAGTATATCTTCCCCCTAAAGCCACTATGTTTCATGAGCTGGAATCTGAATTATCTAAAGTGTTGCATCAATGTCGGAATCTCATGATTATTGGAGACTTAAATATCGATCTACTTGAAAGTGGGTTCAAAGCTAATTACTTACGTGAGTTAGCCGAAGCGCTCAATTTTCACATGGATCGATCACTGCTTGCACATGATAATGTTATAAGGATCAAAACGTGCAGACAAATCTTAAGGCCCTGCTACGTCAAATCACGATATGACAGAAATATATTCTCACGAGGGCTACATAAAATAGCCGAAACGACAAGAAGTTGCTTATTTATGTCACGTCAATATTCTGTACTATAGAAATGAATTTTAGGAAAGTTTCACTTATAGAAGTAACGGAAAGGTAAACAATTGAATGATATTCTTTACTTTAAAAAATGATATTTGCAATATTACTGCTCATTAGCTAGATTACATTTAACGTCATGCCGGCGTTCATTGCACTTCAAGTCGCATTCTCCGATTATATGTGTCTCATGATAAATTCACTCAGCACAGATAATTTTGGAGAACTTATACTGCATTTGTGCCTTTAGACTCACTCTCTAATGACGTAAACTCCTTCCTCCACTGGAACGCATGTATTCTTCAGGCATATCTGTTGAGGAAACTTTTGCTGTATATAATATATTCATGATAAAAAATGAAAAAAAAAAACACGATAAACATTTCGTTTTCATACAGTTTCAAGTTTGAATCAAGAAAATATAACAATGTAAGACCGTAAACTGCATGAAATGCAATAAATTATGACTAATCAAAAGGAATGTAATGAAATATATGAAATGATAGGAATGTAATAAAACATACCTTTCCATCTCCGCAAATAGTTCCGTCCACAGGATGTAAGACTTGAGTTCTGCTACCTACGTATTGCCTTCCCGTACGTTGATTCTGCATCAATGATGAACCGTAACACATTGCTGTTTGGCAGGGATTTTGTGAACTCTAAAAATTTTGAATTTGTGTTACTCCTTATAGTTTTGTGTACTTGAAATTGGTAGACTTATTTGAAAATAATTTTACAGATTGAACATTCCAGTCTCGTCCGTACTTCAATTGGCATTGTTCCAGCAACGTGTAAACTTTAAGCGTCCGCGCTATGGAATTTCGAATAACTGGTCGATTACGTAGACATTCGGCTCGGGATGACCTAACAACAAAAATTACAATATAAATAAGAAATATTTCAGCACTGAATAAGTAAAAATTCACAAATAGAATAACAGTGAAGCTATATTTCCTAATTAGAACATTATAAAAGGATACAAAATAACAATCTAAGCAAGGTGTGTTTGGTTGCATACGAAAACAAGATAAACATGACATACTTCAGACCTAAAATGACATTCATATCTGGTTTATTAATAGTACATTACGATACAAGTGCGCTAAGTAGGTGATTCGCGCACGAGCAGAGTTGGTGCCCGAGCGTACACGGAGAGAAGAAACCAGGGGCGAACTCTGTGCGCTGCCTGCTAGAAAGTCGATGCGGCGGTTTGCCACGGAATAGCGTGACGAGCGCCAGAGAAAGGCGCGGAGGCATACGGCAAATCTATATACTTTGTAATATAGACTTTCCGAATCGAGCTGTAGGGAGTTTTGCTGTATAGCATCGGGAGTTTGTCCGGTATATATATAACATCAGCACGTGTAAAGATACATATATAGGTATATACACCGCATCGACTTTCTAGCAGGCAGCGCACAGAGTTCGCCCCTGGTTTCTTCTCTCCGTGTAGCGAGGGTGCCATGGACGCGAGTGCTTGGATCACCTACGCGCACGCGTATCGTATACTATTTTTTTTGACGTGTAAGCTAAGTGTCCAGTTAGCACACTGTTTTCCGTGCAATTTAGAACATTCGTGCACCGTGCGCTAAGTATTTACTGTATGTTCTACTTTGCACACGGAAAACAGTGTGCTAAGTGAGCACTTATCGCACGGAGTTAAAAAAAGTATTCTATCACTGTCATTTACGGTAATAGGCCGCCAATAACTACACGGCTAGACTATGTGGTAAATAATTCGGCTAAAAATTCGTCAAGTATTAAAGCAGCAACGCGAAATGTAGGTGATTTAAAAAGATTGTGAGCATATGCGCTACCGAACACTGAATTTATTATTACCGGTCTTCCTTCTTCATGTCAACTACCACTAAAGTATATCGTTTGTCGCGTTTGGAAGAAATAGGAGTTGAGGCGCTTCAACTCCAATTTATTTATACTTTCGGAAACATCAACAAAAATTTTAAGAAGATAAGCGCCTCCTCTGATTATGAAAGAGTGAAGAAGAAATGCATCACCATGGTTCGCACGCGAATTCAGAACGATTTCCAGCCCAACGGGCACGAACAACCCAAATGTTTCTAAAACGTTTTTAGAATGTTCCAGAAACGTTCCTAAAACGTTATATGTCTGCAACATGGATGAAACGTTTATAAAACGTTCCGTAAAAGTTGCAGACATATAACGTTTTAGGAACGTTTCTGGAACATTCTAAAAACGTTTTAGAAACATTTGGGTTCTTCGTGCCCGTTGGGAGGGAACATAACTCCTAGAACCCTTAAATCTGCTAAAAATACATGAGTAATTCCGCGATACTTTTAATATTTAGAAAACTGTATATTTACAAGACGAATTTAATACAATTGATAAACAAAAAAATTTTTTTGATATGAATTAAATGTCGGAAAATATCATACAATAGTTTTGGTGGATGGAGAATAATTAGTTTTGGGTGAAAAACATTGAAATTCATCATATTTAAAGATTTGTGCAGGAAACTGTCCTATATTTCTTTTCTTTCGACCAAAAAATAAAATTTGCTTGTTTATAAAAGATCGCACACATTTTTCTGTACTATCATTTGATATTGTACTTTCAACCCATGTCATTTTTAAGAAGGTGCCTGCCTCCTGAAATGAAATATAAAAACAAAAATAAAAGGAACTAAATTTTCATAAAGAAAACATTTTTTTACATTTCATCGTTTGGAAAAAGTGCGTTTCGAGATTTCAAAAAAAGTAAAGCATGAGTGTATTCCTTACATAAAAACGATTCAAACCACTCTTTATACATTACCGTGCCACTCTGCCGGAAAAAAATACGAGGCTTTAAAAAATAATATTACTTGCGCCGTTAGTACCGAAAATAGTTATTTTTTACTGGCACACTTTCTGTACAGTTTAAAAATCCCCAAAACCTATTGCTGTTTTTTGTTTGGTATATTTCTAAGCGTGTATCACTAGTCTCAAGTCAATATTATTTGCACATATCTGAAAAAAAGACTGAACAAAAAATAATTTTATTTTCGCTAATCACTGCATTATATTATTTTGATTATTTTGGCAGTAATAAATAGTTTGTATATTGTTATATTGTTTTTCTGCCTTTATTATTAATAAAAAAAAGTAATTCGTTTAAAAAATGTGCATTTTTTAACTCACGTTCCTCGATTCTTGCTTAGGGGAGAGCGAGAGAGAGAGAGAGAGAGAGAGAGAGAGAGAGAGAGAGAGAGAGAGAGAGAGAGAGAGAGAGAGAGAGATTCCAAGTCAACAATGTCGAAAAGTGATTTTTGAACGAGCCACCAAATTGTTGTACGGCGTTATATCTCCATGTTTCATATTTTTAGATTTACATGTACAAATAATTATATTTTATCTTAAGAGGCAAAAGTCGCCGAACTGATCAAATCGATTAAGAATTACAGATTCAACAAAGTTTTGAAAATGGATAATAAAATTATTTTGTTCAAAATTTTAAAGTTGCTCCTACAAAATGTTCGTTTTTAAAAAAATGTTGGAACCATCAAATTTTTGCTCTTCGTATCACCTAAAATGAGAAAAATAGCTTTACATGTGGGTGCAAGTAAAAAAAAAATTAAGTGAGCACTTAGCTCACACGTTAAAAAAAATAGTATACGATACGCGTGCGCGAATCACCTACTTAGCGCACTTGTATCGTAATGTACTATTTTTTAAATGCCAAATATTAAAAGTATCGCGGAATTACTCATATATGTCTAATGTACTTAGTACTCATTCGGCCCTTTCAGACTATGGGCTCTCCCTCGCAAGTTTGGGATATCTACAGTACCTTCCCAATAGTTTTTGCAAAACTTTTCGCCTGATGAGTTAAATAGTAATTCACTAGCATTAAGAATCCCAGCCTGCACCGATTCAAAGTTTCAAAATGTTGTGCGTACACCGATTAGTCCAAACTCGCCGAAGTTATCTTTTGCACCTTTACAATTAGATGAAGTTCGCAATGTCCTTATGTCATTAGTCTCCAAATCGAAAGGACTGAGTCCTGACGGCTTGAAACTTACACACCGTCATAAGATCTTCAATGTCGTATTTCGGTTATGTCCTTATGGAACTTGTCTCTGCGCACAGGAGATTATCCAACCAGCTGGAATTGTAGTACTCCATACCTCTCAATAAAGTCACTAATGCAGGATCGCCTAGTGATGCTCGTCTAATAGCCAACACCTGCCTCATACAGCTAAACTTACTGCTATAATCATACTGCTAAACTACATGATGCCCTGGACACATGGAAAATAGTATCCTAACTTGAGGCTAATAGCCTGATCTATTCAGACTGCCTTATAGCTCACTGACGATATATGGAGTGAATTAAAAAGAGATTTTGTCACCATTCTCGTTCCCTTCGACATCACGAAAGCTTCCGTTCCCCTGGATCACCTTCGTATACCGGGAGTCCATTCTGTGTCCTTAAAATTCACATCTTACCGGAAGGTAACGGATTATTATGGATTTGATGATCATTTATCGCCGTAGCATTACACCACAAGTGGTGTCCCACAACGATCAAGAATTAGACAAATTCTGTTTATTGTGGTCTTCAATACCGAGTTTGCAGAGCTGGAACCCTGTCCTATATCGACCATAGTTTTTGCATCAGTCAATACAGGCAAATCGACCGATGCTCTAAACTCTAACGGCACACGTATCCGTGAGATAATGGATATTACCACAGCTTTCCGAATTAAACGTTTATCGTACATTTGAAAAAAATGTTTTTCAAATACTTTAAAAGAATAGTTATATCAAATATTGTATATGGGACCATAGTGGCTAAACTTCATATTACCTGTTTACTTAGATGGAACATGTTTATTATACTTACTGTAAGTATGCTTTCATAGATGATACACTGCATGCGGAAAATTCATCGTAGATATAGTCATTGGGAGCACGATAAGTCATAACAAGTGCTATGTTGGGATATCTAGGACACCATTCGTTCAAAGATGGAGAATATTCATTGTGATCGTGAACAGCACCCAATCTAGAATGTTAAAACAATATTACCGTCCTAATAAAGAAAGTCGGTAATTGACATTTTAGAAAAAATGAGATTTTGATATCACTGGATTCGTTGCGAGACGAGGAAAAAAATCTGACTATAGGAATATTATTTGATAATATTCATTAATTTTGAAGATAATTAATTAGTTCTTAATTACATAAGTTTTTTGAAAATGTGTTAAAAAGTCGGTACTTGCAGATAAAAATGATATGTATTGACTACTACGGCAGGAAAGTGGTGACTCTCTTCCCAAGGACTCGCGTCGAAGAAGACCAACTTTCCTTGAACGAAATTCCGTACTTGCATCTTTTTGCGTAATAAATATAGTAACATATATTAATTTATATTTAATGTAAATTGGTTTCTATAGTCGGTGAAAAGATTTATTGACCCTCCGAATGAACGACTGAGTTGAGTCACCCATTGTTTAATATTATTAGGTGTTCTAAAGACGTAGAAAAACGGCCTCACTCTAAAAACGAAATGAGGAATATGTTTTTGATGTATTTTTTGGCAGCAGTAAATTTTAGCAGTATTCGACATTTTGTTTATAAAGAAGGAACAATTTCTAAAATCTTGTCGCTTTATTAAATAGAATGTAGTGAAATTAGTTAATATGGACTATTGTTAATTTAAAAAATTGTATATATCAGTGCTAGTACTTAGTAACGCGTTTCGTTAAATATCTCGAAATTACTCTGAATGCAAGTACCGACTTTCTTCATCAATACCGGAGTATACGTAAAAGCAAAAATATTATATATTATTATTAATACTTTCCGCTTTTTGGCATATACCAAACAACCAAATATTTTACCCTGATGAGATTTTTACTCGTTTAGGGACATATATCAATATCGATGAATATCATTTTACCTACAGAGATGTAGTAAGGCTGAACATTGTGTGTAACAAAACCAAATAATTTATCATAGAGATTTTAGTGAATAGAAAACATTTTGTCAGTTATGTGTATCTGATATAATACCTATTAATAGCCAAAGATTAATAAAAAAACCAATAAGAAACATTGCAAAAACTCGTGTCTTCCAAACGTCTCATAAGATACTTTAAAAATATCTTTTTAAAATAAAGGTTAATATATCTATCTGTCTTAGAGACATTATTTGGGTCAATCAATCATAGAATAGTACATTATATAACAAGGGTGTAAAGTATACTTTTACGCATGGGACGGGAACCATACATACGAGGCGCCGAAGGCGCCGAGTGATGTGTAAAGTTCCCGACCCGTGCGTAACAGTTATACTTTACACGTGTTAGGTATCCTATTTTTTGTATTTGCGCGCGTAAAGTGAGTGCGTAAAGTTTTGATGCCTGCTTGAGTGCGTAAAGTATAACTTTACGCACGACCGGTCATTTTACGAATTTCGTCGTCGGGAGTGCATAAAAGTTTACTTTATGCGCGAAAGATAGGCATCAAAAGTACTTTACGCACGTACTTTACGCCCGCAATTACAAAAAATACATTTTTATGCCTTGCAACCCGTAACATATAAGGGAGTGTATAACTTGAGACGTTTCATTTTAGTAAAGTAACCATTCTATTCATGGTTCTAAATTTTTAAACTTTTTGTTATGTTTAATGTTAGTCCTCTCGTTTCTTATACAATGAATTCAGCTATTTTTTACACAATCGAGAATACTGCCTACGAAAATGCATTAGCTGGACTTGCATTTCAGTCTGAAATCCGTTAAATCATCTCAAACATACTTAAATTTCTACATAGAAATTCTTTTCAAATTCATTATTAAATTTTGTAATATTATCAACATGGCAATGTTTTTCCGTTTTCGAGATGATTTGAAATTGTTTCCACAAAGCCTATCGTTTTTAGGAATCCGATTGATTATCACGCAGGGCCCTAAAACCTTATTTATTAGTTGAATACTCGAGTAACTATACTCGAGTAATTATAACACACGAAACAACATTACTATTACAAAAGCCTAACATTTTAATTGGGACGAAAATTAGATAAATTCCTCTCTGAATGTTTAATATAATACAAAAAGTATCGCAAAAGATGTTCGACATCTTTTGCATAACCTACAAAAATATACATAATCACATTAATCACGGAAAAGAACAATTATATAACAAAGCGAAAATTAAAACTCACATATGCGCCAATTCGTGAGCACCAACATGAACCCCGTAAAAATGAGCATCATCCCCAAGCATACCCACTGCATTGAAAATGTTTCCATCTTCATTTATTTCCCTTCTGCACGCCGATCGAGGTTGTGCCATTCCTGAAATGTGCAAGAGCGAAAATAGTAATAAACAATCTATCTGCATAAAGTATTGCAGTGATATGTTATTACACCCATTGATACCGAGAAATCTAGAAATAGTATTTCAAATTATACGAATGCGTATATTTTATTCCAAACTAATTAAGTTTCCTGAATGTATTCAGGGTCCCTCGTTTTAATCTTTCAGTTTGCGAGTCCAAAAAAGAAGGAATTTCAAGGAATTTCGTTTTTACCTATAGTATAATGGGTTAAGTACACTTCCGATAAAAAAAATAAACCTGTTGCGCTATAACAGCGCAATTCGTACTCCACGCGCCATCTGTGCGTCAGCGCCCGTACCTAGTACGACTTTGTACCCGATACGTTACCGACCTCGCCACGGCGAGGATCAAAATTGAAATCCGCGGGCGTTTTCCAAGAAGTGAAGGCGCTGATTTCCATTATCCGGCGTTAAACTCTCACTTCCTGGAAAGTGCCCGAGAAGATTTCCGCCGGAAATCTTTTCAAAAAAAAAAATAGAAATCTAGCGACCGTACATCCGTGCGCTTCGCGAATGTGTCGCTCCGAAAATTTGAAGATTTTCGCCCGCTCTTCAAAACTCCATCGCGTTTTGAAGTGATCGATAATGATCGAGTGAGTTGCCTCACTATCCGCATTCGATCCTTTTTTATTGTAAATCGCGCCGCCAGTGAAAAAGTGAGTTGCGTAAAAAAAGGGAACAATTTTCTCGTCGCCATGTGCGAATCTTTCCGCCTTTACGCCAAAATCAGACATTTTGTTACGCGCTAATTTTTTAATGTTCAGTGAATTTTTAATCATTAAAGCTGTTTGTGAGTGCTAAGAACTCCGTTTTATTTCAATTATGCAATTTTCCTGATCTAATAAACGCTACGGCGATAATCCTGGACCCGCAACCGCGTGCAGTGATTTAATATTAGTGCAAATCCTGCACCGAAAAACAAAACCAAGTCCAATACAATTAAAACATTGAGTCACTGTAATGCTTAAATGTATGTAAATAATATTTTTAAGTTATTTATTACCATCGAAGTAACCCGAACCTTCCGGAACGTCCCTAAGTAGAAATCTGTAAAATCCAATAGTTTAGATAGCTGATATGAGACTCATAAATATACGAATAAATCTGAACTAAGATAACATTCTTAATATATTTCATACATTATAAAAACAAAATTAAAGTGGATAGGTCAGTGAAAGCTAAAACCGATTCACTTACTTATGCATAATCATAACGACGTCAAAGCTGTCTGAAATTTCCCGTTGTCTATGAAAGTACTTTCCAGCACCAATCAATGCTGCATTCCATTCCTCCAAGTTTCTTGGCGCCTGGTATGAATAAGGTGTGCTTGCATAGTTCTAAAAATAAGTAGTTTTGAAAAGCCATTCTTCCAACTTAATGTACAAAAACAAATATTATATTCGATTTCATATTTCTCAAAATCCCGGGTGCAATTCGCAGGCCGTCGAGCTTAATCTCCACTTTTCGATTTTCGAAACAAATCGACAAAATGCCACCTTTTCCATATTGCGAATTACGAGTTTTTTCTTAATTATTATTAATATTATTTATATAAATCGAGTGTTACTAAATTTATATTCAAATGTGTTGAATATTCTGAATGTTAAATTGCCGTATTATGATTCTGCATATATTGATGATGAGATTATCTTGACACGAATTAAACAGATGAAGCTTATATATATATATATATAATATTGAATGTCTTCTTAGGACATATAATTTAATAATCAATTCATAAATTTGTATTGTTCGATATAATTAAAGCAAAATAAAAAGTAATTGAATGTTATTAAAAAACTTATACTTACCGAAGCAATAACAATTCCTGCGATGTTTATGCGAATTTTCGGATTTTCCATCACTCTAAATCGCAAATCCGCTTTTGCCCAAAATTCAGTTACATAATTCACTGTTTTCGGGATATCCTTATCTAACAATCTAAAATTTATGTAAATACATCAATAAATGATAAACGCCTCTTTATATTTCTGAATTAATGTATGTAATTCATAAAAAAGGTGATATTTATTTAAAAGCGACAATAAAATAATATTGAAATGATGACGTTTTCAACTTACTCAAATAACTCGTAATGGACCACAACTAATATTTCAGGATATAAGGTATCAGTTGAATATGTGGTGGTATTATTTGATAAGAATCGAGGTTGACGAGGCTTTCTTTGGTTTACAAACACTAGAAATGGAAAAATTAAAATTATTTCTTTATGAACTAATGTTTAAAATAAATTGTTATCATAAATTATGTACATTTCTAAATCCTACATTAATTTTTATTTTCATCGAAACAAATCTATGATTGTAGGTGACGAAAATACTATGTGAAATGAATTAAAATTATTTCTTAGAGCGATATCATGCCTCCGCATGTAGTGGAATTCAAATCCGTCCAATTGACGTTTACTTCACAGATGAGGGACTCATCGTGTTGTAAAATTTCGATGTATTTGTTAGCATTTTTCGGAAAATGGTTGCCTATAAATTTGTACTAGTATTTTCTTTTTTTTTCTTCAAAAAGCTCAAATTTTGTACCATGTTAAGGTTAAGGTTTAGGTCCTCTTCAGAGACATCTATTAAAGACTACTTTATCTAGAAAATCAATTTATCATTACATCAGCTTCTAATTAATGTATTTAGTTATTACTTTCATTGTATTTTTTAATGTTTTATGCGATCCATGAGATCGTAAAAAAGGCTGCTTTGACGTCCGAAATCAGTCAACATTGGTATGCGTAGCTTTCACTCCACGTAATAAAAGTTGTATTGGAATAGATTCTGAATGTTACGTTTTAGTAGAAGTATCTAAAATTTAACATAAAATTTTGACCTTTAACAATAAGAGTTCTTTTATTATTAACACTTTTCTCTCAAAGATTTGGGAAAGATGATAATTTCATGGTATTAGCAAAATTTGTTCTATTGATGTATTCTACCACGATTGATAATTAAGACAAATAAGTATATTTCTGTCCTACAAAAGAACAATAGAATTCTATGTAATTGTCATTATGCCGCTAATGCTTATTGTATTCAGGACATTGTTTTACAATCGGGACTTTATCTTATCAATGTTTTTCGTTGGCCTTTGTTTCATTCACATAGGCACTGACCTTCATATTTATCTATTTGTGACGTTTAACAAATGTTCACTATATAAATTAAAGGAGAAAATTTATAAACTTTTTTATAATTGTTCTGAAACAAATTGCCACAAATTAAAAGGGATATATAGTCATCAAACTTTCTATAGAAATGATCGGGATTTAACTCATTTTATTTTAATACCTCTTAATTTTGTAGACAACTTCCAAGCCCTGAAATTAAAATTTTTCAGTGATTTTTGCAATATGCTAAACACTGAGGAGCTGTACCCTTAATGTATACGACCAGGACTAAACGAAAAAAATTTAATGCGTTGGTCTGAGCCAACTTCTTTGCATTTCCTGTACCGACATAATGGATTGTAAAATATTGAATAAAATCATTATTCTTATAGCTGGTAACAAAATTTTATACTTTATAATATATTGGTATGATATAAGTTTGATTCACTAAAGTTATTAAAGAAAACAATAAAATGTTTATACTTTCAACCACTTCTTCGGGAGTAATTTGGATACTAGGACCTGAAATGTACTGCACCCAATATGATGCATCCTTAAATATTTGTATCTGGACCTTCGTGTTATAAAATGTGAACTCCGTCTGCAATATAATTCATTGAATACCATTCATTGAAATTATTTTTTACAAATTTATTTCAGTCTAATGCTTTCATTTGTGCTTACATTCACGGGGAGACTAATATATTGCAGAATATCATCTCTGAGGGAAGGTCTTGGAGGCGCCGGCGCAAATCCCTATTTAAAAGTGTTATTTTTATTACAGTACTGAAATTTGTTAAAATAAATGTTAATAAATATTCACCCTGTAATGCCCAGTATGTACCGTCTGGGATTTAGTACATCCCATAAAATATTGCAAAATTGTCGTCATATTTATCAATGAAAAATACATAAAACGTGATTTTTATGTATAAAACATATGACATTACAAAATTTGTTCAATATCCCGAGTTCGGATGCTTGAGACTTAATAATTACTGATAAATAATATGTAATACTTTTTTCTGGTTTCCAATTTATGTCTGGCATATTAAATGTATATATAGTTTTTGAACTTTGATCAAGGTTTCGGAATCGGCGACTATAAACACCTCAAAATACCTTATTATTATTGAAATTAAATATATATCTATACAGATTTATAATCAACGACCTAAAAAATAGTTTAAATTTTCATTTCAACGAAAATGTTAGATTCACATCATTGAAAAAAAAGTCTCTTAATAAGCCGCCATTTTATACACTGTATTCACTTTTTATGATTTTTCATGTTTATAAAAATTTCGTTCTCAGATAGAAAGTCTGAATGAAAAAAATCTTCTCAAATTTAGTGAACGTTGCCGTTTCAAATATTATTTCAATGAATAATGTTCTGTATTTTAAATGTTGTCCTACCTGTATTAATGAATAACTGACGCCGTTGAGGCCGTTAGGGCTTTGATTTGCTACATATATTGGACAAGATGCATCTCTGAGTACTTGAATATCAGGATGTTGATATATTCTGAAATTGTCTTCCTGTTATAAATAATATGAAATTTTATAAAAATTATCTTAAAAATAGGAAGTATACATAATTTAATAATATTATATTTGCAACTTAAGGAATATTACTTACTAATGCGTATATCGGTGTGAATATGAGCAAACCGAAAATGATTCCAAAATACATCCTGATGCCTCAAATTTGACTATGCACGGAAAAAAATAAATGGTTGTCCCAACTAATAAGTAGTTAGATTTACTATCTATCTGGTAGGCATAACTACTTATTAGTTAGGACAGCCATTTATTTTTTTCCGTGTGAAAAACGCAAATATTGAATAATCAACTCACTTTTTAGTTAAACGGAAATAAATTTAAATAATTTCAAAGATAATAACTTTAATATGAATTAAAAAGTGTAATCCGAACGGCACTTACCTTAACTGTAGGTAGGTAAATGTGAGATGATTTCTAAAATATTATTTGCGGGTTTTACAAAGACACTTTTTATAGCAAATGTTATCTAAACATTTCTGAAAATCAGAAGATTTACAGAAGATTTCGCGCAATTGTAATTGGAGGACGTTAGCATATAATACAATAAAGTCTATTATCATTTATAACTAAATTAGTGAGTTATCATTAATCAAAACATAACATCGTAATTCATTATGATATATTAAAGAAATTGAGAACGAGGATGAAAAAAATCCATTGAAAAGAACAAAGAATGAATTGGAGATTACAACGATATAACAAACTGAATGATTCGATTTTATAATGACACGAAAGAGTTCTTTTGGAAAGGATGTTAAGTTGTAATTAATATTGATGTACTTAATACTCATTTATTTTATTGTTGTTGATATTAAAAAGCAGATTTTCAATTTAAACCATTTATTTACAACATAAAAAACTGATTGATACACTTTTAGGCACATTAACATTGAATTTCTCGTACTTTGCGGTTCGGAAACTTGTTAAAATAAACAATTGGCCATGAAAACCAGCTGCTTATTACCGAGTCTGCCCTGCCCTTTTAGTATTTCAGCCCTGCCTTCCTTATGCCAGTTCTAAACCTAACAGTCGAAATATTGACATTATTACAGCAAATTTCCAGATTATCAGTTCTTTGCAACAAAAGAAGCTATTAGCCGACAGTAAAGCGACTATCCAGGTGGAACTAATGCACTGAGAAAAACATGAAAATCTTAGATTATGAATGTGATGCATGTGCACTTGTTACCAAACACTAATTATCAATATCATAATACATAGTAGGACTCGTTTAGAATGCACAATAAAATGTAGGTCCTGCATTATATATAAATTAGTGGTCGGACTTGATGAATAGTTGATATTGAAAGTGATAAAAACGTGATTTGTTCACTTTGAAAAATATGAGTCTGATGAAATAGTAACATTCCAACTGCCGTCCAACTGCAAACATTTTACATCCGTGACGGATGTCTTTTAGCTTTTAGCCGATTTCTTTAGATGACCGTAACAATTTTCGGTAGAGAAAGTATGCACAAATTAATTCCGTTACAAATCTACAAATAGTGCGTGATCATCTCAAAAAACGTACTGTAGGCGGAGTAGATCCAGCGCAGATCCATCATGGATCATTAAGGAAGGCTCCGGTTTTTACAGATTGAAATGGAACACATATAGTTATTCTCATGTTCATCCTTATATTGTTTGTGTACATATGCATGTTTAATCAGTTCTAAAGACTACTAAAAAAGTTTGCATACACGGAGAGAATATTTGAATGATTTTACGTCAACTAGTTACAAGGTAAATAGCCCCAATGCCTCTTCGAGGCAAAAGCGGTTGATATTCGAGGCGCACCGCGTCGATAGCATATCGAGGCATCAGGCCCCGACGATCGACTTCTCAGCGTAAAATCCGCCAAATCGCCGAGGTAGCGCCGCGGAAAGGAGGGGATGGAATGAAAAAAAAAGAAGGGATGGTGCCATCCGATCCTTTCCGCGGCGCTACCTCGGCGATTTGGCGGATTTTACGCTGATCGGTCGAGGCGTACAAATGTCTTTGAGAAATGTTCAAAAGGGATTATTTTGTATGGCTAAAAGTGACTTTGAAAAAACGCAAGAAATTGAAATAATATGGGTGGAATACAACAAAGATTATGTTGAAAATGAAATCGATAAAGCAATGTCTTTTTGGAAAAAAATATCTTTCCTGCCCTTTTGAAAACCGCTAGTGGTTAGATTTTCACTTGTACGTATTATGTTTTGTATGTGTAATTGTAAATAATAAAAGCTTTTTACCACTTCATGTATCAAAAATTTATTAACAAATGTTTAATAAAAACTAAACTAAACTAAAGTACTTATTAATTCATTACTGTTTAATAATTGGTTCTTGCAGATTGGTGAGAGCTGCAGCAATTATCACTACGTCATCTATAATATTTGATTTATGGACACTTCATCGTAGCCTATTTCATCGTCCCCCACCTCATAGCCTTCCGTTTCATTGTCTGGACACTTCATCGTCTACGACACTTCATCGTTTGGACACTTCATCGTCTGGGACATTTCATCGTCCAGGACACTTCATCGTCCGGGACATTTCATCGTCTGGGACACTTCATCGTCTGAGACATTTCATCGTCTGGGACACTTCATCGTCTGGGACACTTCATCGTCTGGGACATTTCATCGTCTGGACACTTCATCGTCTGGGACATTTCAGCGCGCTCCATACTTTCTTGTGTTGTTAGCTTTTCTACGTGCACCAGGTGTTCAGGCTCGCCGATTACGGAGTCTAGGTGGTGCGCTCCGTAGCTTATTATGATATTAGCTATTCTACGTGCACTGGGTATTTAAGGTCGACGATTACGTGGTCTAGATAGTGCGCTCCGTAGCTTTTTATGTTATTAGCTCAAATACGTGCACCAGGTGTTTGCGGTCACCGATTACGGGGTCGAGGTGGTGCGCTTCGTAGCTTTTTATGTTATTAGCTATTCTACGTGCACTGGGTGTTTAGGGTCGCCGATTACGGGGTCTAGGTAGTGCGCTCCGTAGCTTTTTATGTTATTAGCTCAAATACGTGCACTAGGTGTTCAGAGTCACCGATTACGGGATCTAGGTAGTGCGCTCCGTAGCTATTGCTTTTAACGTGCGATGATGAATGACGGAGTGAGGTTTCAACAAATTAAATTCCCTTAGTCTTCGTATCACTCGTTCAATATGGATACGCAGACTTGCTATCCTCTTTGTCTCCAGAACATCATCCTTGGAAAGTTTTTGTCCACTAGGAACACTAGGTGGTCTTATTAATATACATTGCTTTGATTGTAGCATATGATCTATATGTTTAAAACCGCGATCAGCCATAACTGCACACCCAAGTGGAAGTTTGTCCCAATATTTGCTTTCTTCCACTATAGTAGCATCCGTAATTCTTCCACCATACCCTTCTGAGACAAAGTTTATTAATCCGTCAGGTGTTGCAGATATCAAATACTTCAATGTATTGCACTTTTTGTACTCCGACCAGGTAACACTTTGGTGTACAGAGTCGGTTGGTTGCTCAATTTCAATTTCAAAGTAATCAATAATAGATTGCACATTGTAATACTTTCCACGAAACTCCAATGGCAAATGTGTTTTTATTGAATTCTTGGATGGCCATACTATTAGTGATTTAAAATATGAGACTAAAACTGGTACTGTCTTTCGATAAATATCACTGGCACTTGAACTGCTTAACGCAAAACTGTCACCCAACCGAGAAAACGTATCGTTTAATTTAATTTTGCACAATGTTAAACAGATGTCACGAGCACTGATATTTGTCTTTTGAGTCAAAAGGTCTATTACAAAAAAACTGTTGTTGGGAACACCAATATACATTTTTGATTTCTTCTTTATTAAATTTAAATATTGGTGCGCTGTTTCATTTGTAAGACATTGTTTCATTTTTTTTTCTTCACTAGTGTCGGATGGTAGAAAATCATCGCTGATATTCAATGTATCGTCGAGCGATGTTGTTAAAGTTGTGACAGCTGACTCGGATGTACTTGTGTAAGCTTGTATTTTTGTTAAAATTTGACACGTACAAGACACATCTACCATTATAGGTCTGCATTCGCTACTTTTGTTGCGGGTTTTACATTTTTCAGTTTGTACACATTTATCTTCTGACACAACTAACACTGACACCTCCATTGGTTCATTTTCCTCAAAGGCAATGGATTCTTGAACACTGAAAAACTCATGTATCGATCCATGAACTACATCACCGGAGTTCCTTTGTGCGCTCTCTTGAAGTAAGCTATTATTAACTTCACATGAAGGTAAGTTTTTAAACCTTGGCAGCGCTCCTTTTCTCAATCTCACATTGGCAGTTGGATCGTGTGAAACCCGGACATAATTTTCCAAATCTTCTTGTAACTGTTATATGAAAAATTGTTTGTATTAATTTTTATTATTATATATTATTCACATTCCTGATAATCTTTCGAAAGAAAAGGTACTTTTCAACTATTATTATAAAGTTAATTCCATCATACATTACAAGATATATCACATAATAATTTTCAACATGCTTTGTATATGCGTAACATGCATAATAAAATCAATTATATAAAGTGCTACGTACATTAAAATGATCTTCACAGCAGTATAGTGAAGTGTATTTGGATACTTTATCTTGGCCTTTTCCTCGGATGAGTTCAACCCATTTTTCTCTCAAATCACCCTTCGGCATTGGCACAAAAATTTTATGAGGAGTACTGTGTGTTGTATAAAATGTCCAAATTAATGAATTCATTTTTTGTAGATTTTATTTGTGTTATTTATGACCTAAATTATTATTTAAAACAAAAAAAAAACAAAAAAAAAATTTTATATTTATAGTAATTTCCATAATTGACTTGTATGAGAAAGGAAAAAACTATTAGAAGCATGCGTTACTTCTAATTATCGTATTAAGAATTTAAGGCTTTTTACGTAATGATATATTCTGCTGTTATTTCAAGCTCCAAAGTTCTTCCATCTTTGTCCATTTGCATTTTTAAAAATATTTGCTGTCATTTCAAGCATGAAGTGCACTTGCGATAAAATTATGATACGCAACTATTCATAATGAAAGTGTCTCGTAATATATTTATCTTCTACAGTCGAATTGTCAGGATTCGCATACAAGAAGTACAAATAGATAAAGCTGGAAGAACTTGGGAGCTGGAAATAATAGCAATATATCACATTAGGATAAAAGATTTAAATTCTTAGTACAATTGCTCACAGTTTCTTCTAATCAGTTTTCCATTTCCTTTCTTCCATAAGTCAAGTACAGAGATTCTATTGTAAATTAAAAAACATACTCCAAAGATCACTGAACATTACATTTGAGAAATGATTAGTTACGTTTCAGTAATTTTTCAGAACCATCAAAAATTCAATTTTTTTCCAGCAAGGGTTTCGTAGAAGTGCTGTCAAAACACCAAGTTCGCTAAGCTGTTCCCAGCTACACTTCAATAGTTTCTTATGGTAAAGAGCACCGACTCCAACGACGAGGACTATTTCGTACTAAACTGGACCTGCCAGTGAAACCATGGCTACGTATCAACAATCGAGTGCAATAGACATGTGTATCGTTAGATAGTTTCTTTATTAACCCACTGCGTCTCAGTGGGACAGACATCGTCCCATTTACAAAGATTTTGCTGTTTTTCTCGTGTTATTTAAGACCCATTTTAATCAAATCTTTTCCTGTTACTTATATAGACCCTAATAATTAGTAAAAAAATTATTTCCCCCTTATTGCTAATAATGTAATTGTTATTAACAAAACAAGTTAAAAATATGAGTTTTTTTTCTAGAATCAATGCAGTTTTAAGAAAACCTCCCATTATTTTTTTCTGAAAATGTTTTCATAGAGATTTTTGGTATCGCTGACGAATACGGGGTTAGTTTTATGAAATTCAGAATGGCTGATCTGAAATGGCGGATAAACATTTTAAATATAACTGTATTTGGACGAAATTTGATACTCGAGTGTTTTCGGGGTCGCTGATTACGAATCCGAGGTTAGATTTGACTTTTACTCTAGACAAAATTTATGAAATATTTAATTCGGATTACACATTGGAAAAGAGGCTGAGTGCTGGGATTCGTTACGTCATAGAAGCTTCCAGGGCATCCAAGACACTACATAGAAGTTATTCAGTCCAATTTTAAGTTTTTTTATCAGTCCTTTTTTATTTTTTTTAGTTTTTTAGTTTTTAAATTTTTAAATTTTAACAATTTTTAACAAAATTTTTTAATATTTAAATGTAATAATATTAAGATTTATTCATTTATGATATGCAATAAAACAGTTTTTTTAAATGTCAAGTACAACGGAAAATTGAAAACTTTGCACATATATTGTGTATCGGGCTGAAGCTAGCGGCCGTTCGATTCCGGCGGAAACCCTTACGACAGCCTCACCGTCAATTTATACAAGTATACATAAAATGCGACATTAAAAATGTAATCCACGTTAATATTTTTAGTTATTACCAAAGCGTGTCTACTCAAGGATATTCCGAACTATTTTCACAAATAAAATCGAATTCTCTATATATAACAATAAATAATATAATAATATAAAATAATAAAAATGATCACGCGTCCGCAACGGAACCACCAGAAAGTAAAGTTCCACCATGATTTTTCCTATTTAAATACAATTCTGCTTTCCGCACACTAGTCCAGATTCACTCTATAAAGAGTGAAGCATAGTTGGTAAATTTTGCAAAATCAAAAATCGCGTTCCTTATACATATTATATACAGGGTGGCCGATTTATCTGAAGACATCGAAATATCTCGAGAACTATGCACAGAATCAAAAAAGTTGTCGGATGAAAGTTGTTCGACACGAAGGGGGGCATCCAGGGGGCAAATAGGGACAATTTGATCCCTTTATGAAAATTTAATATTAAAAATTCTAATATTAGAATTTTTAATATTAGAATTTAGTAATATCAATTGCGAAAATTGTTATTCTGAATATGAAATTTTAATAATGTCCATTCGAAAAATTAAGATTATGAATAATTGATATTCTTCATATTAAAAATCAAAACTGATTACATAAAAATTGTGCATACAATATGGAAGCAATTTTATAAATAAGTTTTCTACCTTCAATAAAATTACATTTTAGGTTTTAAATTTATTATTTAATAAACAAAAAGAGGACATCACGCAATCCATTAAAAAACGCGTCATGTCCCTTCACTCAGCTCATTCATTCTCTCTGTATGTTTTTTCCAAAATGAGAATAAATAAGCTGAGCATTGACGGTCAAACCAGCTTCTATTAAACAAAACGAAACTCTTACTTCATTTTATAGGAGTTGGGGGTAATACTTAATGTCCCCTTGCGAACCTATTCTCGCTTCAGTGTGGGTGAAAAGATTAGACTAACTGCAGATTACACAATGCAAATTTATTGATGCGTCACAGGGCGTATACACGTGTGCTCGTTATCGTGGTCTGAGCAGGACTACTCGAAACCCACCACAAGCGGCAACGCTGCATCTCTTCCACCTATGCTCTCTCACTCTCGCACACTCGGATCAGAGTTGCCAACCTCGTGGCACGACTACGTAGCCCCTACATACTCCCCCCCCCCAAGTGTAACGATACATCATAAAAATTTTTCTTATCATATTAAGTATCATAGTACATTAGGTACAACATAGGAAAAAAACTTATCTACTAGGTGCGAAAGATACTCTTTTCCGCGAATATGTTTTTAGCGCTGGAGTTACAATCTGGGTACATGGATCAGACACTGGATCATTTAAGATATCTTCGCGAACGAAAAATGCGGGTTTCAGGTTTTCTGTAGAAACGCTTCGCGGTTTTCCATTAATATCAATAACATATACTTGATCGGATTCGCGTGTAATTACTCGATATGGACCGGTATACGGACGTTCAAGCGGCTTTTTAACGGCTCGCACGCGCATAAAAACGTGAGAACATGTACTGAGTTCTTTGAAAACGAACGCTCGCTTGGCGTACTTCTGCGCCACGGGTACTGGTCGAATTTGTCTCATAAACTCTCGGTATTCTTCCAGAAATGGCTGAGGATCTGGAGAAAAATCCTCCGGAAGGAAAAATTCTCCAGGTATCCTAAGTGCGGTACCGTACAGAAAGTCCGATGGTGAGGCATTCGTGTCCAAACGCACTTGTATACGCAAACCTAGCAATACGGTAGAAAGGACCCGTGTCCAATCTCCCTCGGCATGGCACATTATCGCAGCTTTCAAAGTCCTATGCCAACGCTCGATGAGACCATTGGCTGCAGGGTGATACACGGTGGTATGAATTCGGTGGCAACCGATCAACGACATGAGCGCATTGAAAAGCTGGCTTTCAAACTGAGAGCCCTGATCGGTTGTCAGCAACTTTGGTGCTCCGAAACGTGCTAGCCATTGATCATAAAACGCGCGAGCTACCGTTGAGGCCCCGATGTCCTTAAGCGCTACGGCTTCCGGCCAACGCGAGAACCGGTCGATCATTGTGACGATATATCTGTAACCGTTGACTTCTCGAAGAGGTCCGACGATGTCTATGTGAACATGGTCGAAACGACCATCTGGGGCTACGAACTGAGCTGGAAGTAGCTTCACGTGACGAGAGATCTCTGACTGCTGACAGTCGAGACACGTTTTGCACCACTTTTTGACGTCCGCACTGAGATTAGGCCAAACGTAACGCTGCCGAATCAGTCGGTCCGATACCTTTGCACCTGGGTGTGCGGTGTTGTGGAACAGATCGAAAACTCTCTTTCGCAACGGCTCCGGAATGTATGGTCTAATCGACTCGTTGGTTATGTCACAATATAAGAAAGTATGAGATGGTCCCCATTGAAGCCGCTTAAACTTAAGGGACATGTCATGGGATTGTTGAATATCGCGTAATTCAGAATCGTTTTCTTGGGCTTCTGCCAATTCAATCAGATTAATTTCTGTCGGGAGGCGAATAGAATCGATACGAGATAGTGAATCAGCGACTACATTATCCTCTCCAGGAATGTACTCTATACGTGTAGTGTATTGGGCGATGAACGATAACTGTCTGAGCTGTCGGGGTGATGCCTTATCCGATCTCTGCATGAAAGCATATATGAGGGGTTTATGGTCGGTAAAAACCTTGAAATCTCGCCCTTCGAGAAAATATTTGAAGTACTTGACTGCTTCAAAAATTGCGGTCAGTTCCCTATCGTACGTATTGTAATTCATTTGGGATGGCGATAGTTTCTTTGAGAAGAAAGATAAGGGTTTCCACGAGCCCTCGATATGCTGTTCGAGTGAGGCACCAATCCCGAAATCAGACGCATCTGTCACTACACGTGTTTCCGCGTGGCTACACGGATGAGCAAGTAGCGTTACAGTTGCAAGCTCGCTTCGCGCCTGTTCGAATGCAGCAGAGGCATCGGGTGTCCACACGATTTTACGTTTATCATTTTTCTTTGATTCACCGAGGTAGGCATTTAGAGGAACCTGCTTCTCTGCCGCGTGAGGTATGGAATTGCGATAAAAATTAATCATTCCGAGGAAACGGCGAAGTTCCGCGACGGTTTGAGGTTTCGGGAAATTCGTAATTGCATCAACCTTTTCAGGTGCAGGTTTGATACCATCATGACTGACTAGATAACCTAGAAACTTGATTTCTGGGAGACCGAAAACGCGATGCATGTAGCGCTGGAAAGTTTGTCCAGCGTTTCGCAGCCCGGGGGTCATCACCATGAACTCGAACAGACCAAAAGGGGTAGACACTGCTGTTTTTTCGATGTCGTCAGGCGCAACAGGAATTTGAAAATACGCTTTGTCAAGGTCAAGCGTAGAAAAAATGGTCTTTCCGTGGATGTTCGCGTTGAAATCCTGCAAACGAGGAGGGGGATACCGATCCGGTATTGTGACAGAATTTAAACGCCGGTAGTCCCCGCAAATTCGCCAGGTTCCATCTCGCTTAGGAACTAAGTGTATGGGACTTGCCCACGGGCTACTCGATGGCCGACAGATTCCTGCATCGCACATCGCTCGAAACTGCTTTTTTGCAGTCACTTGTCGATCAGGAGCGAGACGCCTTGGACGTTCCGCAATCGGAGGACCCTGAGTTAGTATGTGATGAAACACGTCACTAGACTCAGGGTTCGGAAGTTGCCCGATACCGGTTAATTCGGGGAATTCGGCTAGAATTCGCGTGAACCGATGATCGATCGAACGAGAGATTGTATTAAAAGTTGGAACCGAAGAGAACTTCGATTCTCCTATGACGCACAGATCTGTAACAGTATCGATTAAGCGGCTTCTACGGAGGTCAACGCATAACCCGCATCCCTTGAGGAGATCTGCTCCTATAATGGGATAAGGTACATCAGCTACGCAAAAATTCCAAAGAATTATCCGCCCGAGTCCGAGATCAAGAGATAGACAGGTTTCGCCGTATGTATTGATAACGGAATTATTCGCGGCGTAAAGTTTTAATTCCGATGGATTGCGCTTAGCTTTGTGTTTGACCGGAACGAGAGAGATATCCGCACCAGAATCGATTAAAAACAAAAACCCGGAATTTCTATCGCGAATATGAAGACGGTTTCCGTTAATCGGGCCCTCGCCGCCCGTCGCTTCGACAAGAGGCCGGTTTAGTTTTCCTGATTAAACGTACAGGTGGAGGGATCTGCACAACTATAGGCTTTTTCGCGAAACTTCTTGTGCTTCCAACAAAATTTCGAATCAGAAGTTTTGCTAAATTTTTTGGATTTCGATTTACTACGGGAACGCGATTGTCTCCCGCCGGAAACAGCCAGCTTTTCAATTTTTCTGTCCATTGCTTCTAACTCAACTCTAAGTGCAGCGAGCATAGAAGAAATGTCTTTACCCCTATCATCACGCACGGAATCGGACTTAGGTTTAGAAATCGCACATGTTGCAAACTGAGCACTCGCCCCTGCAGCTTCAACGATCTTATCAGCGAGTTCGACCACTTCCTGTAAATCGGTAACGCGCGATGCTGCGATAATGCCCTTACAATGTGCCGGTAAATGGTCTAAAAATACGGATCGCAAAATTTTGTCGTCGCATGATCCATCGTTAAGACTTCGCAACCGATAGAGTTTTGAGACGGCTTGCCATCGGTGTGAACTTCACCTTTTAGAAGTTGACGCAAGCGTTCTTCCGCGGACTTAGAATACGTCGACATGATCCTTTCTTTGACGCGCTCGTATTGCCCGGGAGTGTTCGAGCCGGCAATTAAATCGCTGATACATAAAACGACATCATTGTCCAACACCTCGACGAGGTAATTGATCTTAGTTTCATCACGCGTTATCTTCGCTAAAGCATAATTACTCGCAGAGTTATTCGCATGGACACGCGTCAATTCGTCCGCGAGCGAGTTGAGCTTTACGTTAAGCTCTCGATTTTGATCGGACAAGGTTTTATTAAGTTCACTGAGACGTTTGAGCTCGTCTTGCATTGCAGTTTCCGACATTTTAACGCGACAGCGGAAATTAATTATGAAAAATCCAATGCTATTAGCGAGTACGACACGGCAAAACTGGATAAAAATTTCGTGAAAATTGTCCATAGAATTCAAATCGCGGTAATGGCTGCCACGCGCTAAATTCGAATACGAAATTTCCAAAAACACGTGTTTGCCAAAATGGCCGACTTACGGTTTGAACGAATCGCAGCACAAAGTACGATGATATGGCGGCTTCCTGTTTCAAAATTGCATCAACTTCAGGATTCTCTCGAAGATGCTTCTCCAGCTGCTTGCTGGTCGATGCCAATGCCGCGAAGTGCCTAATGTCGACGGTGAAACTGGGCCCCCGGCCGTGTCCTCCCGTTCCGGACAACGGCGACGATGCTGGTGGAATGCTTTCCCAGGAACTGCAGCAACAACGGCGATCACGATAGACTTCGTATTTTGCTAACTTTTGTGCTTCCAAGGTTCACCAAGTTAACAAAGGAATAATGCAATTTTTGCACTTGGGAAACTTTGACAACAATGGTGTCCGTCGAAATTTCTAAATAGCGTCGACTTTTTGAAAAAAACGACGAATTCAAGAAATTTTCCTTTGTGAGTGTAACTGCCCCGTTCGAATCGCTCTGGAATCTTCCACACGCTTGTTTACACAGCAAACTGCTTTTCTCCGTACATTCGAAGTCGCGGTCACCAATATAGGAGTTGGGGGTAATACTTAATGTCCCCTTGCGAACCTATTCTCGCTTAAGTGTGGGTGAAAAGATTAGACTAACTGTAGATTACACAATGCAAATTTATTGATGCGTCACAGGGCGTATACACGTTTGCTCGTTATCGTGGTCTGAGCAGGACTACTCCAAACCCACCGCAAGCGGCAACGCTGCATCTCTTCCACCTATGCTCTCTCACTCTCGCACACTCGGATCAGAGTTGCCAACCTCGTGGCACGACAACGTAGCCCCTACAATTTGGGGATTTCGTCGCCATCTACCGGACCCCGAGAGAACTCACGTGGTTTCATACATGTACATCGCTTGCATTTCGGCCATCACCGGCGCCGGTTCTGTTACATAACGCTAGAGGGCGACATAACTCGAAAATAAAGTAGCATATCATTTTATACATAAGTTGAGTCACACGTAACCAGTTCACCTGCAATTTTCTCTACTTTCCTGAAGGGAAGTAAATGGATATCGCGACTTTCTAATCCCCATATTAAAATTTAGTATTCACGGTCTCTCAGTATAAGACTGTTTTTGAAGTCCATTGTATTGGTAGTAATTCGGTCGGAGGTCACTTTGCTTTTAGAATAACAACTTTCCGTTTACGTGACTATTTTTTGTCTACCCTTCATTGCTTAAATCGAATTGCAAGTTAAAAATGAATCCTGCTACAGTTCCCGAAAAAATCGAAATGATTCTTATTTATGGGGAATGTAAGAGGAATATTGACGATGCTGTTGCGTTGTATGCTGAGCGTTTTTCAGATAATGCTCGCTCGCGTTCTTTTTTTTACAAAGTTGTGAATGCCTTTCACTCTGATGGCAGCGTACAAATGAAAAAAAGGAAGCGAAGATTAACAGTTACAGGAGAAGCTAACGAAGTAGCTGTACTAGCAGCTATTCACCAAAATCCACATGTAAGCACACGACAATTACATCGCGATTCCGGCATTTCCAGAGACAGTATTCAAAGAATATTGCATCGTCATAGTTTTCACCCATATCACATTTCACTGCACCAGGAACTAGATGGCGATGATTTTCATAACCGCGTGGTGTTTTGTGAATGGGCATTTCAAAAAATGCAAACGAACCACAATTTCTTTGCTAATGTATTATTTTCAGATGAATCTACATTCACGAACCATGGTGGCGTCAATAGGCATAATATGCATTACTGGAGCGTAGAAAATCCCCATTGGTTACGACAAGTTAATCATCAACGTCCTTGGTCGGTGAACGTTTGGTGTGGAATCATAGGAAATAAACTCATTGGTCCTTATTTCATTGAAGGTAATTTGAATGGAACAAAATATCGAGATTTCCTAGAACAAGAAGTACCATTACTACTTGAGGATGTTGCTATGGACGTCCGACGGACAATGTGGTTTCAGCATGATGGTTGCCCAGCACATTTTTTAAGAGTAGCAAGGGAAATACTAGACAGTGATTACAATGGTAGATGGATTGGTAGAGGTCGCCCCATTAATTGGCCTGCGAGGTCACCTGATCTAACATCTCTGGATTTCTTCCTATGGGGTTACCTAAAAGGTAAGGTTTATGAACAAGTACCAACGACTCGTGAAAACATGGTGGAACGCATAAGAACTGCTTGCGCAGAAATTTCTGCAGATATGATTCTATCATGTATAAAGTCATTTGAAGAAAGAATAAATAAATGCATTGAAGTGGAAGGTCAACATTTCGAACACTTACTCAAGTAAGTGAACAGTGAGACAGTGAGAGGCAATGGGACTCACGTAAAACAAGCACCCCAAAGGGAACAGAAAAATACTACGTCCACGTCGTTGTTCCTGGGTAACGCTAAATGTATTTTTTCCCGGCTTTGTTAGACTGACCGTATTCCATATCCGCTACGCGGGCGAAAATTGTCAATATTGGAGAATCCAAATCTGCAATAAAAACTGGGGGTTCCTATTTAAGTTTTATTGTTTTTGCCCCCACTCCACCCTCAGGGGATGGGGGAGGGGGTAAATTTCATTATTACTGGATGCCCCCCTTCGTGCCGAACAACTTTCATCCGACAACTTTTTTGATTCTGTGCATAGTTCTCGAGGTATTTCAATGTCTTCGGATAAATTTGGATTTTTATCGATTACAGCGCCACCTGTGAACCAAAATGCAATAGCTCCTAGATCAAATTCGTGTACTTTTTTCCGGAGAATCCAAATCTGCAATAAAAAATGGGGTTCCTATTTAAGTTTTATTGTTTTTGCCCCCACTCCACCTCCAGGGGATGGGGGAGGGGGTAAATTTAATTATCACTGGATGCCCCCCTTCGTGTCGAACAACTTTCATCCGACAACTTTTTTGATTCTGTGCATAGTTCTCGAGATATTTCGATGTCTTCAGATAAATCGGCCACCCTGTATATATTTAATTAATTAATTTATTAATAATTTTGTTTCTATAGCACACAGGACGCAACTTATTTCGAATCCGGTCCAGACGAGGATTAGGATTGGGAAATGGTAAGAACAAACTTATATATATATAATTTTGTTTGTATAGCACACACTACTCATCTGTTTCCATAATGTCCTTATGTCCCCACGGTAAAGTATCTGCACTACCAGCGATCAAGTATCGCTTATCATCATGGGGACTTAGAGCAATTTTTTTTCGCATACGGTGTACACGTTGTGTAATTTTGAACGTATACATATCTGCTCGCGCAAAACTGTAGACATATTTTGAAGGCAGTTCAGATAGTCGTCGAAAGTGATTGTTTTTCGGACGACGACTTCTTTCACACCTTTCGCTCTCTTCTTCTCACCTTCGCCTAACACACGCAACGCATACATTTTTGACCCGAGTCCGACAATCTCGGTCATTAACTTTCCACTACATTCATCCTTCATTAACCCTAATACTTTTTTATTGACTAGCGGCATACCGTACTCATTATTTTTCTCGTAATCACTCGTATCGTACATATTAATATCGCGTTTCATACAATCATAAATATCGCTACACTTAAATTCATAAATAAGACTATCGGTATCGGTATACAATAGTTTCGCATTTTCTTTAAATTTTTCTAAAACATAATCGTAATGGAACTCATACAATTTTGTTTTAGAAATATCCAATATAGCCATTCCGACATATATAGGCTTATCTATAACTACTTCTAATTTTTGTAGTTGTATCGCGACCAAGTCTTCACCAAATATTACTATTCGATGAAAATTTGGTTTCGAAATGAACGCTTCAACGCCATTTCTTCCATCCCATTTCGATTTTAAACTTACATCCACTCTTTTACGAACATTCTCCATGGTTTTCCCAAATACCGCATTGTTCATCAATTTATACAAATTTTTTTCAAAATCATTTGTCGCAACTGTGCGGAGTTTGGTATTCAATTGCCCATCTAAAGCAATCGTCTTCGAAACCATGCACTTTGATCACGGCCTTTTTATCTCTGATCCACTTGGGTAAGTCGATCCATCGTCCAGCACGCATTGGATTATATTTTACCACTTGTATAGCGAGAGAATTTATGGCAGATAATGCCCAGCCCGAGTCGCGCTCTTGAAAGTCTTCAAGTGATGAAAGAATGGGTGCCTTCACTCTTTCGTCGAACCACTCTGTTAAATTACTTGTAGCACATAGTGCTACGTACTTATTACTAAAGTATTTATTATCTTCCTGCTCACCATGCACAAACTGTCCCGAAAACACGATGCACACTTTAACATTATTAAAATCACTTATTGCACCACGCACGTATTTCATTATTACAGCTTTTGATTCTTCAAAAAACTGTGCAGGATCTAAATACTTTATATTCACTACCAGGCTGGTACGAAGGCGATTATTGAAGGAGGATTGCACATTTTCTTCGAGTACAAGATGTCCTCGGGGTCCTTTTCCCTCCTTTTACATCAAATTCCTTGATGCTGCAGCCTTGAGTCCTAAGATGCGATGTGCTCGCGATTCTATGGACGCTTTTGTACCGATTGGAATACCGCGATTTAATTTTATATACTTATATATTTTGTCGACGGTTCCGCGGCACTCTTCGATGAAGTTACGGAACTCATCCAAAGTAGCGTCTTCATCCAGGGTGCGATACACCATTGTGAGGGACCTCTCCCAGGAACTAAAAACTTTCCGCACATCAACCATCTTGATGTAATAAAACTTGGGTAGACTCTGGTAAAACAAAAACGTCGATTCTTCAGCGCGCCAACACTTGAGATTTTCGATATACTGGCACCATATTTATATATACGTCGTATTTGTAGAGCTTTTCGAACTATGTAGTGGGGTGATCATTAACTATCTATTAGTTTGCCCTCCCCCGTCACGTAAAAACTATTCACAGGAGTAGTTGAGGTTGGACTTGCACACATGGGCATAGCTATTCGAATATATGAGTTGAATATCACTTATACAATCCTACATATTTGAATTTGAAAAAATAGGGGGTCTTGATATTCAAAATCGGGTGAGAGATTTTCAAGATCTGATGAAATCCGAGATTTTATTTTTTCTTCATACCACTTGTTTAAATTTGAAGTGATATCTAATTTTTCATATCCACTATCAAAATTCTCGATGGAGTGTAGCGTTGTTCCTATATCACACACCTCTCCCCCGAAAACTATGCACACATTCACACACTGGTACTCTTTGAAAGCTACGCGTAGAGTATCGAACACTTTTAATTTTACAGTATCAAAGAAATGATTTAAATCCCAATATTCAAAATTGATCGCGAGTCCAGTTTTTATGCGATTTTCGAAAGGTGAATCAACTTCCTCATAAATTAAGAGTGGAGAGAACGAATCTAAAATATTGCTCATCTCCTGCTCCATATCGGAATCCAGATGATCGAATCTCTCATCATTATCAATATCCTTGTCTTTCTCCTGTGTATTCTAATTCATCGATTTAATTTTCTCTCGCATGGCAATGAGGCGGTTGACTGCTAACTCCACAGCGTTTTCGATGTTGTGTTCCACTGATGTCGGAAGGTAGCATGACAATAATTATTCGCGCAATCAAATCGCGATATCAATTCGCGGTCTTAATTTGCGAGTCATCTCGCGAGGTACCCCTCGCGATCCACCGAAACCGCGAGTGGCGTAGAACTGTCATATCCCCTCTACTTATCATGATTTGTGTCATTAAAATGTGCGGAAAATAATTCTGAAATGTTAAAGTTGTGAATGGGCTGTTCAATTACGGCGTTTTTCTTTACGGCGGTTCCGGAACTCGTTAGTATTGTATTAGAAGCCCGTGCTCTACAATTTGAGTCTAAGATAAGTATGCCTGTATTATTTAATATTTTTGTCAACGTTGGTTTATTTTTGCACATAATGTGGATCGCGTCATTGGTCGGTATAGAAAAAATCCACATATTCCGCGATTCTAATTTTGTCCAAAATGAATTCGCAGAGTCGGCCATATGAATGTGACATATTTGAAAATTGCGAAACAAGGGTTCGGCTATCAATCGAACTTCGCACTCGCTTTTCTCATTTACTAGGTGGACTGGGAAATTGTTCGGGCAGATAAAGTTTCTTTCCGCCTTTTTACATTTTCCTAAATCTTCGTACGTTAAATGTATATACCGGTCTCTATCGTTTGTTATGCCCGTATATGTTGCGGTTGGTACTATAAATGCGTATTTAAACATATCTTTTCCAAGTTCCTGCCTAACGGGTATCGAGTAGTGTTTGTACAGGTCGTAGTTAACGAATGATAGGAGTGGAATACTTAATACGTAAATAATACTACTATCAACATAAAATATGTTGGCATCCGAAACTTTAAATAATTCCCGTGTTGCTAGTGGGCGAGTTTGTACAGGAACCTCGCAGTCAGGCTCCTCTCCCAAAATTTCTTTTATTCCGTTCGAGATTTCCATAGGGCCCAGTAATTTTGGATGTATTTGGCCTTGCCTAGCGAATAATATTGCATCTATTAGGACATTTGTGTCCATTTCATATTTTTGTACTTCACTTATCAGAACCTCGATCATAACGTCTAATTCTTCCTTTAACCTTAAATCATCTAGTCCTTCGTTTATTTTTCGGACGCTAGATTGTAGCGTTGACATCTCAAAGCTCATCTGAGAAAATTCTTCTTTTATTAATGACGTTTGATTTGCTATTAAATATGCCATATCCGCAGTTGTGTTATGAAGAGTACCAATTTTATCCATTATCTCTCTAATGTCGTCTTCGTCTGCTGTTCCAAATAAGATGTGGCTTATTTTTCCAATAAATCCCAAAACTGCTCGTTTATGCAAACGTTTTTTTCCATCGGTAACGAGTTCGAAAAAATGTTTTTGTTCTAGCTTTATCTCGCGTAGATCCTCATATAATCCTTCAATCGTGGGTGTTAAATGGCATTGATAAAATCTGTGGCAGTTTTCGTTAGCAAATTTTACGTTTTCTTCCAGAAGTTTGGCTCTTTCTAAAAACTTTTGTATTGAAATTGTGGTTATCATCTTCCATTTGGTGTTAGTAACTCGTACTTCTCCTAAATTTTCCGAGTACAATCCGGGATTGTTCTCCAGGATCATTATATCTGAGCCCTGTATCGGGTTGCCACTTGAGATTCTTCTGTAACAGAAAATCTCATGTGACACGACTGCCTAAATGTCGGGATTTATGAAATCGAACGGCGTTGCATGGTTGTTGCGACTGTATGACTCAATTTTCTTATTTATGGAACCCCATTGACTAGGTCCGTTTATAGAATCTGTCGCCGGTAATATTTTAACAACGTGGCTTCTCTGTGCAGAACTTCAGTGTGCTCGTAGAGCGTTGGCCGGAGGCTTCCGAAATCCTGTACAGAAACCGAAAATTACCAATAACTATATTTAATTAATACAAAAAAATATACAGGGTGATTGGCCAACCATTACCTAGCGGCTAACTGTAGATTGTACAGGTAATTCTGAGCAACTTTTTCCCCTGAAAAAATTTCCGGGAAGGTAGAGTTTTTAAGTTATTCAACACTAAAATTTAGGGGGGAAAATCACTTTTTTTGAAATATCTCAGCTCTGTATGAAGGTATCTTAACGAACCGAAGCTCATTTTAAATATATTTTCAAGCTATACAAGTTGTCTCTGTTAGTTTTTGGCTTACAATGAATATTTCTCTTGTTATAGCCATAAAAACGGGGGTAAAGGCGATTTTTCAGGTTTTTCGCGTCTAACTCGTTTCGACACATAGCTATCGAAATATCACACTGGAAAAAGTTGTAGGCCTTGAAAACACAAACATTTTTTGTCCTCTAATACGATGCGATTAAATTAAAACTGAACCCTATTTGCACTCGTTTTCATAACATTTTGTTATTAATATCGATTTATTTGTCGTACTGTATTTTGTCGACTTTACGAGGCTCTTGTAGGGTTCAGTTTTAATTTAATCGCATCGTATTAGTGGGCAAAAATTTTTTGTTTTTTCAAGGCCTACAACTTTTTCCTGTGTGATATTTCGGTAACTATGTGTCGAAACGAGTTAAACGCGAAAACCCTGAAAAATCGGCATTTACCCCGTTTTTATGGCTATAACAAAATCAAAAACCAATAGAGACAATTTATAGAGCTTTAAAATATCTTTAAAATGAGCTCTGGTTCGTTAAGATACCTTCAAACAGAGTCGAGATATTTCAAAAAATGTGATTTTTTCACCTAAATTACTTCGACCCAGACAAAGTCTGGACGAAGTATTGAATTTGGTCACTTCGGGCAAAAAAATTACCATATAGTTTTTCATCAAATGTCGACGTTTCAGACCCTAAGGAACCCAAATCAACAACTAGTGTTGGCGTGGTGCCTCGCTCGCTTCGCTCGCTCAGAAACTTCGACCCAGCGGAGAGTCGGCTATTCCTTAAGACTCGTTTGTTTACTAACAGCTTTCAATTATATTATAAAATTATATTGATATTTGGGGGTCCAATCATATTTAGGCCCAAGTGGCTTCGATAGATGTGTTACAACAATATAGTCTTTCTTATATGTATGAAAATTGAAAATGAGCATTTTCAAAACTTCGACCCCGACAACAGGCCAGCCGAAGTATTAATAAATAAAAGTGGCTAAACACTTACTTCATGCACTTATATTCTCATAGACTATTCGATGCATATTACATGTTTACTGTGTTTTACTAATTACTGTCTGTATTATTATGATATTATATATACAATATATATATATACATATAATTCGTCCAAGATATCTAGAAAGTGTCGAAAAGATCTATGACGGATATCTTATAGATATATATATATAAGACATCTTTTAGATATATCGAAATAGTTATTTTCGTATCAAGGGCGTAAATGAACTTTGTGGATCACCGTGCCCGAGGAGCTGGCAAAGACTACCCCTGGGGGGTAGGGGGTCGAAACGTCGAAATTTGATGATAAACAATAGGGTAATTTTTTTGCCGCGATGACCAAATTCAATACTTTTTCAGACAATAGTCATAAACATTTTAAACCAGTTTTTATGGCATTATCGTTGACTTTAGGAAGAAAATGCATACGACATTTTTTGTAGAGAATTTCATGCTCTATCTTTTGTGTTTGAAACATTTTTTAATAAAATTTGTATTTTTCAAAATAAATGCAAAAAACTACAAAGAAACTTAATTGGGGCTAATTTTTTTTAGTAAGGGACGGGTGGATCTGCCCCAAAATCTAATCAGATCTAAGTTATGCCAAGACGCGCATTTTAAAAAAAAAATTATGTCGATACGCTTATCCGCTCGCGAGTTATCGCGCGACAAAAAAACGGGACGTACGGACGCACAGTGGGGCCGATTCACGAAAAGCTGGCCAAAATATCGAAAATGAAGTATTTTATTTTGACCTGGAAATCGTTGTAATGGGTTCTGGGAACGTCCCACCACACAATTGTACAAGGGTAAGTTACCGGATGCTTAGGAATCGTCAATATGTCAGTGTAAAGTAGACCTTCGGTTCTTGCGCACGAGCGTGGCATTTGGAAGGTGTAAATTCGGAAACTGTACGGCAATAAAAAGTGTAGTTACCATTCATTAATATTCAAGCGAAAAATGGAACACCATCCTGGAGGTATGTACAATACATTTCCACACATAACTAGTATTAATTTCATGTGTTTTTATTTTTTAACAACATATACATACAATTGTATAAACAAATTGTGTTTTCGGCGAAGATAATGTTTACAAGTTCTTTTAAAAACTGTCTTGCGAGGTCCTGTTTCGATATTTATTGAAATATGTTCTGTATATTGTCAATTTTAATACATAAAAAAACCAGCTGCGGAGGACTGCGGATCGAATTGTTAATTAAATGTTAGTGCGACGTTGAAATTTACGACCGTTGCGGCCGGCGCGGCGCCGACGCGAGCGACGCAACGTGACGATGCATCGAAGTGTATGTGGCAGAAGTGTACAATAGCATTATTTCTTTTTTTTTGAAACGTAAATATATTTTTAACAATTATCTTTTCAAAATATTTTACAAAAATATAAGTTAATAAATTTTACTTATTTTATTATGACTTTAAGTTTATTGCGCTAAATAAATATGATAACTTAAATAAAACGTCAATTTGATTTGTTTATTTTCTTAAGACGCTTTTTTATGTATGAATTTATAAAATCTAAATTATAACCATTAAGTTGTAAAAACTGTCTTGTATATTGTAAGTTATTTTGTTGCAATTCGACATTAGATAAAAGGACTGCTCCCTGTAAAGGAATGTTTACCTGAGATCCGTTATTTCATTATACAAAGCAAGTATTAAAAGAAAAGAATGACATACCTGCTCGGTACATTTCTCATAAAAATTGAAATTTTCATTTAGAGATATTTTATTATTTATTCTTACATTAAAGTGTCCTAGCGTTTGTAATTGATAATTGTTCAACATATCAAATTATATGACTATATATAATTACATTTACAATTTTTTAAATCTGTATTTCGTAGAGGTGATTTTTTTGGGTTTACCCTCCCCTTAAAAAAATGAAATTAACTTACCCATATGTACATATATATATTTTTTTTATTAGAATTTAAATATATTTTTTAAAATCGTATTACATTTTAATCTTACATTTATTACATTTCAGGACCATCTACATCTGCTAAAAAATTGTCTTACTCGAGAAAAGATATTTTCTTCATAATTAAAAATAATATCAAAAACAGTAACGAAAACATAGTCGATGGCTTGATAACATCCATTGCTGCAAATACAGGATACATCATTGAAATAGAATCGGATATGAAGCATACTATGAATTTGCTATTTTCCAACATTAGAACTCGATGGGCAGCGGCATATAGAAAAGAAGCAGTGTTTTTAAAAAACAACGAAGAATGGTTAAATAGTATCGTACAATTCAGTACCTTACCTAGCAGTGAACGTCAAACATCAACTCCGTCAAAAAATATTGTACAATCTGGTCGCCCTTCGCTGTCATTTTCGGCTTCCAGTGAAAGATCGAAGAGGAGAAAAACACAAGATTTACGCAGTACCGTTTCTTTACCGGAATTGGCTTATGCGACTACAATGAGTCTTAGGGCATCAGGTCAATCGCAAGCTGCTAATATCATTCAAGATATCACTTCTACAAGCTCGTCAAAAGCATCGCAGTATATCTCAGCTTTAAAGTCAAAGAGTGAAAATACTTTGTCTGCGGATGCAGCACTTTCGGTACTTGTGGAACATCGATTTTCAAAACGAACCTATCAAGGAATACGAAATGTCGCTAAAGAAAATTATTGTAAATTGTATCCGTCTTATAAAGAGGTGATGAGTGCAAAAATTCGTTGCTATCCAACAAAAACCAGTATTTCTATCAGTGAGAGTTGCGGTGAAGTGAAGTTACAAGCTCTACTGAACCACACTGCAGGCCGAATTTTAATGTTACAGGAAGATGTCATTGCAACCTTACCACCTGAAATTGTCGACAATTTATGCTTATGTTGCAAGTGGGGCTGTGACGGTAGTTCCGGCCAAAGTGTATACAAACAAAAGTTCAGCGAAGACGGAAAATGCGACGACAGTATATTTTTTACATCAGTAGTACCTCTACAGATGGTTGGTAGAGACAACCGAACGAAAAAGGAAGTCATTGTTTGGAAAAACCCGAGGCCGTCTTCTCCACGGTTTTGTCGGCCTATCAAAGTACAGTTTGCTCATGAAGATGTACAACTGACAGTGAATGAAGTTACAGATGTTGAAAATCAGATCAAAGCCCTTGAACCCTTGTCAAGGGTCATGCATGGAATTCCAGTATCAGTTAAATACGAGATGTTTTTCACAATGATCGATGGAAAAGTGTGCAATTCTGTAAGTGGCACTACCTCGGCACAGCGTTACTTCTTATGTAAAGCAACGTCAAAAGAATTTAATGACATTGACAGGATGCTTGCTAAGGAAATATGTGTAGACAATCTGAGATTTGGTACGTCAACTCTGCATGCCTGGATTCACTGCTTTGAATGCATGCTGCATTTATCTTATAAACTTGGAAGTAAAAAATGGCAAGCGCGCAAAGAAGATGAAAAGAAGATAGTTGCTGAAAGAAAAGCAAATATACAAAAAGGATTTTCTGCCGAACTCGGACTTACTGTCGATCGCCCAAAGCCAGGGTTTGGAAGTACGAATGACGGCAATACGGCACGTCGATTCTTCGAAAATGCGACAATATCCGCAAGAATAACAGGAGTGAACGAAGGCCTTATTCGTCGATTTCATACTATTTTGCAAGTTATTTCAAGTGGCTATCATGTAGATGACACAAAATTTAAGGAATACTCTGTGGAAACGGCACGTCAATATGTCAACCTATATCCATGGTACTATATGCCAACATCCATACATAAATTGCTAATACACGGACCAGAAATTATTGCAAATGCGTTATTGCCGATTGGTCAACTTTCTGAGGATGCACAGGAGTCGCGCAATAAAGATATAAAACGTTTTCGTGAGGATTTCTCGAGGAAAAGTTCAAGAACATCGAATTTACAGGATATCTTTAACAGACTACTAGTTACCTCTGATCCGTACATTTCAAGTATTCGCAAACTGCCTCAAAAGCCGCTGAAGTCATTGTCATCAGAAGTTATACGACTTCTTAAGCCGCCGGAAATTTCGCCACAAGAAAATGCTACATACTTATCAGATTCATCTACATCGGAAAGCGAATCTGAAGCAATGTATAAATCCGATGAAGAGCAAGATTTTTGTTATTAAATTTTTGTACATCAGAATTACATAATAATAAATGCATTATTTTTTCATTTGAAGTTTTGTAGTTTTGGATTACAAGTACATCCCGACATTCTTCCAGTTCCTTCAATTTCACTACCAAAAAGCCGACATATAAATTTTACTTATTTGTGCGTATTATTACCATTTACTTTCATAATGTACTTCCGCTATTATCAATTTTTAAAATCTAACTGCGGACTCGTAATCAGCGACCCCAAAAATCCGTAAATGAGTAATTTCGTTTCAGTTAAAGAATATTTTCGCACATTCGTCCGCCATTTTGGATCCGCCATTTTGAATTTACAAAATCGGACATCAGATTCATAATCAGCGACCCCCAAAACCCCCCGAGTAACCATTTTCAGTCAAATTAATAGAAATTAGAATTTTTAGTCCGCCATTTTGGATCCGCCATTTTGAATTTACAAAATCGGACATCAGATTCATAATCAGCGACCCCCAAAACCCCCCGAGTAACCATTTTCAGTCAAATTAATAGAAATTAGAATTTTTAGTCCGCCATATTTGATCCGCCATTTTGAATTTTTCAAATCTGACATCAGATTCACAATCAGCGACCCCCAAAACCCCCCGAGTAACCATATTCAGTCAAATTAATAGAAATTCGAATTTTTAGTCCGCCATATTGGATCCGCCATTTTGAATTTTTCAAATCTGACCTCAGATTCTTAATCAGCGACCCCAAAAACCCTCATATAGGTCATTTGCGATTTTTGGCCACGAAATGTGGACTTTGCCCCACTGTGCGGCGGGCGGCTTCGTCAACGATAGCCTTCCTCGTTCGTGCTGTACGCACTGTTCGGCTTCGTTCGGACACGCTCGGAGTTAGTAAATTCCGTTTTGCACAAGTGTTGTTCATTCAGCAGTGCTTCGCCCTTCGGCCCTCTCCGGCCGCATTCGGAGTAATTTTGCTCCAACGCACTGTACGCACTGTAGTA
The DNA here is from genome assembly GCA_030407085.1 of Trichopria drosophilae. Taxonomy (NCBI): domain Eukaryota; kingdom Metazoa; phylum Arthropoda; class Insecta; order Hymenoptera; family Diapriidae; genus Trichopria; species Trichopria drosophilae. The sequence goes on from CM059582.1 coordinate 218,137,798, forward strand.
CACTCTCAGTTGCGCTATACACTTCGTTGCCATAGCAACCGCCTTCTAATTGCGTGAGAATTTCACGTTTCATTTACCATTTCAGGCAATTACGCTCATTGCTTGGCAAATTGTGCATTGTTTATTTTGCACCGCATCATTCGTAATTAAATAATAATTTCCTTTCTTTGACAACATGCCTCGAGATAAAGACGTACCATACCTGTGTGCAACTGGTTGCTCGACAGCAGGAGGCGCTCGCATCCATTAAGCGTACTGCCATATTACTAAAAGTTCCCGACTTGACTTACGAGCGGGTATCAACGCGATTAGCTTCCATTGAAGCTACTTGGAAAGAATTCGTGAATCGCCATGATGGATTACTGGACTTGAAGTCAAATCCTGAATATGCATCGGATCCATATTTCACGGAGGACGTCAAGGGAACCACCGAAGAATTATATTTGGATACTGCAGCCGGACTGAAAGCTGTCATTAATCGATTGGATCCCACTTTAGTCAATGGTTCTACCAGGGCTTCTTCAAGTGTTCCTGCTTCAACAGAAAATCGTCGTTCACAGGTACCAACTCTGAAGCTTCCACAGTTCTCGGGTGAGTTTACTGACTGGTCAGAATTCCGGGATCATTTTTCGGCAATGATTATCAACGACAACGGGTTTGATTCTTTTTCGAAATTGTATTATTTAAAATTGTGCTTGATCGGTGATGCCTCGAAACTTTTAAAAAATGTTAGCATGACCGCTGATAATTTCGAATACGCGTGGAAAATATTAACTGATCGATTTGAAAACAAAGTCGCCTCTTACATATTCATTTGTCGCGATTGTTTGCAATAAAGTCAGTTTCGCGTGAAAGCTCACCGCTCGAACTTCGCAGACTTTTGGACGATGCTCAGGCACCTGCTGATGCGCTCACTAAGTTCGGTCGTCCGGTCTCAGACGATATTTTAGTTTAGTTTAGACTCTTGTTTCACAAAGGCTTGACCGTGGGACGCGAGAGGCATGGGATGGATTTTTCATTAAAAAATGATGAGTGCGCAACATTCGAGCAATTATCGACTTTCTTAACTGCCAAAATTCGGTCATACGAAGCATCGGTCGGTTGTGATAAGTCGGTGCGCATTGGCGCCGTATCAACTAAGTCCAAACCTGCCTCTTCCTCCTACGCTCAACTGCATCACGCCGATGCACGTGGAGTTGCAAAATGCATTATATGCACCGAAATGCATCCATTGTATGCATGCAATAAATTTAATAATCTGCCTGTTAATCAGCGTTGGGAAATTGCAATAAATAAAGCGCTTTGCGTAAATTGTTTATCGCATTTTCATAAAAGGAACGTTTGTAAAAGTAAGCGCTCATATACGCAGTGCGGCGACAAGCATCATTAACTACTGCATTCGCCATCTCGGACCGTGACACCCATGTCAGCAATTGTGCCCAAACAAAACGCGACCGCAAGTACCCTGCAAGCGGACGATACAGATGAACCTGTCAGTTTTGTTCACTCTCATTTGAGCATGTCGCGATTACCCGCTCATGTGGTGCTCGCGACCGCGTGGGTTACTGTCACCGCGCCTTCGCAAAGAAAGGTCAAATTACGCGCGCTATTAGATCAATGGTCAACGCACACCCTTATATCGCGCGAATTGGCGACCGAACTTCGCACTAAATGGTACAACACGTCGATTGTAATTAGTGGAGTTGGGCAAAGTGGATCCGAGAAAGTTCAAAAGATCGTCCCAATTACGGTAAATTCAGTCAGCGGCCAATCGGTCTCTCTTTCGACCGACGCATTGATAGTGGATACTCAGACCCACTATACGCCCCACTTCAAGTACCCTTTAAAACAATGGTCGCATTTAAACGATTTAGAATTCGCGGATGGGTGTCCGACGAATAATTCGCAAGTACATTTAATAATCGGAGCCGATTTGCTACCGTACGCGCTTCGCGACGGTATACGGTGGGCGACGCGACGAGCCGGTGGCGGTGAATACCATCTTTGGTTGGGTTTTGATGGGCACAACAGATACTCAAATTAATACTATGAATTCCCCATCAATTCATGTGCATCACACGCATGCGCAAGATGAGTTGCATGCAGCACTTTCCCGGTTTTGGACTATTGAGGAGACTCCCAATGCCCCCTCTCTCTCTGCAGACGATACGCGGTGTGAGAGTCATTTTTCTGAGACGCATTCTCGTGCACAAGACGGTCGTTATGTCGTCCGAATTCCGCTTAAGGATTCTCCCTTAAATAAAATCGGAGATACGTACACACGCGCAATTAATTGTCTTCGTTCGATTGAACATCGATTGTCGAAACGACCTGACGAGAGAGCAGCATATTCGCATTTCATGTCGGATTATGAAAGTCTGGGACACATGCGCATCGCGCCTGACGAATCCGCCTCTCCAACTGTATATCTTCCACATCACCCGGTATTCAAGCCGTCGAGTACTACGAGCAAAATGCGAGTAGTTTTTAATGCATCTTGCATAGCATCCGACGGATTTTCCATAAATGATAGACAATTTGTAGGTCCCAAACTCCAATCTGACCTTCCCATGCTCCACACTCAGTGGCGTGTGCACCAGTATGTTTTAGCAGCGGACATTGAGAAAATGTACGGGCAAATTAGAGTTGACGACCGTGACCTTGACTTACAACTCATAGTGTGGCGTAAATCACCGACAGACGCAGTGATATCGTATCAGCTACTCACTGTCACTTATGGTATGACAAGCGCTCCTTACCTCGCTCAGCGTGTATTACGTCAGCTGGCTGAGGATGAAGGAGACGCATACCCACTTGGACGAACAACTCTTCTCCACAACTTCTTTGTTGACGACACTCTCTTCGGGGCCGGCTCACTGGAAGAGACCAAGGTCATTCGTGATCAACTAAATGAATTGCTTCGAAAGGGAGGCTTCACGCTCCGAAAATGGATTAGTAATAACCCCAAGTTACTAAGTGATATTGACCCCTCCAATGTCGGCTTAGCTTGTGACAAGCCACTTGAAATTGATGACAGCGTGCATATCCTTGGCATTGCGTGGCAACCTGTCACGGATGCTTATAGATTTACAGTATCTTTGAGAGAAAACCCTGTCATCACAAAACGCACAGTTTTGTCCCAAATTGCACGACTCTTTGATCCCTTGGGATGGTTAGCGCCTACAGTAGTCCAAGCAAAACTGTTTATGCAACAATTATGGCTAAATAAAAATGATTGGGACACGCCGCTTTCCGAACAGTTGGAAACGACATGGCGAGCATTTGAGGCAGCACTTCCTGCTTTAGCAGAAAAATCTGTACCCAGATGGTTCGGTACATCGTCGTCTACTATATGCGAATTGCATGGTTTCTCGGACGCTTCGTCCAAGGCATATGCTGCTGTAGTGTATGCGCGAGTTACGGACGATCCCGGACTTTGTACAACAACCTTAGTCACCGCTAAAACGTGAGTTGCTCCACTTAAGCAAGTGACAATACCGCGGCTAGAACTATGCGGGGCAGTAATCCTCGCTAAACTACTATCGCAAATGAAGGCAAATCCTGCATTTCTGGCATGCTCGGTTCAAGCATGGACTGACGCGTCCAGTGTGATTGATTGGCTCCGTGCGCCATCATCACAATGGAAGACGTTCGTTGCGAACAGAGTAGCTGAAATCCATACGCTTTTGCCAGATGTTCAGTGGCGCCACGTCCCTGGTCGCGAAAATCCAGCCGATTTAGCTTCCCGTGGCATGCCAGCCTCAGAATTGGTTCATTCGGATTTGTGGTGGAATGGCCCAAATTGGCTTCGCTCATCCGCGTCTAGCTGGCCCTGTCTAGACGTTAGTTCTAATGTCTCCACTGACCTTGAACGTAAAGTTCACTCGCTCCATGCCGACATACAGTCGAATGAACCAAATGACATTTTCACCAAGTTTGTATCATGGCCACGATTAGTTCGTGTTATAAGCCGAATATTAGAAGCATTTAAAGCACGCAAGACTTCACCTATGGCTGAAACGGAGACAAAAGAATCATTAACGAGTAAATTCTCTAAAGCTGAAAATCGCATTCTTATGTTAATTCAAGCTTCCGCATTTTCCGATAAAATCGCCCTCTTGACTGCAAGTGCCATTGAGCAAGATGGCACGAAGCATTTACAAATAGGTCAAAGGCTTCATAAAACAAGCAAACTTCGACGTCTCAATCCCTTTTTAGATCCTGATGGTCTAATCCGTGTAGGTGGCCGTCTCTCCATGGCACCTATTCCGTATGCGTCGAAATTTCCGGTAATACTCCCATCCAGCCACGTATCGACTCTCCTAGCACGACAAGCTCATGAGCGTTGCTTGAATGGAGGAATCAATCTCACGCTTGGCACGCTTCGCGACCAGGTATGGGTGTTACAAGCTCGCAAAGTTGTGAAGTCCGTAGTATTTCATTGCATCACGTGTGCAAGACGATCTGGCTTCTATTCCGTCTCAACTTATGGGCACTCTGCCATCGGCTCGAATCGCACGCCCAAGTCGCGCGTTCGCGGAATGTGGTGTAGATTACGCAGGACCCGTCAAGATGCGCTTGGCGGGCGGCCGTGGTCATCGCTCGCACTCGGCTTATATCGCCCTTTTTGTATGTATGGCGACTCGCGCTGTACATTTAGAGGTTGTTTGCGATTATTCTACACCCACGTTTTTAGCCGCATTTCAAAGATTTTATTCGCGCCGCGGCATGCCTGCAAAAATGTACAGCGATTGCGGTACAAACTTTCAGGGCGCTGACAGGGAGTTGCGAGAGGCATTTTCCGCTGCTATCAATTCGGATACTTCGAGCTCGTATCGAGGAGGACGGTGTTGAATGGAAGTTCATCCCACCTGCCGCTCCTCACTTCGATGGGTTGTGAGAGGCCGGAGTGCGCTCCATGAAACACCATCTCCGCCGTGTGCTTGGATCTCACACTCCGACATACGAAGAGCTAGTTACATTAATATGCCGGATTGAGGCCTGCATGAATTCGCGACCATACGCGCCTTTATCTGATGACATCGAAAGTCTCGATGTCCTAACACCAGCGCACTTCCTGATCGGTGGCCCTCTTGTAAGCACACCCGCGCCATTGACAGTGGACTATTCGTGCGGTCTTCATTCCCGCTGGCGATTGTATAGCCAGCTTCTGGAACGGTTTTGGGGTGACTGGTCTCGAGATCATGTCAAATCTTGTCAGCACCGTTCAAAATGGTTGATGCGATCGACGTTACTGAGGCCCGGACAAATGGTCCTACTGTGCAATGACCAATTACCTCTTGCTAAATGGGATCTGGCTCGTGTTGTCAAATGTCACCCAGGTTCTGATGACCTGGTTCGCGTAGTAACAATCCGCACTGCAACTTCTGTCCTAAAGAGACCTATTTCAAAGATCGCGCTTTTACCGATCGATATCGATGACACGACCGTGCCCGACTCCCTTAGTTTTAAGTTAGTTTCTTAAGTTTGCGATATTAAGTATTATTGCGATATCATTATCGCAAGGCGGGCGGAATGTTCACGTATGCATATGCGCAACTAAGCAAAGTTGTAAACTTACACAGCATATCGAGCATTACGCGCCATCTATTGGGTTACCGCCGAACCTTATTTTCATTAACGACGTTTTCATTATTCTGTAGCGCTAATTGAATTTCGTGCCATTCAAAACATGTAAAAGTTAATTTGCCAATTTATCCCCTGCGGCGTTATACTACATTTGTTAGTTACTTCCGTTTTTTGGGCTCTATCTTCCGCTAACTGCGATTGCATTCGCACGTTTCCGAGAACCGACTTTTGTAAAGATTTTATGATAAGATATCGCCGCGATCAATTTATAATCGGCATCGCAAAATTATAGTTACGCGTCGAATAAGAATTGAAAATCAATTGTCCATTTTGTGTTTGGCACGGGTCGACCGCACGTCGACCGTGCGAAGTGTTTAAATTTCATTATTGTGAAAATAAATTGTTTTTGTGTGTTTACTTGTGCTTCCACTTTTTTAAACCCTGAACCCGCACCCGCGGCATGGTTGCATATTCGTTGCTAATGTTCCACGAATAGCAAAGTGCAAACAGCAACTTTTATTTATTAATACTTCGGCTGGCCTGTTGTCGGGGTCGAAGTTTTGAAAATGCTCATTTTCAATTTTCATACATATAAGAAACACTATATTGTTGTAACACATCTATCGAAGCCACTTGGACCTAAATATGATTGGACCCCCAAATATCAATATAATTTTATAATATAATTGAAAGCTGTTAGTAAACAAACGAGTCTTAAGGAATAGCCGACTCTCCACTGGGTCGAAGTTTCTGAGCGAGCGAAGCGAGCGAGGCACCACGCCAACACTAGTTTTAGTGTTGAATAACTTAAAAAGTCTACCTTCCCGGACATTTTTTCAGAGGAAAAAGTTGTTCAGAATTATCTGTAGAATCTAGAGTTAGCCGCTGGGTAATGGTTGGCCGATCATCCTGTATATAAACAAATACAATTTTTCTCTTATAAAAAAAAAATTTTTTTTTCTTACTCCTCCGATAGGTACAGGAGTGGGTCAAAACACTTTTTTATTTTATCTATGTGCACTATCTTATTCTTTCGCGCGTTTAGCGTTAATTTTATGTCGCGTGTGCCAATTAATTCTAGTATTTCATAAGGCCCCACATACTCGTCGTCCATTTTTCCTTGTCTGGGTTCTTTTAATAAGAACACCATTTCTCCCACGCGGAAATGTCCTATGTTCAGTTTTCGGTCGTGGCAGCCAATGTCTGTAGTTCCGAAATGACGCTCATAATTTCTATGAGATAATCATCGTACGTGATGAGTTTTTCTCTCGTAGGGTATGAAGATTGTAATCGTGCAGTTCTACCATACACGAGCTCATGGGGCGTATAATTTGTACCCTCATGTACGCTGGTATTATAAGAAAACATGGCATACGGTAGCCATGTGTCCCAATCGTCCCGACCTTTCACAAAGTTTTTTAAATAGTCTACCAAGACCTGGTGACTTCTTTCCAGACTCCCATTACTTTGTGGGTGGTAAGCGGAGGTTACAAGGGTTTTAATTTTAAAAATCTTTGCAAACTCCTTAAGGGTTTTTGCAATGAAGCATTTACCCTGATCTGTGAGTATGGATACTGGTGTTCCATAATTACAGATGAAGTATTTTGCGAAAGCTTCAGCGACAGCCTGTGCCGTAGCTACGTTCAATGGAATTGCAAGGGAATATTTTGTCAGTAGATCCTGAACAGTCAGAATATAACGATTTCCGTTTAGGGTAACATCGGTAGGTCCCCAGATATCTAGGGCTACCTTATCAAAGGCTGCTCGTGGTATGTCAGTGATGACCATTGGTAGTCGGGTTTTTACACACACGAGTTTCTTTTTTTCACATAGTGGACATCGTTTTATATATTCCCTAACGTCGGCTTTCATATTTTGCCAATACAATTTATCACAGATTCGAAGGTAAGTTTTCGTGACACCGTTGTGTCCACCCGCTATTGAATCATGATATTCTTTTATTATACCGAGCCGCTCGGTTGATAGCGGTATCGCACGATTGTTTTTACAAAATACAATCGTCAAGTTTCGGTCAACTAAAATAGTTCGGAAAATTTCGGGTATCTCGTACCATTTAGGTTTCTGAAATATGTCGTGATCATGTCCGACCGAAATTTTTGTTATTCGAAATTTTTCTAATAGTGCTCCCAGCGTTTTGACGCATTTAATTATATTGTTGTTTAACGCTCTGTCATCGACGAATCTCTTTACTATAAGTCAGAAAAAGTATTTCTTTCCTCTTTTGTGTACAACCACCTCCCCGATTTTCAGCCGCTTTAACTGTTGATCATCCGGATTTATAAGAGATCTTTCCGTAAATGCGATCGTGATTTCGCTATTTAGTTTACCGTCGGCGGTCGTGAAATACGCAATATGATCCTGATAAAAATGTGATCATTGGTAATTTCCGTTTTTAATTGTGCATTTTTTATATTTTCCTTTTCTACGCCGATATTTTTGTTCGGCTGTTTTTTATGCGATTCTGCTCTCTTTCGGGTAGTTTGTTTATCTTTACAGCTGTTTTGCTGTCGAAATTCAGTTATGTCAACCGGTGTCTGCATGTTAGTTACGCGACCTTCCTGAATATCCGTAACCCGACCTGGCGTGTGAATTATGCGTTCCGGGGTCGGTGTAAAATTAAATGCCATACTCCGTTCATTTGTGAATACAAATATTTATATTGTAATGTCGGGCAAATATTTTTATTGTGCTATCGTCACCGTACGCAGACGATGATTTCAATATGTCTGAAGCGCGTTTTTGTTCTGCACAACACCTAACGTGGTCGCTGTCCCGTAGGATTTTTCGTAATTGATCCGAGTTTATTTCCGAATTTTGTAAGAGGATTAGGGAATTAAAAAGACAGCTTCCGTCCCTGGGTATAGTTGCATCCTCCTGTAAGGTTATATGAGGTTCCATACGTTCGTGATTGACCTCATAATTTAATTGTAGTGTCAAGTCATCATCTTTTTCGGTACTATCCCTATCATGTGCTTTGCCATTCTCGGGCACACGCATAGTGGTCGCGTGTTTCTCCATTTCACTTCTCTCGTTTCGTTCGTTCGTCGCCGCGTCGGATTCTCGAATTTCATCGCGACGAACGCAGTCTTCGTCAAGTTCCATTTCTTCGTCAAGAATCCTCGTTCCGTCCCGAGTGCTTCGATCATCGAACGGATCCTCCATGCGTCGCGCGCGTTCTCTTTTTCCCTCGCTCTCTCTTTCTACAGGTGGCCGGAGTGGGGAAAGACTCGCTGCAATCTCACCGAATTCGTTGGACGTCTCGTTTCGATCAGTTTTTGACGAATGCTTTTTCTTAGGTGTACAATGGGAATGAAAACGTACGGTATGAGTGGGGGAGTAGGGGTTGAAATCCGAAGACCATGAATCATCTAAAATTTGGATATCCGGCGTATAATTTTTTTGAATTTTCATTCTCGCCTTCTTTTTTCTATCTTCCCCAACTCCTGTGCTTTCTATCTCCGAACAAGTTGAATTTGTTTCGGGTTCAGATGTACAGTCGTTCTCCGTGGTATATTCTGCGCGCTCTCTCCATCGATCTCGTGCCTATTCCAAACGCCGTGAATAGATATGTTCCATATCGATTTTTTCATTCTCGGAAACTTTTGGATTTTCTATAATCGTAGGCCGTCCCTTCCTTTCGCTGAATGGGTCAATCTTTAAGTATTCTGGTATCTGCAGTTTTTCTATCTCTGTTACATAGGGTTTTCTTTCTTTTTTCTTCATGACTGTAGGAGGCGTTTTCATTGAAGTTGATCCATCTTGCTGTCTCGACCGAGTTTTTCCCTTATTATTCTTTAATTTCATGTAGGCTGGTAACTTTAGTTTTTCGACTTCGGTTTGTGTATTTTTTTCGAGCCGTCCTTTCAACCGCCAGCGTTTCTACATCGGAATCTTGGGTCTCCTGGTCGCAGTCTATAACGTTGTCTTCAATATCTCCGTACGTGTCGGTATCTTCGTTGAAATCCTTCCCTTTTTTCCTAGGAGCAGGATTTCCTGACCCATCAGCGTCGGATATTCGTGTTGTTCTTTTTGGATACTGCAGGCGTTTGTCATTCGCCGGCTCAATTTTGCATCCTTTTAAAGGTAGGCAGTTTTTCTCTTTCTCGTTTTCCCTGTTATTTTTTTTCTCTCTTTATTATTATTATTTTCTATAGTTTCTCTTTTGATTATTTTCGTTTCGGCGCAATGCTCATTGTCATCCTTATCTCCCATAATAATACGAATTCTTACCGCTCCGTCTCCCGTCTTTTGTTTTGCATATACTTCTTCTGTATCCGACCCGCTATTTTCCAATTCCGATGTATCAATTGGATTTCGTGACAACGCGTCGGCGTTCGCATTTCTCTTCCCTTCCTTATAGATTACGTCGTAATCGTAATCTTCGAGTTTCATGCGAAACCTATGTAATCGAAGGGTCATATTTCTCATGGTTTTGAAAAATTTCAGAGGTTGGTGGTCAGTAACAAGTGTGAATTTTCTACCGTATAGATAAGGTCGATATTGCTCTACACCGAATACTGCAGTTAATGCCTCCTTATCCGAGGTACTATATCGTATTTCTGGGCCCTTTAGACTTCGCGATGCATAGGCGACGGGCAGGTCCTCCCCGATTTTCCGTTGAGATAGGATAGCTCCCAAGGCAACGCCTGAGGCATCTGTGGTGAGGATAAATGGTTCAGAAAAATTCGGTAATTGTAAAATAGGTGAGGTGCACAATATTGATTTTAATTTTTCGTAAGCTTGTTCCTGATCTCTACCCCATGTAAATGGAACATCTTGACGTAATAAAATTATTAGGGGGTGGGCGATTTTCGAAAACCCCTGAATAAACCGTCTATAATATCCGGCTAAACCTAAGAATTGCTTGATGTTCTTGCGATTCTTAGGACTTGGAAATTGGCGTACAGCTTCAACTTTTTTCGGATCTGGCTGTACTATATTATTCCCTATTTTATGACCTAGATAAACAACCTCTTTACGAAGAAATTGGCATTTTTCGGGATATAGTGAGATTAGCGTCTTGGAGTCGTTTCATGAGTCTCCTGAGTTTTACTCTATGTTCGTGCAAATTTTTTGCATAAAGGACTATGTCGTCAAGATAGACTAATAATTCTATACCTTGTAGTCCAGTTAAAACAAGATCCATCAATCGTTGAAAATCACTAGGACCGTTCTTTATTCCCATTGGCATTCGAGCATATTCATAGTGACCATTAAGGGGTGGAAAATCCCGTTTTGTGGGCATCCCTTTCCTCCATCTCAATTTGATGGAATCCTGATTTCAGATCTAAGGTTGTAAAATATTCTGCCATCCCTAATTGATCTAAGACATCTGTTATATTCGGGATTGGGTATGCATCACCAATAGTTTTCTCATTGAGGTCTCTAAAGTCTATTACTAGCCTCCATTTTTTTCTCCATGGGGCCCCGCCTTTTTTGGGACCACCCAAGCAGGAGAATCGATGGTCTTAATATTCCGGCTCGGAGTTGTTCGTCAACCTGACGTTGCATTTCAACTTTTATTGATGGTGTGTGCCGAAATCGTTTGGCACGTATTGGCACGTCATCCGTTGTGTGGATACGATGCTTATAGAACGTAGTCGCTCGCAGTGGCTCACCCGGTAGATGGAACACGTGCTCGTATTCTTCAATGAGCGCTTCTGCATGTTCTCTTTCTTCACCCGAAAGCGAGTTTAAGTCTATCGGCGATAAGACTAATTGGGTTCTATTGCATTTATTTGCCGTTGTCTTTCCGACTTTCGCCATTTCGCCCCTATTTTTAATTTTTCGCAACTTGCCGGTTTTTGTACGATGTTTTCTCCTTCGCCTAAAGGACCTACATATTCCCAAATTTCGCATTCCTCTAATTCGATAAAAGGTTCTTTGATAATAAATTTTTTGATATTGGTATTTATTATATATACGTATGCATACCCGTTCCTATTTGTGGCGAGCGCGTTTCCGAAAAACACTCCTGGCCCGACATCTGTTTTAGGGATAAACCCGAATTCCCGATTATTTATTACACGCATTCGCACTACCATCCGACATCGAGGTGGAACTTCGATTTCCGCGCGATCTACAAATGGAAAAATGTAATCGTTAACCCGTACACAATCGTGTTCGTAATCGATTTTTGCCCGATATATGCGGAAGAACGGATCGCCCAAAATCTCATCCTCTTCGATGGGGAAGTTATCTTGCACTATCTGTACGTCGATGTATTTGTTACCCAAGCGTATACGCACGCATCCCAAAGTCCCAACTATTCCTTGTCCAATCCCACTCAATTCAAATTTAATTGTTTGATCGGGACACAATTCTCGATGTAACGTACTAAGTTTAGCTATGTTTATCTCGGCACCCGAATCGACGAGGAATTTACCGTCTCCATAATGCAAGTCTGGGCTCGAAATCTCTATACGTGGGCATTTTGAGAGCCTAGCATGTCCCAAATGGACTCTGGCTGTTTCGCTGTAATTGTGCGCATTTTTCCTGGGTGATTCGTTTCCCGGGCACCGCTCGACGCTACCCAGTCGCGTGGCGACCTCCGCCCCCACTTTTCTCGACGTGGTCCCTCCTTGTTTTATCGCTGGGTTGATTTGGGAACGAACGTTTCTCGGGATATCGCGAAAGATTCTTCCCGCGATTACAGTTACTATTATCATTGTTGTACCCATCGTTATTTTTGTTTTTACGCCTGAACCTATCATCGCTATTGCAGTGGAAGTCTTTATCCGGGTATATGTTATTACGGTTATTCGCATATCTCTCCTGATTATTTTTCCTTTTTCCAGGGTCATTTTCCAATTTCGCACGATTATTATTGTAATTTCTTTCCCTATAAAATTTATCGTTGGGCGTATTTCTAAAATCTTTATTTCGTTCGCGTTGGTTATTATTCAATTGCGGTCTCTCGCGTAGGTAATAACATGTTTCGCGCGTATGTCCCACCTTTTTGCAATACACGCATTTAAGATTGTTATAAATTTTTGATTGGCAATCCGCTTCGATGTGTCCGCGCCATCCGCAATACCCACATTCCAAATCTTTTTGCGAGGTTGAAGACACTACATGTGCCTGTTCTATAACATTTGCCTTATTGTCCGCCATGTTTATAGAAAATGTATTGTCGCGGCGAAAATAAAAGTTTGTTTCAATATTGCAAATAAATGTAGTATATTGTCGCAACAATCATCAATTTTTATAGTAACAAATTTTCTCTGTCTTATTTCCGCCTTCTTTTTTTTTCTTTTTAAATTTTAAGTTACATGTAAAGTTGATATTCTATAAAGTTATTTTGAAAATATCATTGAAAAATTTTGTTAAAATGTGAATAACGAGAAAATTTGTTTAAGAATGCAAATTCCACCTACATGAGAATCGTGATGATGGGCACGATTTTCCACATCTTGAAGATCTGAATTTTTGAAGTAGTTGAAGTTCTTGAAGTTTTGAATTTTTGAAGTAGTTGAAGTTCTGAATGAAGACTAAGTTCTTGAGATTAATTGAAGTCCTCAAAGATAATTGCTGGTGATTTTTTTTTCAGTTTAGATTATGAAAATTCCCCAAAAATGTCAGTTCTTAAAGTTTTCCTAAATATATTTTTTGTTAATAAAGTCAGTATTCTTTGCCTCGAGTTCTTTTCCTCAATTTTGGAAATTGAGTTTTAAATTCTATTTGAAAATTTTGGATTTTAACGTCACTTCAAAAAATTTTGATTTTCTAATATCACTTGGAAAAATTTTGAATTTTTTTATATTGAGTCACTAATCTGCTGATTTATGTGTCGTTGCACTGTATATTATTATTTATTTATTTTTTTGAAATTTCATTTGTCTTTACGCGAACGTCGATTTCGCGGATCCGGTCGTTTTAATTGTGATACCTTAAAATCCACTCTCTTTTTTTTTTGTTTTCACTTTTATAAATCACTCCGATCACTCGCGTATCCCACCGCTGCCACCAAAAAGTGTGTTTTACGTTTTTGGCCGTAACAATTTATTATTATTTTATTTGATTCCCGGTAGCGAGGGCAATCGGGTTCGAGGTACGCGTAAAGGGGTTCGATACCCCAAGTGATAACTCGAGATCTTAGAAAAAATTCTTTATTACTACTCGTAAGGTGCCAACTGGGAGGCCGTACAACACAACCCGATCGCGCTGCGACTAAGTCCTAAATTTGTCGACGTTTGCGGAGAATCGCCTATTTAACCGGGGTCGCGTATCCGAGATCTTTTTGGATCGAGGCTCGGGGCGAATCTACCCGGACAATCCAATTGCCTTTTGCAAGACAGGTCCGTTTCCTTAAAAACTGCAGGAGCGGGGGTGGCGATAACGACACCCCCAGGCCGTCGCGATCAGCGAAGTTTCACGTGATTTGCGCTTCCTTGTTCACGTGATATTTCGTACAAAGCGCGTGTTCCTCAAATCGGCATTTCGCTATTGTACGTTTTAATAACATGGTGAATCGAGGAACCCGATCCTATTAGTAAAAACATCCGTTCCGCTTCGAGCTTGCCGGCTCGGTATCAGTGACGCTCGGGTTACATGAGCTATTGCCCGCTAATATCGTTGTCAATTGTTTTTAGATATTTTGCAGATTGCAAAATATCTTAAATTTCGACTGGATGCTTTTGCCAAAATATTCTCGCTTCATTTTACCGGCAGAAAGAAATACCGTTTCTAACTCCATTTTAACCTAAAACAATTTCCGGATGTGCGGCGTTCGGTTATAATAATATCGACGCACGTCGGAGAGTATATTAACAAAAACACTCAATTCCGGTGGCCGATTTAATGGCTCACCCGATATTGAAGGTATTTTAATAGACTAATTACGTATAAAATTAGAATACGAATGCAGGATCTAGGCAGAACCCTGCATACGTAACAATACAAACAGAAAAAATTGATTCAAATTGATCACAGAACATACTAACTTTTTAAAATTAAAAAAAATTTAATAATAATTTACAATTTTCAAAAAATAGACACGCAATGACATAGTTTCTAATTAAATGACCCAATTTTTTTTTTATATAAACAACTGATAAAATTTCTAATAATGCACAAAAGAAAATGTTGCCCTATATATACAGGGTCATCGAAAAGTATCGGACCCCCCTAATATCTTTAGTTAGAATGCACTTAGGAGAAAATGTCCAATAGCAAAGTATGGTTTCAAGCGGGGAGAAGATGACCTTGACTTTGACCTTGACCATGTCCTTCAAGGTCATTTCAAGGTCAATCTTATTTTTTTAAATAGAACCCCCTACATTTTGTTGCATATTCTTATAGCTTATCTCGAGAGCTTTCCAAAACACTATAATAAAATATTTTTTTATTAAGTACTTTTTGAGTTATAAAGGTTTGAAGTTAATAATTTTTTGACACAAAATGTAGAATATCTTGTAAAATATTATTTAGTTTTCAGTAATCATAACCTTAATACTTTTGTGCGCGGAATAATGAGACCAATTAATTGGTTTAAAGAAAATACATTAATCGGATCCCCCTAATATTTGCAGTAAGAATGCATTTTGGAAAAATGTCCAATAGCAAAGTATTGTACGGCTTCAAGCAATTATGCTAATAGGCTCTGGCGAAAAACTGCCCGAACGTAATCGCGAGAAGCTGCTCGAATGCGTGATTTCCGAAGGCGTTAGCGAGAATCTGACCGAAAGCGTTGGCCAATCTTTATTCTCTCACTCTCGCAGGCACCAATGTACGAGCTCTTGAGCAAACAATACGGATCACTGATTTGAAACTTTGATGCAGTGCTGTCTTTTTCTTAGCGAGCAGCAGTCACCTCGTGGACGAAAACGAACAGCCTCAAAAATTTTTTCTGTAACAAAAGAAACCATTGCGCTTCAATTGATTATCCCAAACATCTTCATTTTGTTTCCAATAGCCCAGAAATTTTTCGTAAATATTATTAATTGATCTATTAGATTTTCAGTTGCTCAACGAGCTTTTTGCTAGTGCTGGTTAAAATAAACAAATCGATAGTTGGACCAACACTTAATAATTAGTATTTTTCTCTACTTAATTATCTAGATCAATTTCCTATCACTTACCTGATTAATTCTTCTTCGCTCTAATTAAGAATGGCGGAGCTTTCTGAAAGAGATCGAATAACACTGTTAATGATGCGAGGATGGGGAGATCAACAAAGAGGGTATAAAACAGTAACGCGATTATTTAATGAAAATTTTCGGAATGAAAATAATAGGATAAATTATGTTGATTTTCTTATCTGACCCTTTCATAAGTGAAATTTTCTTAGTTTTAATTTTCTCGTATAATGTCAGAATGACTAGGTGTAATAATTAACTATATTGTTAACGTTTCGGCTCTGTTTTGAAGCCCTCTTCAAAATAATAGGATCTCCAAAAGTACTGTAATCCGTACTATTCAACGTTTCGAGGCCATTGGTAGCGTTAAAAGCCGCCCAAAATCTGGTAGACCTAAAACAGCAACAAATAATGATAAGGCATTAGATGTTTTACAGTCTTTCGTTGAAGATCCCCATATTTCCATCAATCGCGTTGCACAAGAACACGAAATCGGTCATGCATCTGTCAGTAAAATTCTGAAATTGAATAAATGGCATCCATATAAACTCCATTTGGTCCAAGAGTTGCCCGAAGACGATTTTGATAGACGCATCGAATTTTGTGATCTTATGATGGAGATGATTGTCGACGATCCTCTATTACTTGATAATATTGTTTTCTCTGATGAGGCAACATTTGAACTGACTGGAAATGTAAATAGACACAATTGTAGATACTGGAGTGACGTTAATCCTCACTGGAAAAGAGACAATCATACTCAATATCCAAAAAAGTTAACGTATGGGCTGGTATTCTTAATGGTAGACCAGTTGGCCCTTTCTTCATTGAAGGCAATTTGACAGCACAAGTATACCTAGTCATGCTTCGCGAACAAATTGTTCCAGCTATTCGAGACATAGCTGGTGGAAATATGGATGAAATTTATTTCCAACAGGATGGAGATCCACCTCATTATGGTGTCATTGTCCGTCAATATTTGAATGAGGTCTTTCAGGACAGGTGGATAGGGCGAAGGGGTCATATTGAGTGGCCACCTCGGTCTCCGGACTTGACCCCACTTGACTTTTTTTTCTGGGGTTACTTGAAAAGTAAAGTTTATGCCACCAAGCCTCAAGATTTAGATGATTTAAGAGGGAGAATAACTCGAGAGATAGAACTAATACCGCCAGAAACGTACCGGAATGCGGTTTCGGCTGTTTATAACAGATTGGCACATTGCCAGGCTGTTGAAGGGCAACAATTTGAACATTTGTTGTGAATTGTTTGGTACAATTAAATATTTTGTCCAAGCTAACCAATTGGAATTAAATTTGCCTTAACTGGCCGGACTCACACACCACTCTTGCCTTAACTGGTCGGACTCACACACCACTCTTGCCTTAACTGGTCGGACTCGCACACCACTCTTGCCTTAACTGGTCGGACTCGCACACCACTCATGCCTTAACTGGTCGGACTCGCACACCACTCTTGCCTTAACTGGTCAGACTTGCACACCACTTAACAAATTGTTAACTTCAAACCTTTATAACTCAAAAAGTACTTAATAAAAAAATATTTTATTATAGTGTTTTGGAAAGCTCTCGAGATAAGCTATAAGAATATGCAACAAAATGTAGGGGGTTCTATTTAAAAAAATAAGATTGACCTTGAAATGACCTTGAAGGACATGGTCAAGGTCAAAGTCAAGGTCATCATCTTACTCCCCGCTTGAAACCATACAACTTTGCTATTGGACATTTTCTCCTAAGTGCATTCTAACTGAAGATATTAGGGGGGTCCGATACTTTTCGATGACCCTGTATATAGCTAATACGAGAAGTTACTTAAAAATTCAATTGTTTATTGCAAATTTAATTTTTTATAATTAATGATTGGTTTTTCAGAATTTTGTTTTTAATACTTTGTTTTGTTTCTATCTGTAAATATATATACCAAATTTCATTACTTTTTATCGACTCTTCTGAGGAATAGCTTTCTAAACAAATAGTCTTACAAAAATTCATTTTACTTTTTCAGAAATTAAAATTTTTTAAAATTAATTTAGGGTATTCATTGTAACATATAACTCTCTAAGAATCTGCAAAAAGAAACCTAAAAATCAAGTAGTTGATTTTTGGTGACCCACTTGAGAAAATATGACTCTTTATCAAACGATATAAAGTGGAGAACTATTCGTAGAAGACCATACAACGAGATGAAGTATCATAAGTTACAAAAGTAACATATGGCGATTTTAAGTATGAAAATTGCGGTCACGTCGCAAAATGTAAACTCGTTGCGCATAATGAACAAACTCCCACCGCTGAATTGTATTAAACCTGGCTCATAGTGGTGTATAGTTCAGAGAAAATTCAAACTTAAATTCACAAATTAGAGTGTAACATAACTTTCGTTATACCCAGGATTTCGTACATTTGGTTATTTAATAACATTATTACTTTAAGCTTATTAATTATAAATAAAAAACCCACAACAATTATTATAGCATATAGATGGTATATTCAAAATATGGGACGCTCAGCGAAGTACAGTGATACTGAAGCACGATTTTTAGTTGCATTTAGTCTTACTTGTGTATTCATCTGGGGCTATTTAATATATTAAATCAATTTTTAATTGTTTTCAAGCAAAATCAACACGTAAAGGTAGTTTTCGATGGCTAACTAAGATTAATTTTAAATTATTGTTATATTAATATCTGCTGGTTGGTGCTGCCCATGATCAGAAAATTTTTTGCAATATTTGGACGGCCATATTGAATGTTTAAAATCTGAGTTGAGATTCATAAATCAGTAATCCCAAAAGATATTTCTGGAGAAAAATGATTCATCAAAAGTTTTTTATAATAAGTTATTCGAGATGTCTTGTCACCAGGGGCTATTGAATAGCAGTTAACCAGTAAAAATGTGTTTTTTTGTTTTTTGTTGGTAAGGGAAACATTCATGAATGTTCTTTTAACGAACAGAGGTTTCCTACTATTCTCACACAAAATTTGAAATAATGAATACCCAATTTCATCTCGCTCACATAATTTTTTACATTTTTGGACGGCCACATTGAATCCGCCATATTGAATTTTGAAAATCTGCGTTGATATTCGTAATCAGCGATCCCAAAAAACCCCGAAATGCAGTATTTTTTACTTTAAACAGTGTTCAACTCACTTCCGGTCGCTACTATAGTAGCCACCATGTCGGAACGGATTAATGTGTTTATGTTTACATTCTTTTTGACTCTTGTAAGGTTTTTATTGACATTTCTGGATAGTTTTCCTTTCTTCTATAATAAATTATCTTTAATTTCGTCCTAGTTCCATTCAATTTGGTAGTTTCCTTCTGGAGATATTAGGTTTACAGAAAAAAAATTTTCCTAATATTTCCTAATGGGTCACTGTGTGGCGTCCACGTTCGGGCGCCATCGCAACCATAACACTAGAAGCCGTTCCTTTCTACGAATGGGCTTGGTAATATTGGTTAGAAATCGCCTGCCATCAGTTGTCAGTTCGAACCTGCCTTCCCGGGAATTTCGAATTTGATTTTCAATTGTCAACGAATCCCGCGAACGAACTAAAACAGAGCACAAAGGCCGATCTTTCTTTGTCTCAATTGTTTCTCTAAGGCAATCCCCCCCCCCCGAAATAAATACGTTTTTAACGTTCAATTAAAAAAAAACCCTACATTCCAGAAAATTATTTCCAGCGCCATTCGATTCCGAAAAAAAACGTACCTCCGAATGTAGGTCGATTCCGGTCTTTTAGATACACCCTGAACCAGAGGGATATTTTTTCATTTATTTCCCATTAGTTAAATACATTTTTCAATGCTATATCATTTCCAATAATAGTTAAGATCTTCCGCATTAACTCATATCACAGTTACGCCATATTTACCTTTTTGTTTATTTACATTTGTACAAGGACCGTTATACCAAGATTTTTGTAAAGATCATTCAATTAAAGCGGTCAAGAAAATTTATTACAACTGTATTTTTACAATGCAGTTGAAACTCCTTTATTATTATAATATAATAAATAATATAAATTAAAACTATATCGAAATATTAATTTAAGGCGATTCCAGTCGACTGAGCGGTGTAGTCGAATCCGCGGGGAAACCCATCACTTGAGTTCCGGCCGCAGCCGCTAGGAGCGTGTCGCCGAACCGTGCACGAAGTAGCGCCCGCGTTCCTTGAAGTGTGAACAGCGAAGCGACACCGACCACTTCGGCCAGAGATTATAGGGGAGATCGCTCAGTTGGCTGAATTCAGCGTGCCGATTTTGAAAACGCCGTAAAGTGGCGCCCCGAGGGAATCCCATCGGTAACTAAATGGGGAAAAAGGAGAGAAATATATTATCACCGCGGAAAAGCATAGGACAGAGTTTGATCGAAATTAAACAAAACACTATCGGTACGATAGGAGTATCAGGGGACCGCGGGGCATAGCGGGGTTGGTTTCGAAACTTGACATCGGAGAGCCAAAAAGAAATCGAGAAAACGGCAGGGACGAATCGCAGAATATGCGCACGGGGCCCTGCGCTAAGGCAGATTGAAAATTATATTATTTTTCTAAGAAATAAAAATGCCTTATCATACAATGTAACCGTTTTATTATTTTTTAACATATTATTGGAGATTTGGCTGAACCCCTTTATTCATGGTTGACTCCAAAACAGTTACAAGATTGAGATTCTTTTACAAGATATCTCCCACAGAGAAACGAAGTCAACCATAAATAAGTTTGTGTCAGCAGTCAACTAATGGAGGACCACTGATTTATTATAAGGATCGGTGGAGGGGGTAAGTTTTAATTAGAAAAGGAAAGCAGGTGAATATGAATGGGACATTAAGTTAGAGATTCATTTATTAAAAGAAAATGAAAGCCTGGAACAATTTTTGGAGCCGGTAAAAGAAAGCCGGTACTTACAAAATTGAGGCCGCCGATTGGTCACTCGGTCTCTCTCTCTCTGTTCGCCGCAACCTGGTACCAGGACGCCTACTTCGGAAAATGGACGACGGTTCGATAATAACTCTGGGACGGAGGTTCGTTCACAAAAATGGACGTCAGTCCTTCCATCGCCAGATACAAAAAATATGGACGACTGTCCTCACAAAACCGAATACCACACAAAAAAAAAAGAACAGACAACACGTGTATTGTTTCGCAGCGCAAAAATATGACCGAATTGTCAAGCGGAACATAATTAACCAAACGCCGGAGCCTGGGGAAATAACGGAAGGCCATGTAACTAGTACTTGAGATTGTAAACAGCCTTTCCGTTACCCCCCCCCCCCCCAGACGCTGACTATCCGAGCCGGATACCAGCTCGATCACTAGCTCTCCAGTCTCAGGCACAATCTCAGAAATTATTTTTATTAAATGGTCGGAACTGGAAAAGGTACCGTGTAACCAATAGGATAGGTCATACAGAAATCATGCAACAATGTGGGATGAAATGAACCGAACCAATGAGTCAAATCATGATATTTATTATCAATTACGACCAAACCAGAAATAAATCAGAATGGTCAGCCTTGCTTTATAGGTCGCCTGACCCCTTTTCTTTATTTCCGTTGAAACCCGCATAGGGCGCACTCCGCCTTAATCCGCTGGAGCGGCCCCTGAGCACGGGCGATCTGGACCCGCAGTTCCATCTCCGCGTACCCAAACTTGGACTTGGCCCATTCCACCTTGCCCTTGGCATGTTTAAGGGTCCGCTCGGGCACATGCTCTCGACGTTGGAGAGCCGCCAGCTCTTGCTCAGCGTCGGTGACCGCCATCTCCAGCTCCACCAACTTCGGCTGCTCCCGGGCTCGAAGGGCCTCCACTCGCCGAAGCGCGTCGGCCCGCTTGAATGCTCGTTGGGCCCGAAACTGGCCTCGTACCGTCAACTCCTCAAGGTAGTTGGCGATGGCCTTCTGGAGCTGCTCCATGGACGGCGGCGGCACGGACCTTTGGAGGAGTCCGTCCATCCTCTGGAAGAGGATTTCTTCTTCTTTCTCCAGGGCAATCCTCTTCAGCCGCACGGCCCGCATCTCGCCCTCCAGGATCTTGGTCCAGTTCCTGGGCGGTCAGAGGCGGTTGTTCCCTCACCTGGGCGGCTTCCTGGGCTGCCTTACCAATCTCCTCTTCTGAGGCTCCCCAGACCGGGAACTCTTCCAGGAGATGTAGTTGTTGCAGAAGCTCCTCCATCTTCAGATCTCTGCTCTGTTCCACGAGGGCCCGCCTCATTCCTCGCAGCTCCGCCTCCAAAACTTCCAAGTTATCAGCCATGACCTATACGAATAGAATTAGTATGAAGATGAGTGATGATCCCGTCCGCATGCGTAGTATCAATATTAAACCTATGATTATTCTGATACCCTATATCAACCCAAAGACGCACATGCTTTAAGATTGGGTCCGATTACGAGTACAATATCTATGGGGAACGCGAGTAGGAACTCTTGGTCGAGCATTCTTTCTCGGGCGCCCAGGAGGGCGCTTTTCCGCGGGTTTGGCCATATCGACCCGACTGGGCGGACTAACAGAGACCTCTACGTTCGCTCTGCTAACCGTATCTGAATGCGCCGGTAGACTAACTGACCTATCGACACCGCCGCCAAACGTGTCGCCTACCTTTATCTTTCTAGGCCGACCTCGTGGTCGACGTTCGACCTCATTTTCCCTATGCACATCCGCGTGTATAATAATTGGAGACCTTTCTACCACTTCCGGTTCAGGCTCACTCGACGATGGAGGCTGCTCGATGTCATCTTCTTCGATCCTGTCTGGATCCTTTCGATCTAGATCAACCTCTTCATGGTATGGTTTCAACTGATTGATATGGCATTTCCCTATTCTTTTTCCGGATCCATCCTCTAATTCATATACATTGGATCCCAGTCTAGCAGAAATAGTATAGGGTCCTATAAATTTTGGAGCCAGTTTTGCGGCAAAACCTTGGGTTGCCGATGACAACACATAATTTCTTTTAAGAACGGCAGCCCCTTTTTCAAATTGAACGTCGCGTCTTTTCTTATTGTAATAGTTAGCCTGACGTTCCTGAGCAGCTTCTATATTCTGCGTCGCTTCTTGATGTAATGAACGTATAGCTTTCAGACGCTCTATCCAATCATGAACCACACGTTCCTCTTGTGCTTGCTCAGCTGCAACATCTTCCTGTCGACGACAATGGTCGGGCGGAACGGGTTGCCGTCCATAATTCATCATGGCCGGACTCACACCCAGGGAATCATGAATTGCCGTATTATACGCAAAAGCGAACTCTGCGATGTATTTATCCCACATACGATGATTCTCCTCCACAAAAGAAATAATCATCCCCTTTACGGTTTTATTTGTCCGTTCCACAGGATTAGCTTGGGGATGGTACGGTGGGATCGTCGACGGTTCAATTCCTCGTTCCCTTAGAAATTTGTCGATACCTTTATTCCGAAAGGCTTTTCCATTATCGGAATGGACGACTTCCGGCGTTCCAAATCTAGGTATGATTCTCTCGTTGAATGCTTTTATCACCGCTGGACCGGTGGCCTGTCGAACTGGAATACATTCTACCCAACGGGTGAAAACATCTTGAAACACCAGAAGGAATTCTCGACCTTGAGAACTTCTCGGAAGGGGACCCATGGCGTCAGCCGTGACAATCTTCCATGGTCCTGGAATTTCTCGTCGACCCATTAATCCAGCTGGAACGACAGGTGGGATTTTCATTCGTTGACACACAGAGCATTTTCGTACGTATTTGACCACGTCCTTCCTCATGGTAGGCCAGAAATAGTAACGAGCAACCCTATCATATGTCTTGCGGTTGCCGAGATGTCCAGCCGTAGGAAAGTCGTGGCATTCATTAAAAATCGCCTGTCGATTCTCTTCAGGAGCTACTAGCTTCCATGCATTCTCGTCGTCCATCATAGAGTCTAAGACTGGATCTGGTCTATAAACATAGAGTCGTCCTCCGACCACCTTCCAGTAGGGGTACTTATACGGATACTCTTCCACTTGTTGCCGCTTTTCTAGATACCACTTGTCCAGGATCTGTGGCATCTCCTGCACCGTACTAATCGGAATACCCCCATCCGTTTCATACATGCGCGACAGCGCGTCGGGTACATGGTGCAGAGAACCTTTACGATGTTTCACCGAGTATTGGTAACCCTGTAGCTCTAGCGACCATCGAGCTAGCCTACCATTGGGACTTCTTAGATCACAGAGCCATTCAAGACTTTTATGGTCGGTGATCACTGTAAAATGGTATCCCTCGACATATTCACGGAACTTGCATATGGCCCAAAGAACGGCCAAACATTCCCGTTCCGAAACTGAATAGTTTCGTTCGTCAGGGGTTAAGGTCCGACTTGCAAACGCTAAGACAAGCTTGTCTCCTTCGACCTCCTGACTCAGTACGACCCCAAGACCTGTGTCACTGGCATCCGTCTCAAATGTATACTCCTTTGAGAAGTCGGGCCTGTGTAAAATAGGCGCAGTACTCAACAAATCTTTGAGTCGTTCAAAGGACGCCTGCTGTACTTCTCCCCAAATATAAGGCTGATCTTTCCGGGTTAATTGGGTCAGAGGCTCCGCAATGGTAGCAAAGTCGTCTATAAACTTCCTATACCAAGACGCCATGCCGAGAAATCTCCTCAGCTGTTTTAAATTCTTCGGCGCCGGGTACTCCACCATTGGTCGTATCTTCTCAGGATCAGGCCTAAATCCGTCCTTGTTAACCAAGACACCTAAGTATCGTACCTCTTCCTTGCCAAAGACACTCTTCGTTAAATTCAGCGTCAAGCCCGCGTCTCGGATTTCATGGAGCACATGTTCCACCCAGTTCAGATGCTCCTCAAACGATTCCGTAGCTATTATAATGTCGTCCAAATAGCAAAAAGCGTGGGGCTCCAAGTCTGGGCCAATTAAAGAATCTATTAGCCGTTGGAAAGTAGCAGGGGCTCCACTTAGACCAAATGGCATCCTACAGAGTTGAAATAGTCCTTTTCCCGGAACTGTGAACGCCGTAATCGGTTTTGACTGCTCCTCCATTTTAACTTGATGATAGGCGCTCCCTAAGTCCAAAGTCGTGATATATTGGGCGCGCTGCAATTTCCTCAAAATGGAGTCCATATAGGGTAACGGATAGGTGTCTGGCCTCGAGACGGCATTTACCTTACGATAGTCAACGCAGAATCGCCAACTACCGTCCGACTTCTTCACCATGACGACAGGACTCGACCATGGACTTGAAGACGGCTCGATTATGCCTTCATCCAACATATGCTGGACCTGCTGATGCATCTCCTCTTCGAGTTTCTTCGAGACCGGATAATACCGTTGCTTAATAGGACGAACGTTCCCAACATCAATACTGTGTTCGACTAAAGAAGTGCAACCAAGGTGTGTGTTGTCGACGGGGAAAATGGCTTGAACAGCTGATTGCAGAAGTCTCTCTTGTTCAGTTGTCAACGCCCGTAGACCTGACGTCGTTTGGTTCACTTCAGGTGGAAGAGAAACCATTGCGACTTCCTTTGGTATGCCGCCAACATTTCCATTAATCATTATGAAGTTATCACGAGGATGTAATATCGCGTTAAACGCACGTATAAAGTCGGCGCCTAGCAGACAGTCGGGCTCCAAACTGGGCATAATTAAAGCAGTCACCCATTTGACCATCCTCCCAAGTTTAAATGGTAGCCTAATTTTTCCAGCGATGGGTACCGTTCTTCCATCGGCGACTCTAGCGCCACTTCCTTCATAGGATTCCACATGGAGACCAAGATCCTCAACTAGTCGAGAAGCGACTCCACCGACCACCGTACGAGCCGCACCAGGGTCGAAAAGAGCTCGTAAAGGGCGACCTTCCACCGATACTGTCAAACGAATAGACTCTGTCCCGCTGCACTGCCATCTGCAACTCTGGCCTTAAATTCTGGTGTAGCCAATCGAGTTGCGTCTCCATAGACGGCTCCGGAACCCATCGATTTAAAATCGACTTCAGGCAAATCATATAGTCCCGGACTGACTCATCAGGACCCTGAGTCCGCATGTGGACCTCTCTTTCTAGCCGGCGCTGTACATTGCGATCACCTCCATAGCACGATCTCGCCTCCCTACAGAAGTCAGCTCATGTATGCCATTTTCTGACCGAAAATCGGTACCACTGGAGGACCACCCCTTTCAATAAATAGGGCAATGCGTGTAACAGTTCTTGATCCGATATTCCTGCTATTAGGCTACATTCTTGGACACGCGTCAAAAAATCCTCGATGCTATGTTGTTCATCGCCTGCATATGTGACGTTCCACCGTCGTACCACTTCCCCCAGGTCTCTTACTCGGAGGGACGGATTCAGCCGTGTATAACTCTGACTTGAGTCTATTTGTCGGTTGCCCGTTTCGTTCACCTGAGTCGAACGACCTCCCCCCTCCCTAGGGTCAACGTGAGTGGGTGAACTCGTTGCCCGACCCCCTGGGTAAGGTTGAGTTGGCTGCTGTACTCCTTCTCCATCTTCCGCTTCCGGAATCCGGTTCACTTCTGTCGGATAATTAATATTGAACGTGTCACTAAATGTCACCTTTTCCGTTCTGGTTGATTGACCCAACGTGGTACTGTTTGCTCTAGCCGTCCATCCATCTTGTAGTTGTCGGACGACTAATTGACTGACATGATGTGCCCATTCCTCTAAATCGGCATTTTCTTGATTTAAATCGCCTTCCCGGATCGGTTCTTGATCCAGATTACGGGTGTCTTGTTCTGCCAATGGGCTATCGATCCTACTTCCTTCCATATTACTATTAGTAGACGACGAACTTTGTTTTCGATGCACTTGAGCCTGAACCCTAACTCTATTCCTAGCTTGAGTCTCTTCCATGGACTGTACAAAGGCTTCTAACAGGGCATCGCGACGCGTTTTTGACTCCGATTCATTTTCATCAACTCTAGTTTGTTCAAAATCCGCCGCCGTATAGTTTCCTTCTAGTCGATCTAACAGACGATTGACGCGTATTCGTGGTCGACCGGATTTATTTAATTCGAGGCGTTCTAAAGCCTCGTCCAATTCCGTGGTCGACAACCGAAATATCCATTCATCCAAATCCCGATAGTCGTTTTGGCTCATTTTTTAAATTTTGTTTTGAATACTAATATATTCCGAAATCACATAAATTGCCAATATCCCGAGACCTACTACTATCGTGACTCCAACGAATGCGTCCATTCATAAAAAAAATTAAAAATCAAATTTAGACTTCCCAATTTCAAAATCAAACATATTATACGCCCAATCGTCTTCAAATGTATTTCATTAATTATTTAATAAATGGATGGCACTCCTTAATTCCAATTATTTTAAATTATTGAAACAAATGTTCTTTAAGAAGTTAATTTTATTTAGTAGGTATAGCAGGGATCTACCTGTACCATGGAGATAACCCTGACATCCAATTACCATATCAAAAATAATATAATTTTACACTACTCTATTTGATCGACTTAACTTTTCGCTTTTGTGTCTCCTCTAATTATAGTCGCCCTATCAGTAATTCTACGTTATGCTATTCAGCCCAATCAAATTTATATTTTAACTTTATCCGTTTACTCTTATCTACTTTAATAAATTTTTCCATATAAAATAAAATTTCAACAATTTACTACTACCAATAAAATTGTTGCTCGACCAAAATTTCCTTACTTTTATTATCGTTTTCTAATATGAAAGTATGACATACACATATACATTACAATTAAATATATACACAACACATTCAATATAAATAAGTTGACTGACAAATAACTATTTCAAATTAGACCATTCCAATTAACCAACGAGTCGAAAAACTACATACATCCAAATAAAGTCGACCACGCTATCACAAAGTTTCCCATAGTCGACTACGCTAATACCAATACTACATTAAGTGGATCATGTCACTTCATATATCCATTAAACTTAAGTACGATATATCAAAATATTCCATATAATCGACGTTCATAAATAAATTGTCGACCAGAAACCTAAAAAAAAACTGTCACTATTTTATTTTTAATTTGACGTTATTCACATAGTAGCCAAATACCCTATCTTAATATCAAATTATTTCCTGTAATAGTTTCAAGTTTATTATTAAATTCTAAAAGTAAAGCTTGTTATTGTTTACTTCGATTAGTAAGATGCACTTTCGAAATTTACCTGTTACTTAAACGACCAAAATTCTTTTCTTTATTATGAATATACATAGTTTATTACTTCAAGATTGTTAACTTTCAAATTATTTAAACTTTTTCTTTAACGTCAAACCAAAATACAAAAATAATGTCACTTTTTACTTCTTAATCAATTATCTACACATAACTGTCAACTCTATTTAATGTTTTCCATAATGCAGTCGACTTGTTATAATATTTGTCGACTTTAATTAATATTTAAACAAATATAGTCGACTCTATCAAAGTCCAGTAGTAACGCAGTCGATCACACCAGAATATACTTTATTTGTCAACTCGTTAACCATTTCCAGTCGCTTTTCCTTAATTTAACATTTATACACTACACATATAATACATACAAATACACATTGAAATTTAAATTCAAAATTTTATTAGGAAACAACACTTTGTTTACCTTTGTGTTTCTAACCACATAATCAATCTCATAAACACAAGGTTATTCAAATTTTGAATCCAATATTAACGTTAAACTATTTGTCAAATTTAATTAATTTAATAGTAACTTAGTCGACTTTATCAAAATACATACTATGTCGACTGGTTACCTATTTCCTGTCTTTCTTTTATATTTAATATTTTGACTCGTATAACTCTCACAATGTTTACATATACAAACACATACACAAAGCATATATTTCTTTACAATTCTACTAATTGACCAATCAGGTAAATTTTGTTCGGGCGCCAATTTTGTAACCGTTTTATTATTTTTTAACATATTATTGGAGATTTGGTTGAACCCCTTTATTCATGGTTGACTCCAAAACAGTTACAAGATTGAGATTCTTTTACAAGATATCTCCCACAGAGAAACGAAGTCAACCATAAATAAGTTTGTGTCAGCAGTCAACTAATGGAGGACCACTGATTTATTATAAGGATCGGTGGAGGGGGTAAGTTTTAATTAGAAAAGGAAAGCAGGTGAATATGAATGGGACATTAAGTTAGAGATTCATTTATTAAAAGAAAATGAAAGCCTGGAACAATTTTTGGAGCCGGTAAAAGAAAGCCGGTACTTACAAAATTGAGGCCGCCGATTGGTCACTCGGTCTCTCTCTCTCTGTTCGCCGCAACCTGGTACCAGGACGCCTACTTCGGAAAATGGACGACGGTTCGATAATAACTCTGGGACGGAGGTTCGTTCACAAAAATGGACGTCAGTCCTTCAATCGCCAGATACAAAAAATATGGACGACTGTCCTCACAAAACCGAATTCCACACAAAAAAAAGAACAGACAACACGTGTATTGTTTCGCAGCGCAAAAATATGACCGAATTGTCAAGCGGCACGCAGAGGTCTGACTTCCCGACTACCGCATGGCACTTACATGTCCCGGGGCGCGCGGTGTTGCCGAACTTCGTTCACGCCCGCAGTAGCCGCGTCCTGTAACTCCCTAGAATTGAAACATAATTAACCAATCGCCCGAGCCTGGGGAAATAACGGAAGGCCATGTAACTAGTACTTGAGATTGTAAACAGCCTTTCCGTTACAACAAAATTATTCAATAATTATATTTCAATTTATATTTTTAATAAATCATTTATTAAAATTATTATAGCTTTGTGAGCAGTAATTATCTCAATTTTATCAAACTTCTGTAATTTTTAATATTACACATTCATTTTTTAGTCGCAATTTTAGATTAATAATTTTTTATTTTTTATTTCATTATTTGTATAAATAACAAGTAAATAGGTCCTCAATTCTTATTTGTTTAATTATTATTATATTAATAGCACTTAATTATTAATTTTTATACAATTAAATTACGCGTTCAATTCATTATATTTTTCAATAAAAAAAATATTGAAAATTACGAAAATTATGCGTAATTAACAATTGTAAAACACAACTTAATACATGCGTACAATGTCATTTGCGAATTTAACTAACAACATAAATATACGCTTGAAATTATTAATATCTTAATTGAGGGTCCGTATGCAAATACCGGACAGGCGCTCGAAACGCGAAATGAGAGTAGAAAAAGCCGAAAAAATTTAATTTTCGCAAATGGATTTTAAAAAATACCATCATATAGAGAATTAAATGCTACACAGTGTTTCCATTCGACATTTTTTTATTTGATGTCAAGATCTCGAGAAAAACAATTAAAAACAGCAAAACATTATTCCCGAAAAAACAATACATTTTAAAACATAACTTACGTTTTCTCGTAAACGAAATGACGGATCAATTTGAAACTTGGAGGATCTAATTTGTATAGTTTTCCGAAGACAACGAACATAGTAAAAAAAATTTATATCGTAATTTTGAAAAGTTACGTATGTTTAAACCTGACGTGCTGATATTCGCGAGAAAATATCTTCTAAGGCTTGGGGAGTTCGGGAAAGTTTTCGGAATCAAAAATCTAGAAATGCTGTATTGTAGATGACGAATCAATGAAGTTTTCTGTGAAAACAGAACTTTCATTCGATTTGTTATGAGTACCTGAGTGCACTTCCGGTACTGATCGGGTTAACACGCTGTCACTTTCTGCTCCGTGTTTTTGCCAGTTAATTGTGTTGTTTCGTTAGTACAAGTTTTTTTTGTGGATTACGTTGGTAGAGTCTGTGTGCCGTCACTTATGTCTGTACATTTTTTGAACCGATCGGTCACCGTAACCATGAAAATGTCTACACAACATTGGGCTAGCCTCTAACCTCAAAAATCGCTATAGGTCGCTGTCATTCTATTTTCCATTTGAGGCAAATTACCAGCTGGAAAATCTCTGTAATTATCTGCAAAGAGGATTGGGTCAATTTACACATCACGATTGCTTGCGGGTGAGCCTTTTTTATTTTTGGCACGTGTCAAGTCGCACGTGTTTCGACTGAGTCTCTACGCACTTCTCCTGCGCATCTTCGGTGGGCTTTTCCGGAGTCTACCTCCCAGCAGTCGATAATCACGCGCTTGGCTTTTGCTCCGTACGAGGCAGCACGCTCCGGGCGAGCCGCTTCGTCTATGCAAAAGGAGGAGTCTGCCGCGCCTTCCCCTTCTCCACCGGGCACGCCAGTGAGTTTGACTGGAAAGGAGGCGGAGTCGTCGCCCACTGTCCACTCGCTTCCAGCAAAAGTAGGGCGCCCGTCGACTGCATCTACTTGGTACACGTACAGGGACTCGCACAGCAAGCCGATTTCGGACTATTTTCCACGTAAGAAGCGCGCTTGCTCGCCCGATACTTCTCCACCAACTAACTCGACCACCATTCCGTTAAAAAGGCACCGCACTTTCTCATCACTTTTAAAGGAATCATCTACAACTACTGCAAATCCCAATCAGGAAATGGAAGGACAACTGGCAATGTTGAAAGACTCAATCGTCCAAGCCTTGTCGGCAAAAATTGACGAAAAAATTGATGCGGCGACCAAGGTCAATTTAGAGACCATTTCTGCTAAAATTGATCAAAAAATAGATGCGGCGACCAAGATCAACTTAGATGCCATTTCCGACTTAAGGAAAGAGGTACTAACTGTGGTTTCAGAATTGAAAGCTCAACTCAAAGAAAAAGATGCTCATTTAACTTCTGAATTGGAATCTCATGGTAAAATTTTTAAAAAGAAGAATTTAAAAATACGTAGACTAAATGTCACTGGTGATGTAACTCTCTGTGTCGAAAATTTTTTTGAAAAGGTCTTCGACATCCCCAATGTGGTGGACACAGCATTCTTGGTACGCAAGGAGCCTCCAATCATCATTGTGGAATTGTTATCCCACCGCTCCAAACTGCATATCTTATCCCTAAAAAAGCAGCTCCTGGCAGGCAAGGACATTTTTATCGATGCCGACCTAACAGCAAGGGAGCGGCGCATTGATTATTATGCCAGGCAGTTAATTAAAAAGGCAAGAGCCGACTCAAAAAGGGTTGAGCGCAAGTACCAGAGGGTGCGCATAGATGGGGTTTGGTACGGCTGGTCTGATTCCACGGCCGCTTTTATACCTGAAGTGCCAGCATCTTCTTCAGCTATGGCTGTGGATCCTCCATCATTGCAGCCGAGTGCACCAGTGTCATCTGTATCTAGACCATTCGCCAACCGGACCCATCAAAAAAACGCCTAGATGCAGCCCCGTTTTCCAGCTTTAGGGGCTGCCGATCGACGCAGCAAGCATCATCCATCGGCTGGGTTCTCACCCTCCTACCTCGGCACAAACAGCTCGGCATTCGGTGACGCCTGTGGCGCCATCTAGTCTTCAAGATCTCCCGCTCTCGGTGGCCTTCTTAAATGTTCACGGTCCGCACAATTACTCCATGGTCAGCTCGAACAAACTAGCCACCATTATGAATTTTTCTGAGACTTGGTGCGCAGACCCCACCACTCCAATTGCTCTTCAGGATCAAGTTACTTTCGCAGTACCAGCCAAGAGGGAAGGTTCCAGAGGAAGATTTGGCGGCGGCTTGTCTACGTTTGTTCCCTCGTCTGGGTCACCGATCCTGATTGATTCCTCCTCCCATTGGCTTTTTGTACTAGTTAAATCTTATCCGTTCCCTTTTATATATGGCTCGTTTTATTTTCCGCCGAACTCTGATCTAGTTTTGTTGCTATCTGCTCTTCAATCAGCTTTAGATTACTTCGCAATTAAATTTCCGGACATTATGATTATTATGGGAGGAGACTTCAACTCTTGGACTGGTGACCTTGACTACGAGCGTGATTGTCCTAACTTATTCGAGGAAACTCAATTTGTAGCAGTCAGAAAAACGTGTGATATTAGATGTAATTCTCGTGGTAAATTGCTTTATGATTTTATGTTTAGTAATAATTTTATCCTTTTAAATGGTCGCTCGCTCAGTGACTCACCTGCGCAATATACGTACTTAGATGTTAAGGGACGAAGCATTGTCGATTTGGTCTGGGTCTCCGCTAATCATTTATACATTGTTAAGGATCTTTTTATTGGCCATGACGGTGGAGGCTCCGACCACTTCCCGGCAATTGTTTTGCTGTCCCTCTCGCTTCTTAATCCCCAGTCCATGTCTCATTCTCCGACTACAGTTGTTAAGAGGTACAAAGCGTCGTGGTCTCCAGAAGGTGAGGCCAAACTAATCATGCGTTTGCGCGAATCAAATCGTTATGCACTGTTTGGGGATATTGATATGCAAAGATTGCCACTTGATGTCTTTAGCTCGGGAATGCTCAGCCTCCTTATACAGGAGGGTCTAGTCAAACTAATTAATTCTACCGTCGATAGTTGCTCTCAGTCGCGTTCTACACCTCGCTGGTACGATGCGTCCTGTAAGATTGCCAAAAACCGTATGAATCGGGCCCTTCATCTCCTCCGGTCGAGCGGCCATGGGACTCCTTTTGAGGCTGCCTACCTTGTAGCTAAGAAAGATTTCAAGCACGCAACGGCTGTGGCTAAAAGACTCCATCTCTCGCGTATAGCCGATGCCTTTGCTGGGGTGGCGGATGCCAAGGGTTTCTGGTCGGAAGTCCGGAGGCACGGGCGGACTCCTTTGCGTAGTTCGTCTGTGCCTCTGGAGGCCTGGGGGAGGCACTTGGAGCTCCTCTATCCCAGCAGGCCATCGGAGCCGTTAACCTTTTATGGGGCCCTCGATGGGGACCTCGATGGCCCAGTTCAGCCTCAGGAGTTATTGAGGAGCATGAACAGATTAAAGTCGGGTAAAGCTGTTGGTCCGGATGGTATTCCGGCAGAAACTTGGAAGCTTCTTACGGGTGAATGGTTCTCTTACGTGCTGGAACTATTCAATTCGATCTTATCGCTCGAGTCGTCACCCGAGGGGTGGATGGAGGCCAATCTGTTCATGCTCTTCAAAAAGGGTGACCGAATGGACCCGGAGAACTACCGTGCGATAGCCATAACCAACGCGTTTACAAAACTCTTCATGCAGGTGTTTGCGGCGAGACTGGAGAGTTGGCTCCAGTCGCGTGACATACTTCCGGAGGAACAAGCGGACTTTAGAAGAGGACGCTCTGCAGAGGACAACATTTTCACGTTAAATGCTGCAGTTCAAATCCAGCTCAGAAAAAAATCCGCCAAGTGTTACGTCCTATTTGTTGACTTCCGCAGAGCGTTCGATTCTATCCCTCACACTAAACTGTGGCATAAATTGTTTGATATCGGGATTAGTGCAAAAACGATTAGGTTGCTTAAGGCCTTTTACGATTCAGCCAATTCTTCAATTGTTTGTGCTACTGGTTCTACGGATCGGGTCAGAGTGACGGAGGGGGTTCTTCAGGGAGAAATTTTGAGCCCTCTGCTTTTCATTTTATACATTTCCGATATCGTGTCCTACTTTCGGGAGCAGGGTTTGAGGGGCATTGATTTTACACCCACCTATGACCTCATGATGCTTCTCTTCGCTGATGACCTGACGATATTCGCTTACTCGCCTGCTGACCTAAAAGCTAAGTTACTGACACTCGCGTCATACTGCAATCTTAATGGGCTGGAAGTAAATATCTCCAAAACAAAAATCATTGTATTTAGAAGAGGCGGCCCTCTTGACGCCGCTTCTAGGACATTCTTTTATGGTGATCAGCAGGTGGAAGTGGCGTCTACTTATCCTTATCTAGGAACAATCGTCTCCTCATCGGCGAGTGGGTTGAAGGCTACTGAAAATGCTATAGCCAAGACTCGCCAAGCCACGGCGTCTGTCTTGGCTATAATGGCTTCAGCTAGATGCGACTCAAGTACTGCTGCCCTGAAATTGTATGGAGCCTCCATTTTATCTACACTGCTTTATGCTTCTCCCTGTTGGGCCCTCGGTCACCTACGTTCTCTAGAATCTGTCCAAGTAGAATTTTTCAAGAAATGGCTTAAGCTGCCTAAATCGACGCCACCCTATTTACTTCGCCTTGAATTGGGACTGTATCCAATAGCAGTCGAAATTGTACGGAGAGCACTCACCTTAGTTCTTAAATACTTGCGCCTGCCACCGAATAGTTTGCCGCGGCGAGGCCTGATTAGGCTGTACGAGCTCTCTACGAGAGGTTCCGATGGTACATCAATGAATTGGCTCTCCCAGCTGAAGTCAGTCCTTGACTCGTCTGCTCATGCCATCATATGGGATGATTTCTCGGCAGCAAATTGGGAGTCCAATTTAGTGTTGACCTGTGAGGCCTTTGCCACCTACCAACGCAATTGCGACCTTCACCGATACTTCGAATCGGAATCGATTCAGATTCCGGTATACAGACAATTTTCTGATGGTCTAGCCTCCCTTGCTCCTGAACGGTGCCAACTCACCCACTTGCGTCTAAAAATCCAACTGAGGACAGCCACTGTATTTTCGCGCTCGTTCTGTGTTGGCAGTACACTGTTTGCCTACAACCCAAATGAACCCTGTTCTATCTGTAATACGGGCAGAATGGAGACCCTAACACACATTTTGTGTGACTGTCCCCATTCTAGCCCCTCGAGATCTAGACTCCGACGTAATACCTTGTTGGAGCACTGCACAGACGAAAATATAATGGCTTTCCTAATAAATTCTCCTGATCCTCGTTTGCTGAAAATTCTTTTCGGATTCGTTAGCTCGTGCTTCTCCAGAAGACAATTTCTCCTGGAAATGTAGGGTTATAAACGTTGAACTGCTGTTACGGGGTTAGGGCTTCCGGTACCAAGCGAGAGTTCGTGTAATGTATCCTGCGTTTCCTTTCTTTACTTTATATTTTTGTTTTTTTGTACTTGTAATTTAATTGCGTTTTTTATTTGTATCGAATTGTGTCAGCGTAGCGCTCTTGTTTTATATAAACTTTTTTGTATATGTTTCGGTGCACTCCACCCAAAAGAATTTTTTTTGTAATTCAAATATGGGGAAAATATACATACATACATACATACATACAAAAATCTAGAAATGCTGTATTGTAGATGACGAATCAATGAAGTTTTCTGTGAAAACAGAACTTTCATTCGATTTGTTAGTCAAAAACGGCAATTAATTTTGTAGCGCTGGAATTTTCGGGCGCGCGCGGCTTTGTTGCTACGCTGAAAACTGCTCGCCATGCGCTATACCCGGTGTCGCCCGAAAATTCCAGCGCTACAAAATTAATTGCCGTTTTTGACTAACAAATCGAATGAAAGTTCTGTTTTCACAGAAAACTTCATTGATTCGTCATCTACAATACAGCATTTCTAGATTTTTTATTCCGAAAACTTTCCCGAACTCCCCAAGCGTTAGAAGATATTTTCTCGCGAATATCAGCACGTCAGGTTTAAACATACGTAACTTTTCAAAATTACGATATAAATTTTTTTTACTATGTTCGTTGTCTTCGGAAAACTATACAAATTAGATCCTCCAAGTTTCAAATTGATCCGTCATTTCGTTTACGAGAAAACGTAAGTTATGTTTTAAAATGTATTGTTTTTTCGGGAATAATGTTTTGCTGTTTTTATTTGTTTTTCTCGAGATCTTGACATCAAATCAAAAAATGTCAAATGGAAACACTGTGTAGCATTTAATTCTCTATATGATGGTATTTTTTAAAATCCATTTGCGAAAATTAAATTTTTTCGGCTTTTTCTACTGTCTCATTTCGCGTTTCGAGCGCCTGTCCGGTTTTTGCATACGAACCCTCAATTATTACCAGATTAATGTTATGAAAGTGATGTAAATTCGTGAGTAACATTTTAATTTTATTATTCTTGTATATTTACACTTTTCGTAATTAAATATTTACATAGTGATTATTGTAAATATCCCAACTACTGAACTTATTTCAATTATTTTATATATTTTTATCGGTTACAGCTGAAAGGAAAGTGCAAAAGTCTTTAAATTAACTTTATTTCCGATTGTATTAATTATTCAATGAATGCTTATTAACGGATATAAAATCGGATAATCTAGATATGCAAACGTTTTCATTCTGCAAAAAGTAATTTTATTTTCTCTTTTTGCCGTTTTTTTTAGTACTGATATCCAATAAATGATTACATCGTCGGACTTGTAGTTCAATCCCCGAAGGATCGCGTCTTCGTCGGAGATTTTTTTAATGTAATTTACATAGTGATGTTTTGTAAATTATTAGTTTTGTAAATTTTATCTACTAGACGTATCTTAATTATTTTACTTACTTTTTTAACGATTACAGTGAGAAGTGAGATATCCCAATTTTAGGGCGAAAATAATATTGTTGGTTTCCATTTCTATTATTTATTCGATTCAATATTACTAATGAATATAAATATCCTATAATATGTAGACCAAAGTTGATTGAAAGAAAAGCGCTATGCACAATATAATATAATTAAATAGAATATTATTAGTAATAATATGTGTTTATTTGCGTTCACCAAGGTGATTACAAAACCTTCCGAAAATTACACTCTTTACACGTTTACAAATTACAAATATAACAAATTCTTATTTTTTATTTCCTTACGCCTTTTTCTTCATATATATTAGTTGAAGCCACTGAAATAACGCACGTTTACCATTGTACATAAAGTGCTTGTGAATAATGTAAACTATCAAACTTTGTAATTCCAAGAATAAAAATTAATTTAATTGTTAAACGATATTGTAGATATTTATCTGAAAAGGGTGTGATAACGTACCTACGAATTAAGTCAGTAGACTGGATATGCCTGATTTTTTCAAAAATTAAAACAATTAAAATATGTTCAATAGTTAGGGCATTTATAATAGGTAATCATATATGTATAAATTAAATTTAAAAAAAAATGTCTCGACGGAGATTCGAACAAAATTTTGACTTACAAGTCCAGCGCTGTAACCACTCAACCACCGTACAATTGTTTTTTTAAAGAACGGATAAACGCTATTAAAGTTATCTTAGAATTGCATTTATTTTTTAATAAATTTATACTGTAACGTTGAATTTTTCTTTATTTCTTAAAAAAATTACATATACATAATTATTAAATTTGCACACAATTTTCAATCTTTGGACGCGACCCGAAAATGCGGTTTCCGCTGGACTGTTATGAATATTCTCTTCCTCGGCCCACGTTGCCGGAATTTGAAATTCCCGTTCTTCCCTTCCTTGTCACCTCTCCCTCCTCCTCGCTATTTTTCTCGCAACCCACGTCAACCCGCCACATCCGGTCTACTAATTAATTTAAAAAAAAACGATCTTTCGACTCTACTTTAGTCGCTCGCTACTTCTGTTTTAATAATTAGTTATTTCAATTATTTTATAGACAAACTAAAAAAAAATGTCTCCCGTGTCTCTCTCCCCACTTTCCGTCTACTCATTAATTAAAAAAATGTTTTTACTTTGATTTTTCCTTAATTTACGCCACTTCCGATCCGATCATATTACTCGAAGATTTAATTACCGAAATCACTATACTTTTCGGCTATGCCGACTTACCTCAGTTTCCATCTCTCTCTCTCTCTCTCTCTCTCCCTCTCCCTCTCACCCGCCTCCCCTTCTCTCTCTCTCTCTCTCTCTCTCTCTCTCTCTCTCCCTCTCTCTCTCTCTCTCTCGCAAATCCTCTGACCCTCGGCTCCTGCTCTCTGTCTCTTTGAGGCACTCTCTTACGCATTGGTGCGTAATATGCCGCGCTAGTGTGTGTGGCGCCTGTATACATGCACACACGCGTGGTCAGCTAGCCGATCGTCGCCTCTCCGTCGCACGATGGGAGACGCCGTCGCCGACACAACAAACCGGCGATCGACGGGAGAGATCGACGGGAGATCGTCGCCCCGTCGACCACAGTTATGGCAATATCTTGCCTTCCGGGGCCGGGGACAATCCCGCCGAACACGCCCCCCTCTGCCAACAGTTGAAGCAGACGTACTTAGGGGGATCCACCCGCGGGTCAAAGCGGATGGGGCAAAGGCCCCCGAACATGGCCCCCTCTCGTTTCGGCGCGTTTTCCCTTCTGGGAGAGACCCTGACCGATGATGGCACTCGGAGTGCTGTACTGGGTTGGACCGTTGGCGGGACCACCGGAGCAGGAGGCAGCACTACAACGGACCTAATCCGAGGTCCGGTGGGGGTTTGTCCCTGGGGAGTGTCCGGTGGGGGGGATAAAGGGAGAGCGGGACCCGCCACATAATCATCCGTCGACCAATGTCGGCGGGGGTTATACCGCGACCTACGGCGCGGCCGACGACGAGGCGGCGAGTCCGGATCCACCTCCTCCCTCCATAACTCCTCCAGTGGCAAATCCGCCGGGCCTATTCCCCTGGTGATGGGCCCTCCCGTGACCACATCATCGGGTCGCGTGTCCATGTCTTCCGCTCTCCTGTGCTGCGCTAGTTCTGCCTCCAACTCCGGCGGAATCTCCGGTTCGGTATACACCGCCTCCGCCACCTCTTCCTCGGGCTCACTTCGCGTCGCTATATCCTGCAAAATCGTCGCCAATTCTTGCACTGCAGCCTCACTCTGTTGGGCTGCCTCTTCAGGGTTTTCCAGAGCAACTCTCTGCATTTCCCTAACCCATTCTTCCTCCGATTCGTCAGCTCAAGAATTATTTAATATCGTCAGATCCATCTTTAACAAAAAAAAACTTTACTTCGCATGCATTCATTATTTCTTTATAATGGACGACACGGACGACACAGGTTCTGGACAGCACGTAAATCACATTCATTCTTGCACCCACTTCATTTCTTTTCAGACTTCTTCTCTCTCCTACGTCGCTATCTCGCTACTTTCCCCTCACCGGAACAACCGGGTTAATTCGCGGAGGGATATACCGCTTTAAATCCGAAACGTGAACCTTGTTGTTAATGCGACTATCTCTCATCTCCAGACGGTACACAGTAGGGGATAGGACCCGCGGCTATACGAAATGGTCCCTCATATTTGGGGGCCAGCTTAGCCGAGAACCAGGGGCTGCATTCGAAAGGAAATGGGTGCGTCGCATAACTTGACCGCCTACTTGGAATGTCGCTACCCTTTTACCCCGATTATACGCTCTTTCCTGTCTTGCTCGCTCGCTATCTATGTGTCTACACACCAAGTCTCGCAACTCATCCAGTCTCTTCACCCTCTCTATCCAAACCTCGGGGCCTAACGGCAATTTCAGCGTGATCCCTTCTACTGCTCGGCGCAAACTTTTCACTGGACGTGGGTGTCGTCCAAAATTTAAGAACGCTGGAGACACCGTGATAGTGGATTAAGTAGCCGTGTTTACGGCATGCCTAAACTCGTGGAGGTGCTTATCCCAATCCCTATGATCCTGTTTCACGTAAGTCGCTATCATTTTTTTAAGAACCCTGTTACTCCTTTCCACGGGATTTGCTTGAGGATGGTACGGTGGCGTGGTGACATGCCGTATCCCGAACTCATCTAGGACGGCCCGGACGGTTTTATTATCGAATTCCTTGCCATTATTGGTGAGAAGGAATTCTGGAGTCTCCCACCGAAACACAATTAACTCCTCTAGTGCTCTCGCTATCGCCTTTCCATCGGCTGTACGCAGTGGTTTTAATTCGACCCAGCGGGTAAATAAATCTTGGAATACCAACAGATATTTGTTCTGCGATTTGCTCGGCGGAAATTCCATCATGTCAGCGGCGACCACCGACCGCGGTCGCTCCAAGATTCGTTTACCCATCAATCCCTGTGGGCCCGACTGGGACACCTTATACCATTGGAACTCCTCACATTGTTTGACGTAATTATACACGTCATACCAAACGCCCATCCAGTAATATTCCCGGATCACTCTATCGTACGTTTTCT
This sequence comes from Trichopria drosophilae, assembly GCA_030407085.1. Taxonomy (NCBI): domain Eukaryota; kingdom Metazoa; phylum Arthropoda; class Insecta; order Hymenoptera; family Diapriidae; genus Trichopria; species Trichopria drosophilae. The sequence continues at coordinate 218,178,340 of CM059582.1, forward strand.
CCATTCCAAGGTGACCGGAGGAAACCTCTCTGTGGGCTTCGTCCATCACCCTAGTCCGGTATTCTTTAGGCACAACCAACTTCCATCCTTCCTCTTCCCACTCTATCGGATCCAGTAACTCGCAACATCGCCAACGGTATAATAAATGTCCTTCAGCTCGCCAAGCCTGGTACTTAGCCGGGTGTGCTACAACTTCGTCTCGCAATGTTATATACGCCTCATCCTCTATACTCTCAAAGGCTGCGATACTCTCGTCATCCTGTTCCTGCATACGCGATAACGCATCCGGAACGCAGTGCCACGCCCCCTTGCGGTGCTTTATCTTACAGTTCCATTGCTGTAATTCCAGCGCCCAACGGGCTAGGCGGCCTGTGGGTTCCGGACGAGTTTGTAACCAGGTCAGAGCTTTATGGTCCGTAATTACCGTGAATTCATACCCTTCCACATACGGACGCAACTTCCTAATTGCCCATAATACCGCTAGACATTCACGTTCCGAAGTGGAGTAATTCCTTTCTGCAGGGCTTAACAACTTACTCGCAAATAATATCCGATGTTCCCCGTCCTCATGCTCTTGGGTCAATACTGCCCCCAATGCTACCCCGCTAGCGTCGCAGTGACTCGTAAAAGGCTTACTGAAATCCGGGCGAGCTAACACAGGGGCGGATATCAGCTGTTTCTTTAAAACCTGAAACGCTTCCTCTTATTCATCTCCCCAACTCCATGGCTGCCCTTTTCGCAACAATTTTACGAGAGGTACTTTGGTCTCAGCGTCTTTCTCTAAGAACCGAGAGTACCATCCTACCATTCCCAAAAATCGACGTAATTGTTTCACCGTTTGAGGAGCGGGATACTCTATAATAGGTTTTAACTTCTCAACATCTGGTCGCAACCCCTCACTATCTAACACAAAACCCAAATAGGTAACTCGCGAACACCCGAACTCACACTTCTCCTCGTTAATTTGTAGTCCCGCCTGGACTAACTTCCGCAACACCAACTCCAACCACCGCAAATATTCCTCAAAATCCTCTGTCGCAATTATAATATCATCCAGATATCCGAAAATGTGTGGTTCGAATTCTGGTCCGAGCAGGGCGTCAACCCGGCGTTGAAATGTCATCGGAGCATTCGTCAACCCAAACAGCATCCGGACGAATTGCCACAGGCCCGACCCTGGAACCGCAAAAGCTGTATACTTCCGGCTTTCCGGATCCACCGGAATTTGGTAGTATGCCTGCTTTAGATCTATCTTTGACAAATATCGAGCCCGTCGCAATTTGTCCAAGATCGAATCCATGTTTGGAATCGGATATGCATCTTTTCGGGTGACTGCATTCAAATCCCGATAATCGATGCACATCCGGATCGACCCATCACTTTTCTTCACTATCACCGGCGCGCTACTCCAATCGCTCGAGGATCTTTCGATAACCCCTTTCTCCGCTAACTCTCTCACCTCCTGTTGTGCTTTTTGCAACATTATGGGGGACATACGACGTGGTCGATGCTTAATCGGTCTCGCTTCCTCCACTTTGATATGATGCTCCGTTAGAGGAGTTAGCCCGGCGGTTTTCTCACTCCCTTTCGAGATACTCGCAACTAACTCAACTACCCTCTTCTCTTGATAATCATCCAACTCGCTAATTCCGGCGCACTCCGCATGAATTGTGGGTTGCCCGGTGGGTCGTTCGATAAAGGTATGCCAGGGACCCTCAAACACTCGCCACTGCCTTCGCCCCTGTCGCACATCTAAATCAAACGCGCTCGCGAAATCCATCCCCAATATGATATCTGAGGTGACCCTTTCCGTAGCTCTAAACTCCACTTGTTGGGTATTACCGTCAATCTCCATCTGCACAACTAACACTCCCAGAAACGGACTTACCTCCCCTAATACACTTCGCATTGTCGATTTCGTCGGTTTAAGTCGATCTCTGAATTTCTCCACTACTCGGGGACCGACGATGGAGACCATTGCCTCGCTATCATGCATCGCAACAAATGGGCACCCGCCTATTTCGATCTCGACAAAACAACGACTTTCTGCAGCAGCTATTTCCTCCATTTCACTCCATCTAACTATTTCTCTACTCTCCAACCTATCATTCCCCCTCCCCATCAATAACTTTACCGTTTGCTGTACTCTACATTCATGTTGTTGATTTTGTTCTTCCGGGGAGGGTCTCACACCATTTTTACTCGATAGTCTGACCTCATCACTTGATTCACTCGCATCCCCTCTTCAACTTCTTCTGGCACCAACAACTCCTCGCTAACTACCCCTGTTGATCGGCCGGGGAGGACGCGGGGTTCCTGCATCCTCCGGCCCTCGCGTTTCCCCACTGTTGTCGCAGTGGAGCGCATGTCGGGCAGGTTTGGAACGGATTCCCTTCCGCCCCGCATACCTGACACCGCTCCACCGTAGGGGGAGGACCTGACGCCCCCCTCCACGGAGTAGGGAATCCAGTCCCGCGGTTAGGACAATTTAATATTATGTGTCCAGTCTGCTGGCATCCGAAGCATTTTCGATTTGGGCACTGAGGGGCTCGATGCCCAGGTTGCTGGCATGTGAAGCATGGCCGCCTAGGACATGCCGCAGCTATATGTCCCACCATCTGGCAATGGAAACAAGAGGCAATGGAGACCATTGCAGAGTTCCCTAGCCCGTTCGGAAATTCCCGTGAATCCCTCAACGGCTGTCCCGCCCCGGGACCGTTAGACCAGGACCTCCAATTAGGTGTTGGCTCATAACTCGGGGGTTCAACTCTTTGAGGGTATCGAACCAACGGTCCTACGGGCCTCGATACCGCTCTTGCATTATTTAGACCCGTGGTGGCCGGCTGGAACCGAGGGACATCCTTCCATTGCCCAGAAGTTCTCTGGCCTCGACCCGGGCCCACTTCTTAGTACGACATTTATTTGTTAAAGTGGCCAATAAAAAAGGAAATAAAAGTAATATTATTAAAAGAATAATGAAAGTGAATATTAGACATTTTTTGACAAAGTTAAATGTGGTTCTAAAAAAACCATTGATATTCGGAATTGGTAAAACCATTTTAGAGAGTGAATTTTCAGGTGTATCTAATAAGGAAGAATTAAAGCGGTTTTTTATGCATTGTAGTCTATTTTTTATGTGTTTACTAATGAATGAAATTTTTTTTACCATTTTTATTATACTATCTTTGAATTCCTCGTAAAAAATTACTAGAGAACCAACTTTTTGGTATGTTTTGAACGATTGTTCCATTTAAATATTTTATTTCCATTAAAAATCATTTTCCTCCCAACCTTGCTATTGATAATAACCGATTCGATTTTATTCATATCAGTTGCATTTTCATGTAATTTTGTTTTCGATTCAAAATCATTGTAGTCCTATAATAATTAACTATCCATTCCAATTCATTCAAGGCACATAAAACTATTTTTCCATTAAAATTCATAATTGTTCTATTCGCAATTTTCAATTGAAATTCATTCCACGAAATCATTTCTTCATTCCACCATTTTCCAATTCAAAATAATTAAATCGAACCACTTTTTATGAGCGATTAACCATTCAAAATCATTGAAACACATTTTCTCATTGAAATTTTTTTTATTTTTTCAATTGTTTTTTTAAAGAACGGATAAACGCTAATAAAGTTATCGTAGAACTGCATTTATTTTTTAAAGTTGCCAATAAAAAAGGAAATAAAAGTAATATTATTAAAAGAATAATTAAAGAGAATATTAGACAATTTTTTAACAAAGTTAAACGGGGTTTTAAAAAAACCATTGATATCCGGAATTTGTAAAACCATTTTAAAGGGTGAATTTTCAGGTGTATCTAATAAGAAAGAATTATAACTGTTTTTTATGTATTGTAGTCTATTTTTAATGTGATTATTAATGAACGAAATGGGGTAATCATTGTTAATCAAGATACGTTTTATTTCTTTAATGTTTTTGTAATGAAATTGTTTGTTAATACAGAAAATAGCTGTGTCAACAAAATTATAAACTTTTGCGTTTTTTTTAAATAGGGTGTTGTGAAAAGTAGTTGTCCTTCCTGAAATTAAATGATTGGTTTAAAAAATCAACTTTTTCAGGAAGGAAGGACAATTAATTACTTTTTACAACACCCTATTTTACAATCCCTTTCAATTATTATCTTTAAATAATCCTTAAATAATATCGCGTTTATTTCCTTTTTATCGGCAAGTATAAATTTATTACAAAATAAATGCAATTCTAAGATAACTTTAATAGCGTTTATCCGTTCTTTAAAAAAACAATTGTACGGTGGTTGAGTGGTTACAGCGCTGGACTTTTTACTTCTCCAATGAAATTGTACTAAATTACTAACTGCTTTTTTGAAATATTTCAATATTACTATACAATAATATTTTTATCCCGTTAGAAAACCTATATGATTACACTAACAGCATTCTGTAAATCAGTATATCTGTATAGTGTAAAATCTTATTTAAATTAGTTATACATTTTCACCAATATTTTTTTAAACATTTAAACCCTTTCACGACAATTTTACTTACTTTTAATTAAATTGATTTCAAGAACGTATCATTCAGCAAGATGGTTATTCGTCATTCATTATTTACTTTGTTTTGTCTACATTATGCTATTATTTATAGCCATGGGTTTTCTTTTACGTATTAATTAATTAAATAAATATATTATACTAATAATATTGTAATACACCGATTAAGATATCGAAAATTAGTACATTATGTTTCAGATACTGATTTTCATTGACCTATTAAAAAACCACATGTTTGGCACAAGACTGGGTATATGGTCTTTTATTTATCAACAAATTGTCCAATTTCATTCCCGACTAGAAAAGGTGATAATTAATTCGTAATAATCATTTCGTTAAAAAATGGTTTAAATCTGATTTTTCCTTTTATAACAATATACAATACATTTAGTTTACTATATTTATAACAACATAGTAAAGAAACGTTCGCAAAATCCAAAGGTTTATTAATAAATAGGTTGTATTAACAAATTTATGAATTAATAAAATATTTGTTGCAATTGCAAATTTTAAGAATAAGTTACATACTGATTTTTCAATAACATTTAAGTAAAGGCAAAATTGGAATTGAGAAATTGGCAAAAACAAATATTCATGTTAGGAAAGAAATTATTAGAATATATATATACGCTTATATGATCAACACCATCGCTTTAATACACAAATTAAAACTATATGTTATTTATAGTGTATATGTTATATGTTAAATATAATACAATTAGGATTTACTATTTTACCGGAATGAAGATATCTTTTTTCTAGAAGATAGCTTTTCTTATTTCTTCACCTTCACCATAATGATAAATTAATAAAAAAACATTCAGATTTAAAATATTTTAAAATTACATAAATACACTAATGTTTTAACATGTTCTGTTGCACTCTCCGTACTACGTACATCAATTATACGTGTATTGCCCAAATTTGTAATAATTTTTGCAATAAATTTTCACTAAAACAATATCAAAGTTATTTTCTTATTGGAATCTTATTGTTTTTTTTCTTGATCACAGCAAATCTATTGTATTTTGAAAAAAATCAGTATATAACTTACTCTGAAAATGTTCAATTGCAACGAATGTTTTATTAATTCAGAAATTTGTTAATACAACTTATTTATCAATAAACCTAAGCTTATTTTCATTTTACACTTGTTAAGAATATTCTAGAATGTGCCATTCAATAATTCTTTTTACTCTGACAACTGTAGTTGTAATTATTCAATTTTATTACCACAATTTTTTGCTTTTCACAAATGCATAAAGGGATAATTAAACTGTAAAACATTGGCAGATTTGAGGTTGAATACTCTACAACATATTTAACTATCGGAAAATAGTAAAGGGGCCATATTATTGTAAAAAGAATTATTGAATGGCACATTCTAGAATATTCTTAACAAGTGTAAAATGAAAATAAGCTTAGGTTTATTGATAAATAAGTTGTATTAACCCAAATGTTTCTTTTTATAAAAATAGGCATTTTACATTTATTTACGCTATCCTTGAGGAACACTGAAATTCTCCAATATGAAATACATTTTTCTACAGTATATATACAATAGATTTATAAAATTCAGTGGATGATAGCAATCACACTTTTCCCTGTTGTTTACCTCCAAGGTTTTGATTATTCGAACCCAATCTCGGTTCAATTTTATTCATTTAGTATTTATATTTATATTTTTCGTCAAACGACCATTTATAACCAAGAAATATTACGTTTTTAAAAATTTAAGCACATACGTTATATACAATTCACTAGAGGAATTCCACCTAGCTAGAAGTTGTTTTAAGTCGTTCTTCATGCATGACTAACCTATGTCTATATTTCATTCCTGTATCCTAATTATATTGGAAACAAAACATCCATCCCTTATCCAGATAATATGTGCAAATGGCATGTTTACTATCCTCAAATAATCTAGGTAAACATGCGAAGGCAAGCGTGTAGTACGGACTAGACAGTTTGACATGTACCGTACATATGTTGGCATTAAGTAAACCGTGTTCTTAGGATGGGTATAGCGCAATCGATTTGTAATGATCAGGATCCCTTTTCTACTAAGAAATTCAAAACACGCGTTGTTCCTGTATTTAACGGGGAAGGCATCGGATTCAAAAACTCGAAACGTATGGTGTATACAGCTTAGTGTTGTCTTTCCCAAGCCATTGATGGCATACAATATGGGATTTCCCCCCCCCCCCCCCACCCCCCCCCCCCCCCACCCCCCCCCCCCCCCACCCCCCCCCCCCCCCACCCCCCCCCCCCCCCACCCCCCCCCCCCCCCACCCCCCCCCCCCCCCACCCCCCCCCCCCCCCACCCCCCCCCCCCCCCACCCCCCCCCCCCCCCACCCCCCCCCCCCCCCACCCCCCCCCCCCCCCACCCCCCCCCCCCCCCACCCCCCCCCCCCCCCACCCCCCCCCCCCCCCACCCCCCCCCCCCCCCACCCCCCCCCCCCCCCACCCCCCCCCCCCCCCACCCCCCCCCCCCCCCACCCCCCCCCCCCCCCACCCCCCCCCCCCCCCACCCCCCCCCCCCCCCACCCCCCCCCCCCCCCACCCCCCCCCCCCCCCACCCCCCCCCCCCCCCACCCCCCCCCCCCCCCACCCCCCCCCCCCCCCACCCCCCCCCCCCCCCACCCCCCCCCCCCCCCACCCCCCCCCCCCCCCACCCCCCCCCCCCCCCACCCAAGGAAATAATTTCGCACCAATTTTTTTTTTACGTTTCCATGACCATGTCCATTATTATCAGAACTAAATAGTTTATTAATTATGAATAAAAACATTAATTTAACAAAAATAATATTGTATGTAAAAAAAAAATATAACACTTAATAATTGTTATTAGGGCTCTAATTAATAGTATTTTGTTGGAATGGAATCACATGAACATAGGTGAATATTTAAATTTGGCATTCCAATATGCGACAAATAATGTGAGGCCAAAAAATATCACAATTTTATTAAGTTGCTGCGCTCACATCATGCACCGTGTATGAAAAACAATGGAAAAAGATTTCCCGGAACTGTGGCCAAGAAAATGTTTTTTCATGGAGTGTATGGCTCTTCTGATTTTAAGTAGAAAACTACAAGAACTAGATATTGTCTTTGATGATATACTTAACGTCATACTTCCGAAAGATAGACAAACGGCAGAGAATGCACTATTGGATGCTTAGCAGCTGTGAAGGAGACAGGAATACTGACAATATTAGCAGCGATGAAGGACCGAAACAAAACAAACTGGAAGAAGCTTGAAAGTATGAGCCGGGGGACGAATTCAACGACTTATATGGGAGAATGGCAATTATCAATATATTCAAAATTTCCGAAGTTTTTTGAAAGGGTACTGGAAACAGTTAATGTATGTGAAAGATAGATTGGCCAACGAAGAGAATATAAAATGAAATTACCAAACCCGTATTATGCAACCACAATTTGTCGAATATTTGATAAAAACTTTTATGCCATATGCAAACATTACATTATGGTCTGGAATAATGTTGGAGTTAGTGGACAAGGCATATATCTCGGATATCCAATTGCATATGCGGATTTTCAAATGAAGGTATACAAAGAGATGGTCTTAGAAAACCAAAAAAAATGTCTCCATAGGTGAAGGCTGTCGCCCGCATTAAAATGTACAATGCGGGTTTGATCGCAGAAGATCATGTGTTTAATACAGAAACCAAGGGAGCAATTTAACAATAAAAAAAAACATTATAACCAGAAGCTGCCTATAAACCCATTCGAAATGGAAAAATGGGGCAGGAAGAAAAGGGACATCGTCAAACAAAAACAGAAAAAAATTAAAAACTTGTACATGGAAGGTAAAAATTTAATAAAAATTAGTAACAAAATGAAAATTCATCAAGATGACCTTACAGAAATCGGTGAGAGTGGCACTTCTCAATAAAGTATCTGATAGAAGAAGAAAATGTAAAAAAACTGACCATACAAGAAACGGAAAAAAACCCGAAAATAAAATTGCTTTGAAAAAAAACAATTACAAAACCCTGCAGTATACAAAAAGAGTTTCGGCACAAGGACTATCCAGTTAATCAACGTAATCAACCAAATGCTGCTACAAGTTGTAGTGGGTTACAAAATGGATTAATTAGCGATGTGACGTACTATATGAGTTCGTCATCGCCCAAAATTAATATCGGTATATATACGGCTGAAATAAACAAGCCGTATGTGTTTCAAGAATTTCAATTAACAGTTGCACAATATGAAAGTTTAATTGTTGCACATCGTTGGATTGACGGTCAAGTTATAGATTCTTATACAATGACACATATTGATGACTGGCTTGACAAAACTTACGTCCAAGTTCAAAACGAGTCCAAGGTCAAGAACAAAACGACACCTCCAATTGCGGCGTCTACGTGATGCATTATATAAAATGCATTGGAAAAGAGATACAGTATAATAAAGACCTCCATCCTCTAGACTTCAGAAAAGAAGTAGCGGAAGAACTGATCTTGAGCTCTCAAGATATCAGCAAAAAATGCATGATGTGCTTAAGAGAAGTAAATAAAAACGAAGATGATATAACTTGCAATGGTTGTAAACGTACATTTCATAATAAATGCAAAGCAATTAATGATGCAGATGCGGAAGACGAGGAATCTGCAGAAGTCCATAAATTAAAGAAACGGAAACGTTTAAAAACAAACATACAGAAAAGTGATGAAAATAAAAAAAAAATATCAGCAAATGATGTTTGAATACATGATGTCGGACTATGCCGTAGATATTACCTTGGGGAAAAAGCTTGCAAATTTTGATGCTTTGTTACCACTTTTAGGCCAGATAAACCTTCATTGAATGATAACTGAAAAAACGACAGGGTATCCAACACCGACACCAAGAAGCTTCTATTCGAACTATGAATTTCATAATTTTTTCATTCATTTATCAATTAATGACAACTAGATTCAAAGCGATAACTTTCAGTATTAGGTTAAGTGAGGTTTTCTCTGGCGTCTTTTAAAGAATGAAACGCTTGCTACAGTTCCTTACCACACATCAACATTGAAAGAAGTTTTGGAACATGGTTGTAATGGATGCCACGAAGCCGCAGTTCGTAACACTTATAGCAATAGTTACGCGACTTTCAGAGTGGCTCTTGCACTACGTGAAATGTCAATTGTCCCAGTATATTTTTCATAACACAAATCACCGGCTGCAGCCACGCGGGCCATTCAGAAGACTGCTGTCCCGCTATTAGGGTAAATGCTATCCGAAACTGAGAACGCCGCTGTAAGAACCAAGGGGCGGTGGCAATTTCTGGTATAATACAACAGTGCCCTTGTTAGTGCGGGTGCTATCATACACTTATCACAGTGAATGATTACGAATTAGAGACAATATTCGACACCTAAGTCGAAGACATATCACGTACATATATTTTAAAAAGGGCCTCCGTCCTGGGTTAACCGTGCACAGAGAGAAAAAATTGTTAATGTAACCATTTCATAAACGTAAAACAAGTGATTAAAAACAGCATTTACTTTCAATATCCCCGAGCATTAAAACAGTAAAATTCATTCAAGAAATTACCATTTTCCAGACTAAAATTCATTATAATATATGTATAAGGACATTCTGAATTTTAAAACTAACATTGCATGAAATTCTTCATGTTCTTCATTCTGATAATATTCTATTTTATAATATTTTTTAAATGTCGTCGTGGTTCATTATATGATTTTTTCTCCGTGTGCACTAAAAACTATTGAGAAGGATTTCCGTCCTGGATCAACTCCGCCGTAGACGGTCCCAAGCCCGGTTGAGAAAGGAGGAGGGTTATAGTATAAGAAGGGTTGTATATAAGCTTGGAAAATATAATAATCCATATATATTTATCAAATAAATTGATCCAAATGTTAACATCAGCCATTATCTGGTGCGGTTATCTTGTAAAATTTAAGAGCATAAAAAACCAAATATAAATTTCTAATATATTTAGTATAAATGATTTAATTAGTATAAACAATTAAAACAAAGAAAAACCTATTAATTCATCAAGTTTACTTAAGATCTTTTACAAGACACCCATTGGATATTCCAGTGGGTCTCGTGGAATCGGTCACAAACGAATAATACGAATTATACCCATGGCATTTTTGACTTTTCTAGAAATTTTTTACCGTGTAAGGTCATTATGACGATCCCATCGCCGCAATTTTGCACCCATTAAACAACAAAAGCTCCAGATAGGTGGCTCTAGCGCTGGACAGATTATGTCGCAAAATTTAAAAGCAGAGAAAGCTCAGACAAAATGTACACTTCAAATATATTTAGTATAAATTATATAATTAGCATAAATAATTAAAACAAAGAAAAACATATTAACCTAATGGTTCAAATCAGCCATCAGATGTCGCGGTTACGTTGAATTCCTTATCCTGAATTCCCTTATATACATTCCCTTCCCTGAATAACTTATTAAAACAATTAGAAATGAAAATATTTCGAAAATATATTAATCAAAAGGTTCAAGTCGACCATTAAACGACCAATATAACCCGCCCGCACGTATAATTCCCCATTGTTAATAACTTTTTGCCATGATCCGAGCGAGTGCGCGGCTCGAAATTCCATTCATACATTACTAATAATATATTTAAACAAATAGAAATTAAAAAATTTAGAAAATATATTAATCAAAAGGTTCAAATCGACCATTAAACGACCAATATACCCCGCGCGCACGTGGAATTCCCTATTGTTAATAACTTTTTGCCATGATCCGTCCAAGTGCGACAGGAGATATAGTGGCGTCCTTATTCACCTGTATGCGCAAGCGCAAACAGCAGTCCCCACTCTTTTGAACACTTTCAAATGGCGAATGGTGGGGGAACTCACGAGGGGAAGGAGTTAACATAAGGGACGAAAAAAAGTTAAAATAAAGGACGCAGTTAAAATAAGGGGAGGGCCACTGTATAGCATTTATTCCGTATAAGTTGAAATGGTCGTTTCTGGTCAGACTTAAGTAGTCGGGGGTGATTTTTTCACAATTTCCATCATCTGACGACCTAGGAGAGACCAGGGCGGAACGGGACAAGTTATCTTTTTAGTGAAATTACACGCCATCTGTAGGAATTTGTGACAAAAACAAAATGTTTTCTATTTAGTGTAACTATGTATTTTGGTAATCAGGCAACAGTTTTCTTCATAGCAAATAAATATTCGTTTTAAAAAAGAAAAAACGAACAGACCTCATTTGTCCCGTCTTGCCCCGGACCCGGGGCGGAACGGGATATGCTCCGGGGCGTAACGAGACACGTTTTTGAAACCAAATAAGACAGTTTATGTTATAGGTTATTTTATAGGAAAGTGATAAATTTATTGTTTTAAATCCCTAAACTTTATTGTGTATTTAAAATAAATTATAGAATAATATATAACTAATTAAATAAATAGGTAATAACAATATAATGCATATTTTAAACAATTAAACCTTTATTTATACTTTGAACGAAATCATATAAATAGTATAACACACATTGTTTAATGATAATCAAACATTTCAATCATATTTTAATTTTTATCAGTCTTTTAATTATTAATTTTACGATGTTTTCATGTAGTAAGTTCTATAATTTTGCATATCTTAATTTTTATTTAACGATAATATCACATTTTGATCAAATTTGTTTTTCTACCAGTCTATTAATTTTATTGATTCTTGAAAAATGTTAAAATACTTGATTTCTTTCTCTTTTTTTCAAATTTTCTCCAGTTTTTACCATAGAAATAGCACGTGCCATAAAATCTTCCGACCATGACTGTCGATTACACTTTCTTTCATAATTTCTAACGATTTTCTATGATTTTTATTTATGCATATCCAATGTATGAAGGTTAATGAACATAACAGTTGTCCAAATAAGGTTACAATAATTGTGATAAAAACAAATCCCGTTTCGCCCCAATTTACATTTTTCAGTTAAATATAGAAATTCAATTCATTACATGCAAATAATAATAAAATAACTATATGAAATTAAAGTTCATGTATTAAGTTTGGCATTGGGAGTTTTTTAAAATAAATAATGTACTATTTTAATTGCCAAAATTGCCAAATATAAGATAATCTTAGCCTCAAAATTTCGAATACATTTTTTTTTTTACACTTTTTTTCAATAGGTCTATTATTTTGGCTATAAAAACTTATTCTAAAAAGCGGAAGTTCAAAAATACCGCATTACGCGAGAAAATTGAATATCCCATCATACCCCGGTGTCCCGTTCCGCCCCGGTCTCCCCTATAGTTTTGAAATAGTATCCCAATAAACAAGTTCGTGTGAAAAACTTTAGACTATCATTGGATTTGTTTCCCTTTCGAATGAAATTCATCAAATTTTAATACGAAATTAGTCGTTTTCAAATGTTTTCATACGCACAATATATTTCGAATATTTTTCGTCTTTCCAATGCATCCGATGTCATACGTTACATTCCATTATATGCGTCAATATGCGATACTTCCAAAACACGGGTAATAATTTTTCATTCGAAATGATACGTTCTTTGTTAGGTTGCTTAACGTGAATGATATTTCATACGATTTCAATTCGCTCTACATTAGAAACCATTCGAAAATGTGCGCAGTATTAATGGTCTTTAAAATTGAGGTTATGTACATCCGTTCGCATGCGGCTAATTGTCGAATGCAAATTTTAATTTTAATTTCTAATATTTTTAATTAAATTCTAACACTACGCGAAAACGAGACCCTCGATAACATCCGTTCCTAACCAAGAATATTGAAATTAATCCGAAAATAAATACAGTGGTCCTCCCCTTATTTTAACTGCGACCTTTATTTTAACTTTTTTTCGTCGCTTATGTTAACTTGGTCCCCTCATGAGTTCCTACACCATTCGCCATTTGAAAGTGTTCAAAAGAGTGCGAACTGCTGTTTGCGCTTGCGCATACAGATGAAGGACCACTATACACTACTCCTTCCCTTATTTTAATTTTTTTCTCTTCTCCTATTCTAATATTTCCCCAACGGTTCTCCCCACTGACGTGTGTTGACGTGTGGATTTTCTAAATACAAATAACGGCGCATGCGCAACAAAAGAAAAAGAGACAAAAGTGAGACTACAAATCTAAGTAGTGGGGGAGAGGAGAAAATTAAAATAAGGGAAGAAGGCCGCCATCTTGCCTGACTGGACAAATTAGAATAAGGGAAGGACTACTGTATTTTCTTTCTCTGTTTTTATTCTCTCATACTGCCAGTCGTGGGGATGAAGTGAAGCGGTAAAATGAGGGAAGAAGCAGCCATCTTCCTTGACTCGGAAAGTTAAAATAAGGGGAGGGCCACTGTATATTTCTTTCATCTTTTCTTGAAAAATAAAAATGAAAAGTCATTCTGTGCAAACCTAACCTCAATTTTTATTCCTAAATGTTCCTAATTTTTTGGGGTCCCTTATGACGAATCTGTCGTTCGATTTTAAACATTCAAAATGGCGGACGATTTTATAAAAAGTGATTGAATTACCTTGAAACTTGTCACGAATCTAGCCTCCAATTAAAAAAAAATCGCTGCAGTAAAAATTCTGTAAAAAAGGGCATTTTAACATTATAACCATT